>OX467712.1:35877067-36271469 GCA_950111635.1 Agelastica alni
GGACAATAATATAAATAATTATTTAGAAAATATTTTACTGGCATATTTTTCATTCCAAGGAAAAAGGTTTAATAAGTGGGTAGGATGAAAAATCATATTGTTACTATATTTACTCCTTGGGTTTGGTAATTCTAAACTTTCAGTACAATAACTAAACAATTTTTATTCTAATATTTCTACACAATAAATTTTTATTTTACAAATCACTTAGAAATTCACAACACTTTAACACTTTATAATTACTTCAAAATACTTGACTTTAAACTAACTTCAACTAAACCGCTGCCTTTTTTATATTCATCCAAAAATTGTTTCTAGAAGGAACGCGAGTTTTATCCAATGCTCATTATGTATTCACCCTAATGCGCCCCGATGCGCTGTCGCCTTAAGGCAAAGTCGACAGAGACGGACCCAAAAAATCGTAACAATATGTGTTACACGGGAGTACAGTCCTTTTCCTCCCTTGGAGGTTGACTGCCTTCCGCTTCGCGTCGGGCAATAGACTACATCCTGCGGGAGGAAAACCCCAGTTATACAAATAGCTATTACTTCAACTATTAAATAGCTCATTTCAAAACAATCGTTATTTTTCCACTTTTCAGACATGTTGAATAAATTAACCTTAAAGTTTGCAAAAATGGCCGTTTGCATAATATGTTGGCAGCCAACGTCACGTTCAGCCGAATAATCGTAAACAGTCTGTCAACTGTTTGTTTCTGGTGAGCGCAGCCATTGATGCTGAAGTGATTGATTTTGTTGCAGACAGTATATGGTCCGTATTAAAAAATTTAATATATATTTTAGTTACCATCGTTCCTACGACAAATATTTTTTTTTTCAATAGCTTGCGATTTCTAAATCGGAGGCAGTTTACTTTTAAAAATACTTTAAAATTAACTGAATTTATATTGCAAGTTTATAAATCGTGATTTAGTAGGTATATATATAATATAATATAATATATATATATAATTCTTCTTTACGATATTGTTGCGATATTTATTTTTAAAACTCATTACAAAAACTAAACAATTTTTTCTAATCTCTCTCCATACAATAAATTCTTATTTTATAAATCACTTGGATATATTACAAAACAAACTAGTTATAACAAAACAATATCACCTTCTAAATTTAACTTTAAACTAAAACTTAATTTTAAAATTAAACTACGACCTCGAAATCTTCTCATATAAATCTAAACAATATTTCTGGAAATTTACCCGATAGAACGATTTCTCTCTGGACATTGTCTTGAAATTGATCGTCCTTTCTAGATATATCGGATGCCTTCAATTACATCCGCGGCTACAAATCATTCGCTAGGATGTGGGGCGTGCCGCAAAAGAAATATGCGTCTTTGTGTGAACGATACACCGCCTTGGCCAGATAATAGGATAGGAGGATAGGGATCCATCGGCTATAATACGTAACAATATATTTATGTAATTATGTTGTTACTATTTATATTCTTACAATTTTACATTAAATGTTTTAAAATAAAATAGGTAAGAATAAAAAAAAAGATTTATACTAAAACAGAACGTAGATAAGTACGGTTAAGTCATAGCTTACTTGATAAAATCAAATAAAAAAACTGTAGTTTGTTTATAAAAAAAATATTTCAAAAACCGTTGAAGTTGTTTAAAGAAAATTATTAATAACAATGAAATGGTTGTTAATTGGCTTTTCACCGGGCATAAAAAATATAAGGTGTTCCATTTAAGTTAAGTGAGAAAACTACAGATTCTTGTTTGAACTTACCTTTTATGCAGAGTAAAATAATTGCGAAACATAATTGACTTGGTAAACTTCACTTATAAAAATTAATCTTTATTATAAAATACAAAAAATTGATTACATTTGAAATGATACAGGGTCCCAACATTAAGAGTCTTAATTTCAAATTAAATTTTGATACATTCTCCCTTTTGTCTGTTTTTACTTTCATTAAGCAGACATCTTCTTCTTAGTCTAACATCGATAACGAAGTGTAGTGATCACAAGTTAATGTCAGGTGTTATTTCTCAGAACTCTTCTCGCAGTCTTTCACCATCTCCCACGGTCAGCAGCCGTTCTAATGGCTTCCACTAGTGGACGCTCGGTTACTTTTGGTACAATGTCTGTCCATCTAGATGGGAAGCGTCCGCGTTTCCTCTTGCTTAGGGGTTTGCCCTGGACAATAAGTCTTTCGATGTTGTCGTGACGAGTTATATGTCCTAAGAAGTTCAGTATTCACGCTGATGTCAAGCTATTGTGACGGTTTGATGGTCCAATCTCGTTCAGCATTGACACATTGGTGCGATGTGCCGTCCACGGTATTCTTAGCATTCTTCGCCATACCCACATTTCAAAGGCGTCGACTCGACGCCTTTATAACCCATGTTTTGGAAGCGTACCAGAATGGAGAATACTAGGGCATGGACCAGTGATTTTTTGGTATTGATGGATATATGTCGATCTTTTCATATTTTATGTAATTGGCTCATTGCTGTTCGGCCAATTTGAATTCGACGGCGGATCTCCATCTCGCAGCTGCCAGAGGAGTGGATAAGGGCACCCAAATAAATAAACTGGTCTACCACTTTACAGTTGGCAATGTGATGTGGTCTGTTTGCTGTCTTCTCCGATCTAACAACTATCAATACTTTAGATTTGACATAGTTGATTTTTAGACCATACTCTTTTGATGTTCTCTCGAGTCGTTGTATCAATTCTGTAAGTTCTTCTGCTGAGTTAGCTATCAGAAGAGTGTAGTCGGCATATTTAAGATTTGAAATTGTTTTTCCATTTATGGCAAAACCTCCTTTCCACTCATCAAGTATCTCTCTCATCTAACATTCCGTATATATATTAAAAAAGAGAGGCGATAAAATACACCCTTGTCTAACTTCCTTTTTTATATCTGTGTTCTGGAAATACGATCGTCAATTTTGACGACCACTCTACTTTGTTCATATAACTTTTTTATGAGCTTTACCAGATGAGTAGGTACTCCCACAACGCACAAGATCTCCCACAACTTTGACCATTATACATTGTCGAACGCTTTTTCGTAGTCGACAAAACACATACATGGGTGCATAGTATTCCTTGGCCTTCTCCATACATACATATGTAACTCTAAATTTCAACTTTTATTAGGTACTATTTTCATGTATTATCACAAAATAAGAGACTATTCATTTATAAGAGAAGCTTCTAAAAATAGTCACACACAAAACCGTTATAGTTTCTGTTTTTTATGTTAAATAACTTTCTGCAATTTATCTATATCTTTTCTAACTAATACAAATTATTCGTAGTTATGAGATTTATTATTATTGTTGGGGTAAATAATTATTAATTCTAAAAATTAAAATACCACTTAAAACAGAACATTTAACTTAACTAGTTACATTGTGCCTTTTATGAGTCTTGTGTTCTTAAAGGTATCGATAAAACGGTGCTCAACCCTGTATGTATATAACAATAAAATCTTCTATTTACAAGAAACTAACGACGTTGTTAGCAATTGCTAAAGGGGTTTAATAGCAGACGAATTTTTTTCACTTCATTAATTTATTTAACTATTTAATCCGTCCTAAATGAACATCTTGCAAAGCATTCGCTATTATATAAATTAACGCGTTATTGTATTAATGTAGGAGTGTGCGAAACGAATTCGAATTGTGGAGATATATATACATACATGTCTGTTCATTTCTGTTACCAATATCTGTGTTTATTGTTATGACCTCTGCTTTAAATGATAGTAAGTAGTAAGAACTTGATTAAAACGATATTTTTTAAAAAAATAATTTTATAATTTAGAGAGAGGTCTGGTTTTTTTAAAAGAATTTTATTAATTCAAAATGTTTTATTAATTTTAAGTACATTGTGGAGCTAGATGAGAATCATATTAAAATCACTTTAATAATGAGCATGAATCATCATCCATATTTGCATTTGAATAGCAACTGCTTGGATTTATTGTAAATTAGTGCACTTTAAAAAATTATTAAGACATTCATAAATTAGAAACATTTAAACATAACATTCTAAAACTTTATCGAGGCGTGTACCATACCTAAATAATTTTAATCTAAAGCAGAAGTAAAAGTTTAGGATATAAATATTGTGTATTTGATTACTACTTATTAAATTGTATTGTATTGAAATTGTATGAACTCGCTGGCTTGAGACAACTGAATTCTAGTCTTACCGGTTTACATCGTTCATTTAGTCATTCCCGATAATTCGTTTAAAGTTTTTAAATACTCTATCGCTTGTCACAGGTTCCATTTTGGTATGTAAAATTAAATTGTGATATACAAAGGGAACTAGCAAAGTTTTGCAATACAGCTATATTTATTTAATGTTTTCAAAATAATTTCCACCACAGCCAATACAACTCTCCATCCTCCGAAACCAGTCGTTAAACCACATATGCCACGTCTTACTAAAGAGTTGGCGCACTCGCCTTTAAAAGGTCCTCATCACTGGAAAACCGTCTCCCTTTTGGCTATATTTTCACAGGGAGCAGTGCAAAGTTGCAGGGTGTAATATCTGGATTGTAAGGAGGGTGTTTCAGTAGTTTCAGTCATGTATAACTATAAGGAATCACTTAAACCCCAGATGCGCCAAGAGACAATCGCCGTATCGATCCTTTTTCTATATTTGGTCGGGCAGATTGCGTCTCTCTTTCGGTCGCGCATTTCCAAGGGACTTCTTACGCTTGTCGAATTATAGGGGTCAAATTTTTGGTGCAGGCTTTCGCGCGGTGAGCTGGTCATGATGAACCATTGTCCCTTCTAGAATTTGGTCGGAAGTTCTTCAGAGTCGATGACTTTAGGTAGGCACTGTTTAGTGTACCACTTAGCTGTGTCTGTCTTTTGTGTGTGTCCAACACGACACGCTCCATAATTCCACTCGATTTGAAAAATACAGCCCTCATTTTCTTCTTTACTGATCGAGATTTTCTGACTGCTAAGGGTGTATCCTCGTCATGAAAGACCCAAACTTTGTTTTGAGACTTGGTTGGCACATTATAATAGTACAGCTAAGTCTCGTCACCTGTAACGATGTTGTTCACATACCGAGATTGTTCCTTATCAAACATTTTTAGCGTCTCCAGGCACTATTTCACAAGTCGTGTCGCCTGGTTTCAGTCAGATTATGCGGCACCCATAGAGAACAAACTTTCGTTACGTGCTAATTATCGTTTAGAATCGAACGAATTGCTGGTGCATTTACGCTTAAGGTTTCCTTAATCTGGTGGTAAGTCACTCGCCTGAATTAGTTAAGCAATTTCCTCACATTAGTAACATTGGTGCCTTTCCCGCCCTATGTAGGTATACTCGTACGATGTGGACAATCATCACCTAGTGCAGCTTGGCGCAGCGGATAGTGAGCAAGTATGAACACGTCTCAACATGCACCAACACTTAGACTCTTGCGCCACGTGGTTGCGTGATATGGAAAAACTTTTCTAGTCCATTTTATATGTGATGCACATACTTGTTCTGTATAAGGATATTATGAAGACATTATTATTATTTTTAATCAGCTTTATATAATTATCTAAAATAAATAATGCATACCTACACACATTTGCTTGTAACTTTTAAAAAGGGTTATTAAGTTACATTTTGGGAAGGATATTAATGCAGTAAAAATTCTTATTTAAAATAAATGTATATATTTAAACTTACCACTCTTCTTATAAGAGTTATCATTATACAACTTTACTCATGTACATATATACCATTTTGTGCGCATACAAACATATTTCCCATTATATCCCATTAGGGACAATAAGTATTTGATATAATTGTTATTAATATAAAGAAAAATATTCCGGTGAAAATGTTCCTAATTAAACCAACTAATTTGCTTTATGATAATACGACAATAATAAATTTTTTAGGTACAGTATGACTTGCAATGTCAAAGAACTCCAGAGAAGGAGCTGAGTCCTTATTCAATAAGTGAGGATTATTTTATGAAAAACAATCGAAATTTAGCGCCGTTTAGAGTAGACCAGAGATTAACTAGTGCTCAAAATGCCTTATTAAAGAGTGAAATGGACAAACCGAAAAGCATTTTGTCAAATAGGAAAACGGGAAGCCCTAGAGGTAAATTTTTTTTATTCCATATCATATGATAATAAATATAATCATTCACATTTAGACACATTAGTTGTTTAATTATATTTTAAGTCTTAATGATATTGCATTTTTTTTTTCGGGGTTGATATCAACATTAGTTGTACCATATACTGCGACCAACAAGGCCTGTTTTGCTCTCCTATGTATAATTGGGCTCTCACAGCAGCAGTCCTGCACCTTTGAAATATTCCAGGATGTCAACGGTAAAGGTGTTGCAAAGCATTTCAGGTTTTAATTCTGGTTCCCCGAAGTGCCTTTGTCTGTGATCCGAGAACAAAGACGGTGAATCCTCCTCTTTACAAAACCTAAAAAATGGGCTTTTTGCAAGCCCTGCAATGTATAGGAGTTTATTAATGCAGCAGGATCAACTAGGATCCTTGTTGCATTCATTATTTTCCTTTGCCCAAGCCTCAATGTCTTATTCCTGGGTGCTTTGCCAGGAATTTGCGGTGGTTATTTCATAACCAGCTACTGGTTTGTTCTGTACTGTACTGTATACAATACTGCAAGTACGCTCTGGCCCTATCAGTTGTTGTAATTCTCGGCACTCTCTAGCCTGACTGCCTCTTTGTTGCCACGTACCCCCTGGTGTCCTAGTATCCACATCAAGCAGAGTTTGTTGTGCTCCCCCAATTTTCTTTGGCACATTTTATCCTCATTAGTCACGTATGTTCCTCAATCATTGAAACTAAGAAAACGCATTTTAAACAGAAATAACAATGTTCACCCCCTCCTTTGCAAATAAAATATTGCATCGGGAATAATTATGCTTTCTCTTTTTAGAAAGGCTGATGTCCGACTTGTACAGTTCTAGTTTTACGGACGGTTACGTTTACAGAGAATCACGTTCTGACGAATTGGAAAGGGTAAGTCGTAATCGTAAGTTTCCCATTTTAATTTTAAAAATTTTAGTGGTGGTGATTTTCAGGAGCGGCTTAAAAGAGACGCTTACCAACGAGAATTGCGACTTCAAATCGAGGAGAAAAGGAGGTTGCAGCAGATGCGCGAGGAACAAGATAGGAGGGAAAGGGATTTGGAGAATAAGAGATTGGAGCAGCAATTGTTGAGGATGCAAGAAGAGAGAATGGTGGAGGACCAGCTTAGGGAACATAGACAGGAACAGGTATGGTTTGGTCAGACGCTGAAAATATTAAATTGAAGCATAAGTTTAATTTTTTAAAATACTACACAAAAAATATAAAATTTAAATTATTTATATGCCAGCCTACAATTAGAAAATCGCCCTTTAATTTTATCTCAGATAAATTAGTAAATACATTATTTGATACATTTAATAAAGCTCCTTAAGAAAGCCCTTTACCAAAGCAACAATAACGAAGTTTATATATATATATATATATATATATATATATATATATATATATATATATATATATTATAAGTTGAAAGTAGGGTGTTTCAGGTAAACAATACGAAGTTTGACAATAAAATGGTACAATCTTAATAACCTTCTCTTCAATATACTCTCCCTGCTATCCCCACAGAGTTGCATGCATTTCTTCTATCGTTCATAACAGTGAAGTAAGGCTTCAGACGTTAGGCTGTTAAGTAACCAGGGAGAGCAGAGAAGGAGCCTCCACACGTGCACTTTTTATACCAAAGATATATACCATTTTTTATACCAAAGAGAAAATTCCGGCGCTTCCTGAAATCGTTGCCTATAATAGCAATGGCCAATCCTTCCGCCACCGGAGTCGGACATGAAAAAGTAAAAGTAAAGTGTTAAGTAACCGCGTCGTTTTTTCCTTAACTTCTTCTAAGGACTAAAAATAGGTCCCTTACAAAGATTCTTTTATTTTTGGGAACAGGAAACTAATTTAGATAAATATGAAGTATGGCCCTTGAGATAGGGATTTGCTTTTCAGCCAAAAACTACTTCACAGAGAAGGCATTTTGGGCGGATGCATTATGTTGATGAACAATTCAAGTTTTCTCCTATCACAAATCGGGTAAACTTTGCCCCACACTTTCCCGCAGTTTTCCTAAAACTTTTAAGCAGTAAGTTCGATTGACATTCTGTCACTTTGGCACCCGTTAGAAGTAAATTGAGCCCCTCGTGTTGTTGATCCTGAGAAAGATTATTTAAAACCATCCTCACACAAACCTTTTTCATATCCAAATCGTCGTATAAAATCTTTCCAACTATTTCTCTGTTAAAGTTGACCATAAGTGTTATCATTCTGATATTCAAATGTCGTTACTTTTTGACGAATTCTCCTATTTTCTTCCCACTGGCGTCCTTCACACGTTCATCGTCTTCCACCGATGATTCTCGTCCCTCCAAAAACCTCTTGTGCCACACAAATATTGCTGCACAGGACATGCAATTCTATTTTTAGACCCATATCTACATTCGTTGTACTTCGTGCGGTTTTTCATTAAGTTTTACTTGCACTGACGTGCTGCTCGAATTTTTCATTTGGCATTTTTCGACGCAAAATTTGTACATAACTTTATTGTTGGACTTCATATAGTATTAGTCTTCTCTGCATCGTGTCGTTGAAATGTATTTCATGTTCTCAATTATCCTATGCTATTAAATAATTTCTAAAATTATACAATTAAATGTTAACAATTCGAATTCATCGTTCAGCTAGATGCACTCAATTAATATTACCCTTGTCAGTAGTGAAGCCACAACATTTTTTTTTTGACAATTATTTTATATATTCTTGTTGCTTGATAAATATGTAGATGTATACAAATCAAAGCAGAATTTAAGCTGTTAAATAAATTGAGCTAGTTGTTTGTTCACGTTTAAGTTTTGGAGTGTTCATAAATGTTTGTTAAAACGAGAAATTTGTAATGTTTCAGATGAGAAGACACAGCGAAGATCTGTTGCGCCGTAAGCAAGAACTACAATCTACCAGGTACAGTTTTCGCAAACACGCCAATTCTGAATGCAGTATTCGTAACAATCCTACAGATATATCTTCCAAACCTCTTTCGCATTATTCGCCGCCAGTTTCTAGACGTAATCCATATTCTTACAACATTCCATCCACATCTGTGTTCTCGGAATCATCAACACGGTAAATACAAAGCTCCAAAATGTTAAAAACGCGGTAGTATAAATTTTAATGTATAAACATTTAGAACTGTTTTTTTTACGTTCCTTTATGCAGATTTTAAAGTTTTGAGTCAGACATGAGCCATGATATTTCTCAAGATGTAACAACAGGATAGTATTTTGCAACAACGCTATTCTCTAGTGGGGATTCATTTTTGCGATTGCTGATCATGCTAAATGTATGGACGTTGAAATTGAAAAGTCGTTAATAATGTTACGATATTTTCTTCTTGCGTTCGGTAATTCTAAACTCTCAGTTCAATAACTAAACAATCTTTATTCCAGTATTTTTACACAATAAATTTTTATTTACAAATCACTTAGATATTCACTTTACAATTACTTTAAATACTTGACTTGGAACTAATTAAATTTCAAAACTGACTTCTTCGCGACCGCTGTCCCTTTTTTATTTCCAAATCATCGTTCTAGAAGAATCGCCATCATTCAAAGCTATTGGACCTTTTTCTAGAAAGTGCTAGAATAATCCTTTTACCATTTCGGAACCATCAAACGCAGTATTCTAGAATTTGCCGGTCTTTTCGTTTGTTCCAATCGCCGCACCGGCATAATAAAGCAGTCCCCTAATTGTGATCGACTCGCTGACGCCGACAGACACAGGGCCGGATCGTAACAATAATTATATTATGGACGGTGGGGTGTGATATCATTAATTTTTATCTACCTAAATATTAAGTAAAATACGAGTACTCTCGATTATCAAAATGTAATAAAAATGAATGTGTTTGATTATTATGAGGAATATTTGCCCAATTTAAAGATCAGAAAGGGTTAGCTATTCTAAAGAAACCAAAAATTGATTCTTACAACGAAGTAAAAATTAATTCTAAAATAAAATTAATAACATTTTAAAATGAGTGGAATAGAATGAAACAGGGTTAGTTTTTATCCTTTTATTATAAAACTGCATCACTTCTAGATGATGTTGCGTGGAACTTGTTTACATTTATTAATACGTACAATTTATCATAACTGATCGATATCTGATATACAACTTATCATATCTATATACAATATGTTTACATTTCATTTACAATTATTGATTAACAACAACAAGACTAACCAAAACTGCAACATTTGCTAATGATGCAGCCATAACCACTTCTCATCATAATCCACAATTGGCATCCAGAAACCTACAAAACAGTTTCAACAAAGTTGGAAAGTGGCTCAAGAAATGGAAATTAAAAGCCAACGAAACCAAGTCAGTTCAGGTAACCTTAACCCTCAAAAAAGAAAATTGTTCGCACGTCAGCTTGTACAACTATCAGATACCACACCTAACCTAACCCATAACATGGCAGAAACATATATTTCACAAAAGGAAATAACTTGGTCTGAAACTACGACAACACTCACAATTTGGCTGGTTTTTTGAAGGTTTTTATTTCTATCTTCAAAAACACAATGCACTTGTACCTACCAGTGAATTACTGCAAACAATGAAATTAATTCAAAGCCGTGAAAAAATAGGAGTCTAAACTAGCTAATGAAAGGAAACTGAACGAATACAACTTATTGCAAGTAGCAAGCGAGGTTTAACCGCCTAGTAAAAGAAACTGTATGACAGCCGCTAACTACAACTGTCGGAGCAATAATAGTTGTTTTCTGTTACATAATCGACCTACATGGACCTATATATAGTATAGGTTTACAGGTAGCGAAATTAACTGGTTCATTAGAAATCAGTTTTATACAATACAATACATTGCAATAAATTAGATGAGCAATATTTATTCAAACATATAACATCGTTGAAAATCATGAACTTTTAAAGATAATATCTTTCGAAAATATTTACAAAAATTTAAATAAAGTAATAAAAATTATTTTTAAAATCAAACTAAAATTAAAAATAAAGTTTTTGTTTTATTAAGTATAACATATAAAATATTTAATCTTTTATTTATTTTTACAGGGTGTACTATGTATTTCGAATTACACAAAATCTATTTTTTTTACACTGACACCTAAAACTGTGCTACAGGGTATAGGTGCACCTCATAAAACCTTGTTCTGTCCCCAACTGACTGTTTGGTAGCTGCAGTCCTTAGTGAGACTTGAACATCTTGATAGACACCACATTCTTGGAGAAATTTTTGAGTACAAATGTCGAATTCAGTTCTGCAGCAAACAAACAGAAAAGGTATAAAATGTGTAAACCTTTTCCCAATATAAAAACAATAATCATCAAAATATGAACTGATTTGATTTGATAGTGAAATAAAACATGGTCATTAAAGAAGAATTTCTTATTTTTTTTAAGTAATTTGAAAAGAAATAAATAAATTGCGTAACTAACCTGCAATAGAGTGTCTGTAAATATTCCATGCTTAGTTCCACTTTTATACAGGCGATCATTGTTTATTTTCAGAGCAACCACAATAACATTTCTTAGGCCTTCCCTTTCTGTGTCTACATCAGGAATCGGCACAGTCAAATTATCTCCCACTTTAGCGGATGGATGCGATTTCATTTTTTTAGCCTGTTTCCAGCAGCTGTTTGTATTTCCTTTTGATATGGAATCCCCGCGATAACAGGTTCCAACGTGTTTATTCTTGTGCGGTATAAATATGCATTTTAAACATTTATAGGATAAAAAACTTCTTTCTCTTGTTGTTATTCTTATAATGAAATAAAATGAAAACAAAATAACAATCTAATTCCACCATCTTATCTCGCCCTACTACTCTGTTTTCGATTATGCTTGGATTGTATCTATTCCTGTAGGTATACTCTAAGCTAGACACAAAAATTTAAGATCTGTATATTAAAACGTGTACAACGAAACATTATTTAAGATTTTTTTGAGCTTTTCAAATACTGTGGCATTATTGTCAATTGTTATTTGTTTTTATGTAGTAATTATTTTAAACTAAAAAATTTTGGAATATCTGTTTTTTTAAATTTATATAATTAAATAAAATATATATAAAGGGTGTCCCTGAAAATAGTGCGTTCTTTGAAAGGAGGTGTAGAATGAATAATTAAAAACAAAAAACTCTTATAAACTTTTTTCCTTAAGTCATCCGTTTTCCCAAAAATTGAAAACAAATATTTTGAATTAAATGTAGGTTTGGCAACCAAGAGTTCACACAAAAAGTACCACCGATAAATTTATTAGTTATTAACGTGCCTGCGTAAATGCCTGTGTTTTCGATTCGCGACATGTTATTTACATACGAGAAGGCTCACGGTAATTCTAATGCAGCTGTAAGGCTGTATACAGAACGTTATCATTAACGACAATGTCCTAATGCCCGCAGTTTTGTGAATGAGTCGCAAAGTTTATTGACTACGGGTTCTGTGATACCTAAAAAAACTAGTGGGCAAACACGAAGTGCTCGTATTCTAAATGCAGAAGACGAAATAATGTATATTGTTCTAATCGCTAATCTTATTAATTCACAAGGCATACGTAAGTAATACCATTTATTTAATAACTTTCCATCCCGTATAACCGATATTCTAAATAGGTATCTACTGAAGTAAATAATCTACTTTTTAAAGTCAATTAAAAAAGTTTACAAGAAGCACCAGATTTTTTGCTTCGATTCTAAGTGACTCACTATAAACATTTATAATTAACCTTAACAACGATCAATAAAGGTGTGTACTTTTATTTCAATAAAGAATTAAATTAAAAACTTTAGAATTACACACAGAACTTAATTCATTTTACGTTTCGGTTTATATTACTAAAAACCATTTTTAAAAATTGTACTAATCGGCATTTTGCTTAACAAAGTGATGTTAAAAGTATATTTTTAATTAGATTCAAGGGCCAGAAATTTTTCTCAACAGACAGTGTCATGTCACGACTCATGATAGTAAACAAATAGATTATTTTCGTTTAGAGTTGTGACGTTCCCAGCGTTAACTGAATTACTGTAGATAATAATAAGATATAAATACTAATGTAATTGTTTTTTTGCAAACCGTTAACTTCAGAAAAAAATGTTATAATACTTTTTTACTCTGCATACTGTATTATGTCTTGTGTCTAAAGGAACGCACTATTTTCGGGGACACAGTAAATATATATATATATATATATATATATATATATATATATATATATATATATATATATATATATATATATTTACTATGTTGATAAAATCTTGTGTAGTTCATCATTAAGTTTGCACCACCACAACACAATAATTTGCCAAATTATTTCAAACGGAAAGTATTTGGCCAATTAAAATTTAAATAGATAAACAGTGTCCTTTTTGGTAATAAACTATAATATTTATACTAACAATCAAACTTATATGGAATCACCCGGTATTTATGAAATTTTTTTTTTTTGTAAAAAATATATTATACAAACAAAAGATAAATGTGTACACTAATAAAAACAGTTACATTCATAAAAAGAGGATAAGAATTTTTGCTGTATCCTTGTATTTCTATTCAGTTGTAAAATTGTAGTCCAGTTGACAAATTTATCTGTGCAATATTTAAAGTACAAAGGGGAAGAATTATTTTTTTGGTAAAGCAGGTAATGTCGCAAAAAGAAGTGGCATGAATCGTGGGAGTTGGACAGGAAGTCGTTGAGACTATTAGAAAGAGACTTTGCGCTCAAGGATTATTTAGCAAAAAAGATTAAAGAGTTCCTGAACTATCAAGACTGACCGTTTGAATTGGTGTTTGGTTCATCAAAACTGGACAGTGTAAGGTTTTTTAAAATGTTCGTTTTCGGTTAAATGACCGACAAATTCGAGTTCTGAGAAGACGTGGCGAACAAAAACTCTAAACTGTTCGACCTATTCCCAAATATAAAGGTGTAACTTCAATGTTCTGGGGTGGTATCTTGATTGATAATGCACTCCCACATTAAAGCAGAGATTTCACTAATTTTTTAGAGACGGAAGGCGTGAGTATTTTAGAATGGCCTAGTTGCTTACTTGATCTGAATCCAATAGAACACATACAGATTAACTGATTGAAGCTGATTTAAAGGAATGACGGAATTTATCCCGAGCAGAAATTAATAACTTCGTGCTTGTATTAAGGCTATAGGTGGCAATACTGATTATTGAATAAGCAAAAAGTGATTTTTCTTTCTTAAATTGCAACTTATATTACAGTATTTGTTTAGGAAAATGACAATTAAGCTTTTGGTTGGTATGGAGGACGTGCAGCACCTAGCCACTTTTTGACATCGGTAGAAAGGGTGACGTAACTACTTGGGATGGGTAACAACAAATGCCATCTTTCATAAGGTGATTTGTGTTTGGTTAACGATTTTTGTTTTTCGAGCTTTTTTGGGTTTTTTTGAGTTTAGAGTGAGCTTTTTGACAATTATTTGGGTTTAAGGAACAATGTTGTGGTGTTATTAGTGATTTTTAAAGATTAAACATCAATATTTAAGTGTTAAAATACACGGTTTAGGTTACCTGTAGCCGAGGCCACTTTTTGACAGATAGATAGAATCTCAAGCTGTGACGTCACTATTTCTACCGTAGTCAAGCTGAAACGTCACGTGCACGTTACCCATTGTAAATTTTGTTTATAAATTATTTGAGATTTTTTGTAACATGATTTATTTGGATAAACTACTATTAATTTTCCGGTAACGTTTTTATCTTAATCTGTTCGAAAAGGAGATTCCATATAAGTTTGGTTATGGGTATTTGTTGGCACATTCTAATAAGCTACAATAATTGTCGACCATAAGTTTTTTTATATTCAGTTTTTCATTTCTCCACATTTCTTCTGATGCGGATACAAAATTGTTTTTACTATTATTTATAGATATAACCCAAATCGTTTTGACTGTTACAATCGCCGTGATACGTTAAAACGCATGGACTCTCTAAATGCATACGAATCCCCCGGTAGACATCACACTTTCAATCGTTTCGATTCATTAAGTAGAATAGATTCGTTAGCTAATCGTATGGAATCGGTCAGTCTCAGGGACGGTTACTGTGGAGATGGACAACGTAGGCACAGTGCCACACATCAGGATCTTAGCCTATTAAGAAGAAGTCCGAGGTAAATATATTACTTTTGTAAAATCGAAAAAAGCGTCTAGTTTTATTTTGTGTCATTTAATTTTAATTATAAATTCGCTAACAGATGAACAAAATTGTTAATAATTTCTAGGATTAGTATTATAATTTAGTGAAATTGCGAGATTGCTTTTTATTTTTTGCTGATTAATTTTTAACGGTCATAAAATTGGTGGAAATTTTTATTGCCAGATCAGTTATTTTATGCAGTAATTATTTGCAGACTACAAAGAAGAAGTAGCTCCAGCAGGTTTGACGATGCTCTGCCAGTCCCAGTATTAAAGGCACACTCACCAGTTGCTAAAGAATTAAAGAATTCTGTGCCATTTAATAGTTCAAGACATACCTCTGACGCAATTAGACGATTGGAAGATAGGTGGCAGGTTAGTAATTATAATTTTTTTTAGTCTAAAACCAAATATTCGTATTTTTTTTAAATTGATAAATATTACCGTTAATTGTTAATTAATCAAATAAATTTTTCTTACTGTTAACATATCTATCTATATTTTTATTAAGAAAAACATTGATACTTTCTATTGTATGTACAAGAAGAAATGAAAATGATTCTTAATTTTACCCTGCTTAAGTATGTATGGTAAAAAGACTTCGTTGATGACTATAATTATATCACAGACCAGCAAGTAAAAAAGCGACATACAGCAGGAAACTCTTAAGTCATTTCCACTGATACAGAAAAATTCAAACTTTTTAACATTGTATTTTATTTAAATAATATATTGTTACGAAACTTGGGTCCGTTTATTAAAAAACACAACTATTCTACACTTTACTACTGTCCTTTTATTGCAACACAAAATACACCACTGTATATTACAATGTTTAACTCGTACAACTGTTCGCCCAATAAAAAACTGTCTCCTTTCGCATCTCGACCCTGTCAATAGGGAAAAATCACGTAACGCGAGATGGCGCTGTCAATGACAAAATATCGTATCGAGGTGTGAACAACAAATATTCTGTCATTTGATCACTTTTAAAACCAAAGTTTTTATTGAAGGGAATTTTAGTTATCACAGAGATTGAGTTGATTTTTTATGTTAAATTATTGGATTGAAGCTGGATTTAAGGTTTGTTTTCGACGTTTCAGTTTTATTGTCGCTGGATTTTCGTTAAATACCACTAAAGACCACGTGTGTCCAGGTATCAATTTTGGTTTGTTTTCGAAGTTTTTTAGTTCTGTTGTCCCTGGAATACTTGTTGCAATGCCTATGAAAGTCGAAATATCAATTTCGCACATATTGTATAATGTGGGTGAACGTGTTCAACCAAGTAAGGAAGGTGAAGAGGTTTTAAGGCTGCCCACATCATTTTATGTGGAACTGACGGTCTCAATGAAAAAATCATAAAAATCATCTTTTAAACGCATTCTCTGTATTATTGAAGTCACTATAAATAATCACAAATAAAATGATAGATCATTGGACAACAATATCAAACTTACCACTGAAAAAATCATCTTTCACAAAGTGCTTGCTGCAAACAAATATAAACTTTGAGATTGGTTTTTCTCTCTTCCATTTTTGAGCTGTCTTAAGATTTGAAGGAAATTTATGCAAATATATAATCGAATTGTCATACGTAAAGCATTGTGGAACAGACCATATTTTTTGCGATTTTATCTCCATATCACCTTTTTTAATTTTTAATCCTTTGCATTTTCGGATTTTGTGGTTTATTAACACCAATTCTTTACAAAATATCGTTCAAATGTAACACTTTCAATGCTTAAATTGTTTAAAATAATATATAAAGTTCGCTATTCACCCATATGAACAAATGGAAGTTAGTTTGTTGTTCACACCTCTAGAAGTTCATACGATCAATAATAGATGTCGCCCACTCCGTGATTTTTCCCATTACATCTGTGTCCGCCTCTGGAACTTCCTAGAAGGTCTCCTAGGCACCGCGATGTATCTCGACATTGTCGATAGGGGTCGCGAAAGTTCGTTCTGTCGATTCTAGAGACTCGAACAACAGACAATATTACCAAATATTTATGTACAGCTACGCGCTTGATTTTTTCAGTATTTTAGTTATTTTTAACGAAAAGACTGATATGTTCTTTATTTTTTTATTGGTGGGTTTCAGATTCCCGCCGTTCAAAAAAATATCCTGAATCATACGGATTCACTAGGTGGCCAAAACCGAAGTATTTTAACACAGCTTGGTGCGATTCGAATGCAGCTTCAGCAAGAACAGCTGCGGATGGACGAATCTTTGAAGAGACGAGATATTTCACAATCTAAGGCTGTTGATTTTCTTTGAAAATATTAAATTTAATAACCAAAAAGTTTACATCGAGTTAATTAAAAGTTTATAATAGTTATTTTATATATTGTTAGAATTTGTCTTTATATTTATATTTATCGAATAGATAGAAATGTTAAAAGTGTTATTTTCCTTACCTTACGATCTAACTTACATCATCCTATTCGAAAAATGTAAAAAATCAACACGTCTATTATTCGCAACAGAAGAACCGCTATTAAATACTCAGCGAGTTTTTACAGGAGTGAGGCTGATATCGCCCATATGGTTTGTTTCGCTTATCCAGAAATATCTGGTAGATATGAAACACGAGGCATGCGACAAGAATTGCAAACATCCTAAACCACTTACTATGCTGGCGGGAGAAAAGGCTTCCAATGGGACAGAGAATTCCAGCAGTCATTCGAAAGACTAAAAGAGGCATTGACTACTGCATCTATCCTGAGTGTTCCTCTCCCGGATGGAGACTAAATGTTGGGCACCGATGCAAGTAATGTGGGAATCGTTACCATTCTTTAATAAATGCAAAAGGTCAAAGGAGACTTCATACGACCAACCAAAGCAAAATTACTGCTTTACCAACCGAGAATTATTGACAGTAGTCGAAGGAATGGAAAATTTTTACAAAAACCTCTACGGTAGAAAATTATGCACTTTAACATTCCTGAAGGTCAAGCAGCCAGATGAGATTATAAGAGTTCGACTTTGAGACAGAATGTCGCACCGGAACCCGATGCTTTGTCAAAGAGAACTTGTCCAGATGGCTGTCAACATGTCACAGAGCAGAGGCAAAGAAATTCATACTTTGCAGAAGAAAAGTGATAAATGCTCACAAAAATAAAAATAATCTAGATTTGAAGCCAATGATCAATTGAAAAATGGGAAAGCCTACATAGCAGAAGGTTGCACTTTACACTCTACTCATAACTTTGTAAAAAGTCTCGGACTCTCGGACCTTGAATAGATTAAGGGTTATGCACAAAAGAGCTGATAGGTCGAGGTGCTTGAGAGGCTGCATAACCTTCATGCCCCCCACTACAATCTACTAAAGAGTAATACGCCCAAGTAACTACTAGTTTCTCAACTGGGACTTGGAAGTACCTGAAGGAAGAGAAGATAGCCGGCAGATCCAAAGGGCATCGTTAGAACTTTCTTTAGGGGGGGGGGGCAAAAAAAAGTTCCATTTTGAACTCAATCGAAAATTGATTAAATTTAAAAATATTGATAATTTAAATTTTTCTAACAATACATATTGAATAAATATTTACGAAAAACAAATTTTAGATTTCTTTTATTACTACCAAACTTATCAACGCTGCCTATAATTATGATCTTGTCGTCTTTGGCCTTTTGTCGATGTATACTTCTGAGACAAAGTCCAAACCTATGTTTTTACTATTTAAAGAATGCTTAAAGCATTGTATAGTTATTTTTTTTTAAGTAATGCTAAAAGATCTTTTAATTGTGTATATTGTATGAGGCAAAGTAAGAAAAGTCTTCATTACTCTGAAAATTGTTGTAAAGTAGTCACATTCTTCTTTAATACATCAACAAATGATGCTGATTAATCGGTTTGGCCTTCTTTCCATGCAGAGAACCTGGTGGAATACTCTGCTTCAATATTTTCTATATTCTATTTCTCACTTTTGAAATATGATTTGTTTTCTCCAGTGATAGTCCCTTGTCATCTACGATAAGTGCTGGATGAAGAAATGACAAAGTAGTGCTAACATATTTTGAAAAACTAGTTTTTAAACCGCTGATAAGAATGTTAAAATAAAGGATGAAAATGGAAATTCTGAAATAATCTTCAGCTGTCTTAGTCTTAATGTTTCATTTATGCATCTGTTTTGATGTTGTCCGAAGTGCGTTTAATTCTATATCCATAGCATTTTTTATACCGTCAACCAGATAGCGTCAAAAAAGATATCGTCAAAATGGTTTTAACTGAAAGACTAAGATGAGCCGGACACATTAAAAGACAAAATGACGAATGAGTGGTGAAACTAGTATGAGAACAGAATCCAACCGGCAGAAGACCACTTGGAAGACCCAAATTGCAGTGGAGGAATAACCTGTCGGCAGACTTAGGAACCCTAAATATCGCCAATGCCGAACAGCTTATGATGGACAGAAACCAATGGAGGTAAATCGTAAAGTCAGCTAAGACCCACCCGGAGTTGTAAAAGCTACAGAGAGAGAGAGGATAGCATTGTTTGACAATTCTTGCAATTCTTGGTAAATTGTATTGAAAATCTATTCTGGATCCGTTTAAAATACATGTATTAACTGCTCATTATAATTGTTTACCTAAGAAGGTCTACTGATGTGTCTTGAAGGATATTGTTTACTTCTTGGGCTCGGTGATTCTAAACACTCAGTACAATACTAAACAATTTTTATTCTAATATTTCTGCATAATAAATTTTACTTTAGATATTCACAACTGTATGCAATATTTTTAAAACACTTTATAATTACTTTAAAAATTTGACTTCAAACTAAAACTAAAAACTTCGATCTGTGACCCCGCTTATATATCTGCAAACCAATGTTCTTGACAAACCGATGCATTTCCTGACACTTTCAGAAATTACTGGACCCTTCAAGAATCGCCCGCGGCTATCATGCATTTTACCCTATTGTGGTCGACGTGCTGTCGCCTCAAGACGACAGTCAACAGGTACGGGCTCGTAACAATATTTTTCACAGGTTCCAGCTGCGAAAAGTATTTGGCAATTATTTTTAATGAAACTAATAGTAAGGAACTGAACACAGCATGATTTAAATTTTGCGATTGAGATCTAGTCAGAGAATTAAAATTATAATTTCCAGGAAGATTTTCAATATCGGCGGTCTAATCAACCAGAATGAAAAATGCATATGAATCGTTTACATCATTCACAAATAAACATTTTTAGGGGTCAAATGCTCCTTTTACTCCCTCTAAACGAAGCCCGTGGGCAGATCGTTATACCAAGAAAAGCAGAGGTCGAAGTTTCCAAGGTTTTAAGGTCGAAGCTTTAAAACTCCAAAGCAAATAAGTCAATCGACGAAGTTTTCTTGGGCGGCCATCCCTTCTTCTTCTTTCCCAATGGTGGAATTACACACTCGCAAATAAACGTAAATTCTAATATTGTTTTTCTAAATTTCATTTCAGAAAAATTAATGAGAATTTAATACAATATCACTGAATCTCGATGGTACCATGCCGGTACGTGCTGTATATTGTTAATAATGACTCACTGTTATTGGAGTGGTAAAGGAGAAAAATCTTGTCAATAATGAGGCGCGAAATAAAACCGCATTTAAATTTGACTGTAATAATATATCATGTTGGTCTTTGTTTTTGGCAGTTAAATAGCATAATTGTTTTCCAAATTATGGATTTTAATAAGTTTAATAACAAATTATTTATTGGATTATTTTATTAATAAAAAACATAAATTAACCTTTGGCATTATTATCACAAACATAGTCAGGTACTGAAATTATAAATAAAAAAGGAGTATTTTATACATACACATAAACTTAATATATGTTATAATAATATGCAGCACTAATCTTTTTTTTCGTGAAGATCTGAAAAAAATAAAAAGATTTTTAAATTCTTAAAAGTAGTAGACAACATTTTAAACATTTTCAATTACAGTGTCCGCTTACAATTATTTGTAATGAATCACAGCAATTTTGAAATGCAGTACAACCAATGATAGTGTTGAATATAAAGTTTAATGGGTAACGTGCACGTGACGTTTCAGCTTGACAACGGTAGAAAGAGTAACTAACATGTGACGTCACATTTTAAGATTTTTTCTATCTGTCAAAAAGTGGCCCCGGCTACAGGTAACATAAACCCTACTGGAATATTAATGTTAAGTCTTTAAAAATTACTAATAACAACAATATTGTTCCTTAAACCTAAATAATTTTTAAAAAAGCTTACTCAACACTCAAAAAACCCAAAAAAAATCGTTATCCAAACACACAATACCTTATAAATGTCATTTGTTGTACCAAGAGCACGTTATAGTTGGAATCAGCCACGTGCAAAGTAAAAGCTGGTATGATGAAAGTGAGAAGGGTTTAAAGAGGCCAGTTTCAAAGGGCCGACGATTAATTATAGTACATGCTGGTGAAGAAAAAGGATTTGTGAAAGACAAATATTTAAATCAGGTAATAAAATATTTTAGTAATATAAACCATACCCAATAATCCTTCTTTTAAAGTATCCAACACCATAAAACTACAGTAATTTACGCAGGAAAAAAACGGGAGATTATTACAACGATATGAACCATAAAAATTTTATGACATAGGTTTAAAAGTAATTATTGCCCAATTTATCTGAGAGGTTCCTTCTAGTAATAGATAATGCGGCATATCATAATGTCCCTGACCAAAAAATCACAGAAATATAATATATACTAGAATGCCAATCAGTAATGTATAATTTGGCCCCCCATAGGGCGATTGACCTATCTCTGAGTTTGCGTAATAAATAGTATATTGAGCGGAATATTCAAACGTGTCACCAGAACAGGACCAAGCACTTGAAAGACTACTAAAATTAACTAAAGTAAAAACTTAACGAAACTAAACTACGGGAATGTCAGGAATACACAATGTTTATGAGAACAACGAGGAAACACAAAAAACGGAGCACTAATGCAAACGATTTTCCGAAAGCAAACAGGAAAACTGATATCAACAAATTATTAAACCCGAATACGACACTGTTCTATTCTTTGCTTCTTTATAATCACGTACGCTTCTGCGGCGGTGTTGCCAAATTTTATCGATTTTTCCTAATTACTTGCCCTAATAGCAAATATTGTATTCCTAACTTCATCTGAAAAATACCAAGAAAAAAAGAAAAGATGTTCTGCGCATGTGCAAGTGGTAGGTGATTGGTTCGCTATGTGGGGTCATTTCAACTTAATATCGGATGAATCTAATGGCATTCTATTATTTATTATATTTGTGGACAAAATTTAACCACGGTGTCCAAGAAAAAAGAAACGCTAAATTGGTTAAGAGAAAAGGAATTACCAGCAGAACCACAGTTAACCAAACGGAATTATATAAAATTATTTTAGAAAATAAATTTCGGTTCCCCACGATATACAAGCTGGGTGCTCTGACATGGCCACCGTGACTGTAAAATTTTACAATCTAAACAAAATGTGTAGATCTATAAAGTAATAAATAGCAAATGCACAAAGTCATTTAATCATTAGTTTTAATTTTCGCAACTTTTATATTACTATTAAAAATGTATTTTTTATAGAGACAACGCCACTGGAATATCGATTTCGAGCAACTAAGCCATGAATATTTTAAAATGAGACGAAGAGCTTGGGCACCATATATTTAATACTCCTATATTGCTAGTAGGGGTCTGGGAAAGGATGACAACCCATCGGTGCAAACATACATACATCTGTCTCCGTCATTTAGACCTAAAATGCTATGCGCTTTTTTTTTTTTATTATTATGTTCTGGTTCCCACGAAAAGGGATATCCTGTAATGTTCAGAGAACATCGTGGGAACCAAGGGAAAGAAGGTAGGAGTTGGTGTTCTTCTTAAATTTCTAGAGGTTGTATGCCTCGGGGAACACCTCCCTAGGCAATGAGTTCCAAAGAAAGCCTCGCAATTCGTTGGATGAATGAGTCTTTGGAAAGTGATGTTCTGCAGGTCTCCAAAGTGACCACGAAGGGGTGTAAAGACTGTACTTGACGGGTTAATCTCGAAGAGACTGCCAAAGGAGGAATGATTGTTGATATTTCAGAAGAGCATCGCCCATGAAAATATCTATAAAATAGAGACAAATCGCCAACTTTTCTACGGTGTTCCAGACAAGTGAGCGAGTTTGTAAGCGAGGCATCACCGACGAGACGAATTGCCCTTTTTTGGATCAAATCCAATCGCTTCAGGATATGTTTAGGTGCCGCACTCCAAATATGGGAACAGTATTCCAGTACAGGTCGGATCTGTGCCTTATAGATTATAAGCAGCTGACTGGAGGTGAAATAGCTCTTGGCACGAAACAAAAAACCAAGTTTTTGGGATGCACTTTTGGCAATGGACCTCACGTGATTTTCTCAGAAAAGGTTATTGCTGATAGTAATACCAAGCATCGATATGGATGACTTCAGTGGTATGGTTACTCCTGACAAAGTTATGTTAGGCACAGTGAGATCGGCTTTTCTAGAGAAAAGACATGCTTGTGTTTTGTTTGCATTGAATTCCACCAAGTTATTGGATCCCCATTCGAGAATTGTTGCTAAGTCCATATTTATATTGTTAACATTTCTTCCTCGTTCATTTCTGGTTTCGCGGGCTGATATAGGGGCCCTGGAAGAGAAAGCGGTATGGAGGGTACTATCATCGGCAAAGCTGTGTACGGGACATGAAGTTGCTTTCAACAGGTCGTTGATGTGAAGTAAAAATAGTGTTGGTGCTAGAATGGATCCTTGCGGAACACCAGCATTTATGAGTAGAGTGTCAGATGAAACTCCATCGACCACTACATGGAGAGACCTGTTTGAGAGAAAACTAGCAAGCAGAGTACACAGCTGGGGGGCAAGCCATAAGATGGAAGCTTGGCGAGGAGTCCCTGGTGTCAAACTCGATCGAACGCCTTGAAGATATCTAATGCCACAGCTAAAGTTTCTCCATACTTTTCAATAGATAGCTGCCATATATGTGAGACGTATGCAAGCAGGTCACAAGTTGATCTCTGATGGCGGAAGCCATATTGCCTATCATTGATAATTCCTGAGTCTTCCAGATATTTCATGAGCTCGATGTTGATGGCTTTTTCCATGACCTTTGAAATAATAGATAGCAGTGCGATAGGTCTGTAGTTGCTAGGTAGGGTCTTTTTGCCTTTTTTAGGGACTGGCTGTACTCTTGCAATTTTCCAATTGGACGGAAATACTCCCAAATTGTAAGAGTGGTTGAACAACTTGCAAAGAACAGGTGTTAATTCGGGGGCACATTTCTTAAGAACAATCGGCGGGATTCCGTCAGATCCACAGGCTTTGTTGGTGTTGAGACCCAGCAAAACCTTTCTGATAGTACGTTGGCGAAAGGTGATCTCGGGCATGTGACTGTAAATAGGTGTAATGTTCGAGGGTTGTTTTCCCGAAGAATCCAGAGTGGAATTTCTAGCAAATAGGTGCGCAAAGATATTGGCTTTTTCCTGGGCAGTCGTTGCTAGTGTTCCATCTTCATTGGTTAGGGGAGGAAAAGAGCTGAAAGTGAAGTTTCTTCCCACAGCTTTGGCGAAAGACCAAAATGAACGGGATCCGTTGGGACATTCAACAAGTTTTGATCTTATTTTAGCATTATGAGCATCTTTTGAACATTCTATTGTCTCTTTGCATATGCCTCTAGCCTCAACATATGCTGCTCTGGTCTCAGGTCCCGAATTTTTTTGCCATCGATGGTATGCTGCCTGTTTGGAAGCCACAGCTCTAGAGCAGTTTCTGTTAAACCAGGTCTTATCGGATGATGTTCTTCTTTCGGTATTCGGTATGTAAGTTTGCATCCCCAACATGATGATTTCAGAAATTGTCTCAGCACATCGTGTTGGATCTACTGAAGAGAAACAAACTCTCTTCCATGGAAACGCTGAGAGAAACATACGAAGACCTTCCCAGTCGGCCGAATTGTAATGCCACATGAGACGGGGTGGTATTGTGCTGCTCGATGGTAAATGGAAAGAGCATGTTGTGGAGATGAGGGTGTGATCAGAGTTTCCAAGTGGGGTACAAACTTCTATTCTATACGGGTCAGGATTGGTGGTGAGGAAAAGATCTAGTGTATTGGCAGACTGGTTGTTGACATCAGGGATGCGGGTTGGTAGCTCGACCAGTTGTTCTAGTGATGGCGAAGGCCTCAGCTTGACGACCTGCATCATCTGTTTTGTTAGAGAATTTGAGCCAGGCAGTGTTATGTACATTAAAGTCCCCCATGATTATGGTTTCAGCTGTTAGATGGTTCTCCTGAATGTAGTCCAGTTTGAGTGATAAAAACTCAAAGAGGTTGTTATATGAAGGTTCATTAGGTGATAGGTAAAGGCAGTAGAGGAACTTAGTCACTTTGGTATCAGATAGCTTAAACCACATCACATCAAAGTCTTTCGGTTCCAAACTCTCTTCACGCTGGCATGAAAGGTTAGCCTTAGCGTAAAGGCAGACTCCACCTTTGAACCTGAGTCGAGAATGGAGTTCGTAACCAGGACAAAGCATATGGACCTTGTTGGTGGACGAGTTTACTTGTGTTTCTGTTAGAGCCAGAATATCCGGTTTTTTCGTCTGTAGGTGATGGTGGACGTCATTGATGTTCTTGTTGAGTCCACGGATGTTGCAAAAATTAATCTTTAATGTTGAGTCCCCTCGAGTACCTCTCGCCCGGAAATCCGAATGGAGAGGTATTTTGCTTCCGGAGTGTTTTACTCTAGGAGACTTCATCATTATTACTATTAGGATGCACCTGAAAATAAAGGAAGAATTGGGGAAAAGGAAAGAGGGAGACCGGAAAGTATCGACCGAACACTGAAACATGGAATGATCCATTTCACAGCACACAAAGTCGATATGGTGGTATTTCACCGGGCGATGAGACCATCTTCCACCTACGGTTATCCTTTTAGTCGCCTCTTACGACAGGCAGGATTTACCCTGGGGCTATTCTGAAGCCGACCCCATACGGCTGAATCATGCCCGAGAATGGAGCTTTGCCGCTAAGCTATGAAGCATACAAGAATATATTTTCTATTACTGCATTATAAGCTTCCCCACTACAGTAGTAGTAGTATGAATAGCACTAGCAATATATTAAATATATGGTGGCCACGTGTTCCACGTCACCCATAAGATATTATTAACAGTTTTGTATATTGTTAAAAAATAATCTGAAGAAAATTTTATTAATAGATTACTTGGTGTTTAAACTACCATACTAAAATAAACATCTGCATACCTTCTTCTTCATCTTCATCAGCATCTAAAATGTTGGCACAACAACAGGAATACAATATGAAAGATAAAAATACAAGAGGTACTCCTAGTAAAACAACAATCAGAACTGGATTTCCATTCCATCTATTGGTCAGGGTAGTCCTTGCTTTGAAATATGCCCTATAAAGTCGTACAGCCAAATCTTTACCACCATAGGTCTGAAATACAAAATTGTCACGAGATTTTTATAACATAATAATTTTCGAAAAATTCCAAACACACAATAAGAGTCGACCAATTGAAATGAAACTTTCTATACTATATATTAAACTCTAATAAGAAATTATAACAACAGGAACATTTTTAACAGATGTTCACTTTTTTATTTTGTTTTATCAAAAAATCTGTTTGTGAATGATTAGAATCTGAGAGCTAGAGAACTGCTTGATGTTAAATAAAAAATTACTGGTTCAAGGATGCAAAAAAAAATATCTGCGTTCATAAAAAATTTTAATCCAAAAAGGAAAGTTTTAAAAGGTCCACCAGGTTACTCTGGAAAGTAGGAGCGGTAGAAGGTAAGACAATAATAAAAATATAGAGCGTGCTAAACATTGAATAATATATAAAAAAAAATGCGTGAGTGTCGTGAAACACTCACTTTCATAGCATATTATTATTGATAAACGTATTATATTTTCTCTCACGCTTGTTTTTACATTTTTCGGCATTGTACAACAAAACGCGCAGGCGCGTTATTTTTGAAATGGACATTTTGACAAACAACACAAATAGAAGTCACGTTACTATGTATTTCTATGCTACGCGTCTCCTCTCCTCTACAACAGAACGCGCATGCGAGTTATTTTCGCCATTGTCATATTGACAAACACGTGGACTACACAAATAGACGTCACGTTGCTAAGTATTTCTATGCTACGCGTCTCCTCTCCTCTACAACAGAACACGCATGCGAGTTATTTTCGCAATTGTCATATTGACAAATACGTGAACTACACAAATAGACGTCACATTGCTAAGTATTTCTATGCTACGCGTCTCCACTCCTCTTCAACATAACGCGCATTCGCGTTATTTTTGAAACTACTGTTTCGTGTTTCGTGACGGAAAAAATCTTGCACAGAAATCTTACACTTTTTTTTGCCTAGCCCCATCCGCCAAGCCCGTACTGTTCCAAAAAAAATTTGTTAACCACACTACCCATTTGCGATATTTAATAAGTATCAAAAGGATAAGTTGTAATAAAAACCACATTGTAAGGTTATGTGTCTTGCACGGTTAACTGCTGGAGAACGAGTGAGTTTGCCGGTATTTTCAAGGGTGAGATTGCCTGGATACCAAGTAAATTAGGCGCGCTTTTTGATATGTCGCGAAATTTAAAAAGGGCGCAGGGTCGCCATATAGGAAAGATTACATTTTGGAAGAAAACTGCCCTGGAAAAATATGTGGATTTCGAACAAATTCAATGAAAGTATCTTTTAATATTTGATATGGACCATTTCTATGTCTCCCAGTGACACTTTGGCAATCTGGCTGCTCGGCTTGAATGGTGTAACGGCAGATAAAATTGTGATGGTAAATGGAATAGTGTTGTGTCTTTGGATCCACAATTATGAAGAGTAAGAACGCACAAATGTAGAATTTGTTGTGGAACAGCATACAACCCTTACACTGTGGGTGATGGTATGGGATGCGATAACATATGGTAGCAGGTCAATTTTAGTTTTGACTGACAGAAATTTATATGCAAATTATTGCAAACGAAATGTACCCTAGGTTGTAGCACTGTCTACGATGGTTAATTCAACCCCGTTTCCAATTGGGTAAAGCTGCTGGGTATGAGAGGATAATAGTTGAAATGCTGAAGGCTGGACAAAACGTGGTAGCTAGTCTACTGTACCGCCTTTTTAACCTTTGTTGGAGGAGTGGTAGCGTACCAGATGACTGGTGCAAGGCCGTTATCGTGCTGCTTTACAAGGGAAAAGGTTCGCAGCAGGACTATAGGAACTACCGAGGTATTAGTTTACTCAGCATATTCGGCAAACTGTATGCAAATATATTGATTAAAAGTGTAACAAATGAAACTGAGAAGATGATATGGGATGTGCAAGCAGGATTTAGAAGAGAAAGGAGATGTATGGATCAGGTCTTTTTATTACAAGGTGTAGTCGAAAACATTCTTGGCTAGAAGTCAGAAGGTCTATTGCGCTTTTATAGACTTGGAAAAGGTCTATGACAGAGTGGTGAGGAGTGAATTGTGGCCGACATTGTCTATGTATGGGGTAAGCGGTATTTTAATACGAGCACTGAAATCACTTTATGAAGATTCCTCTGCTTGTGTCAGGATAAACGGAGCTGGCACGGACTGGATTAACATCGAAAAAGGTGTGGGACAGGGATGTGTGGCTTCGCCATGGCTGTTTAACTTATATATAGACGATTGTTTAAAAGATTTGAAAGAGAGTGCATATGGATTGAAAAATGAATAATTTCATCGTCAAATGCCTTCTTTACGCCGATGGTCAAGTCATATTAGCGTCATCTGAAGAGGAGTTGCAGGAGATGGTTAATGTTATGCATGATGCCCTGAAAATCAAAAGGATGAAAATAAATGTAAGTAAAACGAAAGTAATAGTTTTTGAAAAAAAAGAAAGCATGACAAACTGTGAAGTTTCGATTGAGGGAGAAAGAGTGGAACAAGTAAATGAATTTTTGTACTTGGGTTCAAAGTTAACAAGAGATGGAAAGTATGACAGTGACATTGAGCGAAGGGTGTTGGCAGGAAAACAGATGAATGGGGCAATGCATAGCTTTATGAACAGCCAGAAAGTGTCAAAAAAGGCACGTCTGGCTGTGCATAGAGGTGTGTTGGTTCCTACACTTATGTATGGCAGGGAATGTTGGGTTTGGCAGAAGAAGCATGAAAATAGGATTAATGCTGCGGAGATGAGTAGTTTAAGAAATATAGCCGGAGTGACTCAGTTGGATAAAGTAAAAAATAGTGAGATAAGAGAACGCTGTGGTGTAAAAGAAGATGTGGTTACAAAGATAGATAAAAGAATGCTTAGATGGTTTGGACACGTCTAAAGGATGGATGAAGGAAGATTGACGAAACAAATTTATAAGGCGAGTGTGAATGGACAAGTCGGTAGAGGTCGACCTCGGCGAACATATCTCGATCAGATCAACATTGTTTTGAAGAAAGGCCAGGTCAAGAGTACCAACAACCGACGAGCATGCATGAGAGCCCTAATGAAAGTAGAGAAAGCAAAAGATGTATGTAAGAACCGTAGTAAGTGGAAGGAAGTGGTCTCTGCCTACCCCTACGGGAAAAAGGCGTGACTATTTGTATATATGTATGTTTCCAACAAGACAACGCACGTATTCATACAGCAAGGGTTACTATAAGGTTATTACAAGTAAATAACGTGACCCTACTTTCATTGCCTTCTCGCTCCTCAAACTTTTCACCAATTAAACATGTGTGGAATACCACCGGCAAATGGCTAGGTAATTTACTCCGATCACCAAATAATTTAGTTGACCATCACCAAATTCAAGAAGCCTGGAATGACATTCCTGACCATAAGTCATTTAATTTTAAGTATTCCTCGAAGAATTATTGAATGCATAAGAAATTGTGGCGAACCCAGTCATTATTGAAAATGTTATTTTTTAAATTTCATTTAACAGATTCTGTATAAATTTTAATAAAATTTATCAACTCTTACTGGGTGACAGAATTTTTTTGGAATTCAGTATTTATTGACAGCAATATTCTTTGCTTCCCTTTACACCTTTTTTTAAAGTACATGGTACTAACCGAAACTGTTTGATTAAGCACCTTATCCAAAAACAACTCGACAGCTTCAGACGTCATCTCAGCAGGATCATCTTCAGGAACGTGGTGATGCAATGTCGTAGAATTTAACACCAATAAATATGGTAAAGGAACAACTTGCATCACTATACTATTTGCTAGTTCATGACTACTACTCCAACCAAATTGAAAATAATCATGGTACTTTTCTCTCTTTTTCCTTGCCAATAATTCTAAAATATTACGAAACTCCAGCATTTCTTTTGACAATTGTAACAGCTTATTTTCTTCAACTATAACAAGAACTATAAACTTTCCTGTACGAAGAATTTCGTTTATATTAGATTCTGTTATTTTTGGAAACGTTTCAAAACGTTCTTCATTAATCCATTTATGCATAGTGGTGTTTATATGGTCTGCTTCTATTTGATTATTTCCTTCTCCAACTGAAAATGTACAACGAATAAAATTCAATTTTAGGGTAAATTATTGGTGTCAAAGAGAGAAAATAAGATTTTCAAATAATTGTATACATCTATTATTAATATTACTTTTTTGTAATTCATTAAGTAATGGATAAATTCATTATTAGCTAAATAAACAGGTCGATTTTTTATTTTAATTTACTATTTTTTAAAAAAATAATCTATCATACAGGGTTTAAAACCTTTGAGTAATGACGTCAGCACCAGTTTTTTTAAATGAACCAACCCCTTTTTTTCAATTTTTAAATATCCCTTGCTGAGCTGGTTCCAAAAATGTATCAAAAGTTGATGCAATTGAAACTTTATATGTTTAATAAGTCCACTATTAACATCATATCCCAAAAAATTTGTTTATCTGGTATAAACAAAACCAAAGCTATGAGAATATAAAAAAAACGATGAAGTGCTTTGAGAAAAGGTAGGTAGTGCCCTTGTGCTTCGCTTGGCTTGTCTTGGCGGGGGCACTACCATGCCCCCAGATATTATGCAATTATCCAAAGTTAGAAAAATAAAAGTTATGTAAATTGTTAAAAACATGTTAGATAGCTTAGAATTGCAGGTGGTTTCATGGAAAAATGGATGGGCTCAGTTGATGTTAGTAGGAGGTAGGTAAAAACAAACATTTTTGCTACTGCTAGAAGCATACTTTAATGTAAACACTACCAGCTAATAATATGATTACCTTCAAAAATCATGAAAAAAAAAAGATTTTTTAGAGGATATCAATTAATAACAATAATAAGTTAACTATGAATGTAACAAATAAATTTGCTTTAAAATTGTTTTAAAGAAATTTAAACATGTAATTTCAACTAGCTCCAATAATTTTGAAATAAAATAACAAAAATCTTACCTGAGTAGAAATAATGTGAGTTTTCCTTGTGAACAAATACTGCAGGTAAAGTGTGTATATCTACATGTTTGCTGGCAATATCTTCATCAGCTGAGTAATAAAAAGCATGAGCCTGAAATTTAGCAGCAACATCATAAAAGGTATCCCACAGAAGACCTTCCTTTTCTCCAACATACATAAAAAATAGTTGATTCATATTTTTTATGATTGTTAGGCTTTCAGAGCGAGTTACTTGTTGTACAGGGGGACCAGCCAATCTAATGGCAAAATTAATTATTTCTTCTGTGGTTTTTTCCCCTTCAAAGGTAAAATCTTCCTCAGCTTTTATGCTACAAACATTTATAAGGACAGCATTAGTTTTTCAAATAACATAAAATAACAGCATAATACTAATTTTTTAAATTTAATTTATTGTCAACTGAAGAGTTAAGTTTTAAAAACCTGAAAAACCCCTTAAATGTATTATTAACTATTCTTCAGCCATATTTCAAATATAATTATGTTGGTATCTAAGGAAAATACTGAGCAAATTTTGTATAAAATCTTACACTAGTCTACCAGCAGGTTGAAAAGTAGATAAAATAAACATTAAATCACAAATATTACACACAGAAAAGTTATTGTTTGAAACAATTAGACACAAAAAAAGTAATTTTTTATACTTACAGTTTAATGGTAGGATAACTTGAAACACCAAAAGCATTTCCAACGTTAGGAAAAATCGTACAGTCAACTTTTCCCACTCTTATATGCGTATTTTTAAGAGCCTGAACTACATGAGCCCATATAGGTTCAAGTCTTTTGCAATGTCCACACCAAGGTGCATAAAACTTTACAAGCCAGTAACCACCGTCCTTTCTGACGTCGATAAAGTTGTCACCTAATTCCAATATCCATTTTGAGGAAGTCGGTAATACTCCTAATATACATTCTAGAAATAAAAATATTAAATTGATTGATCTAACCCAAATCAAATCGTTTTACTTACCTATAAGAAGCAAAAATTTAAGAAAGTACATTGTTGAAATGCGTTATAATTTATTCTATGCGATTTTTTAAAACTTGTGTATGTGTGGTTAAAATGTTTTTAATAATTTATATTTGTTATTAAATTTTTATTAGTCCATTAATTTATGAATTTTCGCATCATTGGTTGCCTAACAAAAATGACAAATGACAATATTCGTTTCAAATATGGGATTTTTAATTCTTTATTTTTGAAACAAACCGGTAATGCTATTCATTCAAGTAGCTTTTAAAAAAGGATTTTGTACAATATTGTGAGAGAAAAAGGTTTAAAAATGTGTGGCTGTTCGATTACTTTTACTTTTCAGTAGAACTAAGTTGTGTAATAAGTAAGAAGAAGACATTTAAAAATTTTTGTGTCAACGGACAAACCAATATCAAAGAGTACACCAGCGAATACTGTGCCAATATTAACCGTCAAGAAGTAAAATAAGAAAAAATGTGCTTTTAATAAAAGCTTCGTAATAAGAATATTATAAAATGGATAATCCACTATGGGAACGAATTTTAGTAGATTGGGTAATAAATACTTGTAAAGCTGAATAATAAGTTATTAACATAATTCTTTTTTAGGTAAATTGTTTAAAACTTTCCAATCATATTCAAAAACTGGAAGATATTAAAAATGGATTATTTTTTAGTAGTATTCACAGAGTAATGTAAGTTAAATTTACTTGAATGTTATTTTCTAATTATAGGAATAAAAGTTTTGTTCCTAAATATATTGTTAGCTTCACAAAGTAGTTCAATAATGTTAAAACGTTCCTTCTCGCACGCAAAGTACCCATACAGTAAGTGTTTCTATCCAAAAGCGTTCTTGCGAGTGATACAGAATTATAGTAATTGTCCATATATAGGCTATAACCCTTATCCAAATAATCGGGCATTAGGTGTAGGACAATATTTGCAGCATGCCCTTTGCCACCTAGATCATCACAAGCCCCAGTATAAATCTGCACTTTTAAAACAGTTCCATTGTTTTCTGCTAGTAGATAAAATTTTATGCGGTATTTATGTTTTTTGTTTTTTATGTACTGCCAAAACAGTAAACTGCCTCTCCATAATAGCATTGATTCGTCAATGCTGAGGTACTTGCCCAAAGAATAGATTTTATTATATTATTAAAAAAATCAACTAAGGGCCTAACTTTATAGAGTCTATCAGCAGGCGGGACTCTTCCACCATTTTGGATATTTGACGCAAAATGTAAACAGTGTAATATAATCAAGTACCTATTTTGACTCATATACTTTCTGATGGCTAAATTATGTAAGCAATCAGTTCTCCAATAATCACGTAATTTTGGTAGCTGCAATATTCCCATAAAAAAGGACAACACTAAGAATCTTTTAACTTTTCTGAACCAAAGGGTAAAAATGGAAAAGTATTGGTTTACCCCTAAAAATCAAAATCGCCAAAACCATGTGTGCTGCACGTTTCATGGCCCCACATGTTGAATGGCACCATTTTCAACATGACGGTTGTTTCAAATTTTGGAAAATTTTGTGGGTATGATATCTTGAGACAGAGAGGCGGTAGGTCGCTAAAGCTTACAGGGTAGAAGTTTTACCCAAAGGATTAGACCGAGTTCCAAGATGGGCCATAATGGTACATTCCTCCAGGTAGCTGCCACACAAGGTAATCCTTAAATTTACTGCATTTTGTACTTTTCACACGATAGCTTCAGAATGAGAGCTAGGGTGATGAAACTTTCGCGAATGTGGCTTGTGCTTCATTTAGTAAAACATATTCTCCATAGGTATTTGTTTTATTTACCAATCTGCATTGAGCTACGGATTGATTTTTTGGGGAAATTCAGTGCTTATAAATAAAGTGTTCATCATGCAAAAAAAATAATCAGATGTATGGCTGGTGTAGTTCGTTGAACCTCCTGTAGAAACATACCCACAAAACTCTCAATTCTAACAGTCCCTTCACTTTACATACTTTTGATTATCATCAAAAAAGAAGAAAATAACCTGAGTTAAAGTTGTGATCTACACAAATACAGTACAAGAAATAGTGAGAGCATCCACCAGCCATACTCACGTTTGAGCATTGGTCAGGACTCACATATACTAAGGAATCAAGTGTTATAACCGCCTAATGAATATATTCCTGCACTTAAGCTCAGTGAGTTCAAATGTATTGAAGGATAATTTGACCTAATAAATCAATCCTTTTACTCCATTGAAGAGTTTTTCGACGCTACATTGTAGAGAATTTTAATCCAATTGTATGCATATTTAAGATATTTTAAATTGTATATTTGTGAATTCTTTTTTCCTTGTGACTAATCTGATAAGTTTTTGCATGAATCTAGGTATTCTCTCGTATGTATATGTAAATTCTTCAGTAATGAATAAATTCTATTATATTCTATATAAATCGTTCGTGAACTACCCATTTTAAGTTTTAAAAATATTTATTTTTGTCTGAAGACTGCTGTGTTTGGATAGTTAAATAGTTTGGCATTAAAGGGATTGGATTGAAATGATTACAGAGATTTAAATTAAAAATGTAATTTTTAGAATCCAATGTCAAAATACAGGAAAATTTATAGATTTTCCATTATTTAAAGTACCCATAAATGAATAGATACATGATATTATAAATTTATACCAATATATACTAACAGAAAATTAATTTTTTACTGTAGCTTATTCATGTTTTTTAGAAAAAACTGTACAGAGATAGATTGTGACATTCTGACATGTATATTTGGAATTTTAAGTGAACATTATCCTGAATTTATAATTGCAAATAAATCAGTTGTACACCTTAGTGATTTACCAAAAATTGATCTTTGTGGTATTACATCACTCTTAATGCATTACACCTGCATTCATGATAGAAAAGATGTTTTAACATCTCCATTGTGTTACAATTTGCAAGAATTTACTCAAATTAAGATTAGGAATTTTTTGGAAAGAGTACAAGACTGTCCAAAACTCAATAATGCAGAACTTGCCTCTATCATAACTGAATGTATGGAAGATAATAGGAGCCAAAACTGGTTATGTCATTCCCATCAAAGTCCTTTACAAGATGTCTTAAAAACGCCTATTATGAAAAGTAGTAAATTGTTTGAAAGAGATAAAGAAATTGCTAAACTAAAATGTCAATTGGAATTGATTCAAGAAGAAAAGGAAAATATTGAGAAAGACTTAAAAAATCAATTTGAAAAAAACAAAAAACTTGGTAAGAATAATTGATTTACTTAAAAAATACAAAACCAAAAAAAATTTGACTTAAATTTTATACAAAAGAATCTTTAATTTCAATATTAGTAATTTTTAAATGGTTCACATAAAATTATTGTTTAATAACATAAACAAACAATATATTTTTAAAAAATTCCTAAAATCATTTGAAAATTTCAGAAATATATTGGTTTTTTATTCCTTTCTTTATTATTAAAATATATTGAGAGTGAGTATGGTATAATATTATTACTTAACTAACATAAGATTTTAATACTTTCTCAAATAAAAAGGAGTTAATAAATAATAAAAAATGAACTTAGTTTATAAAAAAGATTTATAAATATATAACAAAAATGTTTAGCATCTTATGTTATTGTTGATTTTCTAAAAAATCGATATTTTTAATGTGTTAAATAAAAAAATTACATTGTTTTTTTAATAAATTCTATTTACTTTATACCAGAAAAACAACTAACTCAAAAGACATCTGAAATAACGAATTTAAGAAGTGAAGTCCTTGAATTAGAGGGTAGAACTCCTCCACATTACAGAGATAAAGATTGTAGGGAGATGCAGAAAATACTTAGGAGCAAAGTAGATAGTCTAGAACAGATTTTAGAACAAAGTGACAAAGACAATCTAAAATTAAGGGAAGAAAATGATAAAGGAATTGCACAGGTTAGATCCATTTACAATTAATTTTTTTTGCTTTTCATTAATCCAATTTAATAAACTGGGTAGGTATCTGAGCTTTGTTATTAATACATTTTTTTAAATTTGATCATCGGAGTGTGTTGTAATAAAAAATATACAAATGCTGCAGTTTTGCTTTAAAATTTTAAATAAAGTGGTAACATTTGTATCTATTAATTAAAAAAAATGTGATAACTGCATGTTTTGTTTTTACTGGACATATTCACCTATCTCGAAAGTATAATAAAATATTAACACACTAAAGTGAGCTATTGTAATGGGGTCTTATAAGAGATGTAGTGGTAGAGATGTATTGCTAAAGAAAGGGACAGGTTAAATTCCCAAAGAAGCGGATGTAGAGTACCGATTTAAACCTAATTTACACCTACGCATTTACTTCTACATGATTATATATTCCCGCTTAAAAATATTACGCGAACTTCTTTGTTTATCATCAAGCAGAGTTATTCGGCAACCATCGTATTTTGTTGATGTTTCACCCTACTCCGATCTATTTAGCCTGAAGTGGTTCATTTAAATAATATTAACCTTCCATACACATCTAAAAATTTAAATGAGCACAAATATCTTCAATATTCATGCTATTCTTCCTTTTATAAAACATCCAGTTATAAAAATTTTTGATTATTTGGTTATGCCTAATCTTACCTAGCAAAATAATCAATACTTTTTGTTTATAGATAAAACAATTAGAAGGTCGTTGTAACACATGGCTCGAAAAATTCATTGATGCTGACAAAAACTTACAATTATTAAACGAAAACTACAAAGATCTACAATTAAAAAACAAAAGTCTTCAAGCACATTGTACTGAGCTCGAAGCTTTTTTGGAGGAATTTAAACCAAAATCTTTAAATGAAAGTTTGAATGAAGATAACTTTCAAATTCAATCACGAAGGTCTCGAGGATTTGAATTACAATCCACAGAAGATTTGGCCCATTCTGTGGTTGATATTCAACTAAAAGAAATCCAAAAAGAAAATGACAATCTTAAAACTACTCTTGATGAAATTCAAGATAATTGTAATCAACTAAGTGTAGAACGAAATACACTAATTTTAGAAAAAGAGACACTTTCTAAAAAAATTGAACATAAAGAGCAGGAAATTTGTAAAATTGAAATTATAAATAATGACTTAATGAAACAAATAGAATGTGTTATTAAAGAAAAATCCGATATTATTGTTAAATTAAATGCTATATTAGAATCAAATATACAGACAGAACAATCTCTAAAAACTGCAATTAACGAAAAACATTTAGTTGATAAACATTTAAAAGATACATCTTTGAAACTGGAAGAATTTTCCATTTTAAATTCTAAATATTTAGAAAGTCTTACGTCTGTTAATAAAGAAAAAGACACTTTAGAAGAAAACATACGCAATTTGAACAATGAAATAAAATACTTGACAGTTAATTGTGACGAACTAAAAAACACAATTAAAAAAATTGTTGAAGAGAAAGAAGACATGGTGAAAGAATTACAAAGTAAATCAAACTTACTTTTAGTCACAACATCCCAGTTAAATGAAACTCGGAATGATAAAATCAAATTAATTGAAGAATTTGATACTCTTAGTGCTAATAAAAACAGATTATTGATTGATTTGGAGGCATTAAAAGGTCAATTAGATGTGATAACTATTGATTACACCTTTCTACTTGCAGAAAATAAAAAAATTAATGAAGATTTAAAAAGTACTCTTGTTGATAAACAGCAATTAGAAGAAATAACTAAATCGCTCAAGGTTAGCCTAGATAAAAAAATTAATGTAAACAATCATCTCGATGAGAAACTGAAAATAGCGTTACTAGAAAAAAATGATTTGTTAAATAAAAATAACAGTTTATCTAATGATCTCATCGCAGAGCATCAACATATAAAACAGTTAGGTGATGAAATATCAAACTTAATGGTAGAACTACATAATTGTAAAAAAGACAGAGACAATTTAATTAACGCAAGTTATGATTCAGAAAAACAATTACAAGATGTTTTACGTAAGAATGAAGATCTAGATAAACATTTGGAAAAAACGATTTATGAAAAATCTCAACTATCTGACGAATTAAAACTTTTATCTAAAAAATTTGGTCATTTAGAAGAGGAGTGTAAAAATTTGCAGTTTGAAAAAGATAAAATGAATGAAAATATAAATACTAATAAAATGTACGTCAAAGAACTTGAATCCAAAATGGATGAATTATTTAAGCAGCAAAAAGAATTAGAAGAAAAGAAATCCAATATTTTTGAACAGTTAAAATCTACAACTGAAACCATGTCAAAAATTGAAGAGTCTTTGACAACAACAAAACGCGAAAAGCAATTAGTTGAGCAAAATTTAAAAGAAATATCTTTAAAATATGAAGAATCATCTCTTTTAATTTCTCAGTACTTGGAAAAGCTAAATATCGTTGAAGCTGATAAAAGTACTTCAGAAAAAAAGATGAACAATTTGCAAAATGAAAAAGAAATATTGTTAAAACAAAATGAAGAACTTAACATCACTGTTCAGCAAATAACCATCGAAAAAAATGATATTCTGGTTGATCTTGAAAACAAAACGAAACTAGTTTTGGAAATAACTTCGCTTCTAAATGAAACACAAAATGAAAAACTAAGAGTATCTGAACAACTTGCTATAATTAGCTCTAGTAAGGATAATTTGTTGATTGATTTTAATAATCTAGAAAAGAATTTAACAAATTTGGTGGATGAAAAAGATACTTTATTTAAAGAAAACATAAACTTATTGAATATGTTAAAAGACATTACAAATGACAAGCATCTCTTGAATGAGCAATGTAAGTTACTTAAAGGTACTCTGGATGAGACAGTTTCTAAAAAGAATGGTTTAAATGAAGAATTAAACAGAATTTTAAATGAAAATAAAAATATCCTTAAAGAAAAGAATCTATTAAATGATATTATCAATGATATGCAAATGTCTCTTGATAAAGTGAATATGGAAGTAATTAATTTGTCCGAAAATTTAATAAAATGTGAAAAAGATCGAGGCGCTCTCATCGCAGTTCAAAATAAATTAGAAGATACTTTAAACAAGAATACAATTTTAAATAAGAATTTGGAACAGGCTGTTTCAGAAAAATGTCTACTTTCTGAAGAATTAAAAATGTTTACTTGCAAGCATAATCATTTGGAAATAGACTTTACCAAGTTGCAATCAGAAAAACAGGCGTTAATTGAAAATATGAATTTGTTAAAATTAGAAAATAGCCAAATTTTGGATAAATTGGATCAAGTAACTAAAAGCTTGGAAGATGCAGTGAATGAATTTGCTCAAGAAAATAAACTGCTTACTGAAAAGTTAAATAAAGAAGCGGACGTTCTACAAAAGGCCATTTTAGAAAAAGAAAATATTTTGGTACACCTAAAAGACATTGAAAATGAGTGCTTAGTAAAAAATAAGACTATTGCTGACAATGAAGCAACATTTGAGACCGCAATGTTGGCACAGATGGAAATATCAAAAACTTTAAAATTCGACAACATTACTCTATCTGAGAAATTAGTAACTATATCAAATGAAAATGTAGTATTAAAAAATACTGTTACTAAAATGGAAGAACAATGCAAAAGCCTTTCTGACAATCTGTTGAAATTAGAAACTAAATTGAACGCGTTTATAACCGAAAAAGAAAGTACATTTAGAAAACTCGAAGAGTCTAAAAAAATAATTAGTGATCTTTCATCTTCTTTGCAAAGACTAAACCAAGAAAAAGAAGACCTCATTCTGAATGCTAAGAACATTGAGCAAAAGTTGATTACCGCTGATGCTGAGGTAGAAATAAAAACGGGTAAAATAAATCAAATGCGTGAAAAATTAAATGAGTATCGCATAAGTCAAGATCAAGATTTTGTTGAGGTAACAGAGCTAAAATCAAAGATTGAAAGTCTTAATACTGAAAAAAATAATCTTGAAATTAGTCTCAAGAATGCTCTCAAAGAAAAAGATGTTATATCTGGCTTTTTCAATTTAAATACCAACGAATTACAAAAAGTTACGCAGGAAAGACTCGAGATTTTAGAAGCCCTCGAATTGAGCAACAAAGATGTCATTACCTTACAAGAGGAAAAGGAAGCGTTTCTGAGAGAAATTGAGAAATTAAGTCAAATTAAAAAGGATTTTTCTGACCAATTGGATAAAGTTTCCCAAGAGAAGGCCGATCTATCTGACCAACATCAGACTATACTGAAGAAAAATTTTGAGAATTCTGAAATAATTAAAGATCTACAAGGAACAGTTACAAAATTATCTGAAGAAAATGTTGAATTTCTAGGAAAACTTACACTTATGTCAAATGACTTGGAAGAAAAATCAAAAAATGTCGAAATTCTGCAATCCTCCTGTAAACTTCTGAAAAAAGAAGTTGATGATAAATCTGAAATCTTGGAAAAATTATCTGAAGAACACAAGGACATTTTCGATATAGTAGATAGACTTTCTCGAGAAAAAATAGACATGAACCACACTATAGATATTATATCTGAAGAAAAGATGAAGTTGACACAAAATATCAACAACTTGAACAATCATATAGAACAGCTAGTTCAAGAAAAATGTAAGCTGATGCAATGTTTAGAACTAAACGAAAAAGAGCTCCAAAAAGTCAAAAAAGACCGAAACGATATTTTAGAAGGACAAACAAAAATAATGAAAGAAACTCAAACTAATCTGTTAATGGCACATCAAAGCGCTGTAGAGGTAAAGAACGACCTTATGAAGAGGATAGAAATTGCAGAGACAGAAAAGGATATATTAAGAAAACAAGTAGAACAAGACACCAAAAACATACAAGAATCATATATGACAGTTGTAGCAACTAATTCTAAATTAGAATTAGAAATTATCAATCTGAGAAAGACAATTGAAGATAAAAATCAGAAATTAAATGAGTTTATTCAAACTAAAGAGGCCTACGAAAAACTTTTAGAAGAAAACAATATGTTGTCCACTGAGATAGATACAATTAAGTATAAAAGATCTAGAGACAGAGATGAGTTCGTAAATTTGTTGAAGAAAGAACGGGAAAATGGTGTTCAAAGAGAAAGCCAGAAAATTAAGGAAGTTAGACATGAATATGAAGGCAAACTGGAAAAAATGAAAGAAAAAATGGTAAGCAAACAAATACCTCTTTATATTTTTTATTTTATTCTATAAAGTAGATGTTTGCAATTTTGTTAATTAAGAATAATTACAAAATAAATTATTTGTTCATTTTATTTATTAAAAAAAAAGATTTAAAATCACTTTTAATGTTTTTTATGTTTTATATGAATTTTACATTTTTTGATTGGTTATCAGATAAAAATTTTTTGCAAAGAAAACATTGTTTATTTGCTATTTAATTTTGTAACATCCACAGCTTTATGAGTATATAATATTTTTACTTAATTTTAGTTAAAGTTATACAGAGACGAAGTCAGTAAAGAAATGTTAAAGGTCAAAACAGAGCAGAGTGAAAGCGTAAGTATAAAATTAATTAATATCAAAAAAATTTTTTTTTAACAATTTACACTTGTTAAAGAAAATTTTGAGTACATTAGCCATAACGAGTTTTGCTATATGAAAATTGAATTTATTTATGTAAAGATTTTATTTTTACTACTTGTAATATGTTTTGTATTCTTAGTTAAAAAATGTATTAAATGGAAATATTTTTTCTAGAAATGTCTGATAAAAACAATTGAAGATCTAAGAAATGAATTATTTGAAGTGCAACAAAAATTGCTCAGGTTGGAAACAGAACGAGATAGATTAAGAAAAAAAGAATTACAATCCAATAAACACATGCACAGTGCTTCTAGAGAATCTTTAAGATCTTTAATGGATCAACGTGACTCAATTAGAGGTAGTTTAACATCGTTAAGGTCAATTGGAACAAATCCCAAAAATAGGTTTGAAGCAAGCGAAGTACTTAAAAAAGGTAGAAGCACATCAGTATTACATAACAACCTAAGGGAAGTTGACAGGAAAATAGTAACGTTACCGCGGTCGAATATTACGGAAATTCAGGAAACTGTTACAATTTCTAGAAGAACATCTCTGAGTAGTGTTCCAAATATTGAAGTGGAAGATGAAGATGATGATTTTAATAATAAATATTTGATAGATTTGAAAGCAGGCAAGTGCATTGTTAATGAAAATGGAAAAGAAAGGTTTTCAGAATTAGCATGGAGGAACTCCATGGTTCCTCCACATTTAAAATCTTCCTACCCAGCCGAAACCCAATTTGTTAGTCCATCCAAGTTCAAGGAAGATGATCTTAAGGTTAGTTTATTACAATTTTAATTAGGCAGTAGCTTCCATGCAAGGCCGGATTTGGGGCAGGGCATCCGGGGCTACAGCCCCGGGGCCTCCACAAAAGAGGGGCCCCCACAATAGAGACTTTGGAAAACAAATCTTTCAAATTCCGACTAGTAAACAACTTTCACAATAAATTATTTATTGAAAAACTCGACTGAAAAAATGGTTCATTTTGTTTGGAAAATAATTTGGGGCCAGGGGGCCTCCACTACTTTGTTACCCCGAGGACTCCAGACCTCTAAATCCGGCGCTGCTTCCATGATTAATATGTCAACTACTTTTTTGTTTTGTGGAAAAATGTTTTTTATTACAAAATTAAAGTATTCAAGACATTCTCAAGGTTTTTTCCCACAGTAAAACAGTGCGTGATAGTCCGGATTATGCGCAGAATATGGGTGACGTGCAGCCACTTTTTAATATCAGTAGAAAGGGTGACGTCACTACTTGATATGATAATGTGCATGTGGTACAACAAATGCCATATCTTTCATAAGGTTATGTATGTTTGGTAAACGATTTTGGTTTTCTGAATTTTTTGATTTGAGATTACAGTGAGATTTTTGACAGTTATTTAGATTTAAGAAACAATATTGTGGTATTATTAGTGATTTTTAAAGTTTTAACATTAATGTTTGAGTGTCAAAAACTAGGGTTTATATTAGCCACTTTTTGACAGAGATAGAATCTCAAACTGTGACGTCACATGTACGTCACTATTTCTACCAATGTCAAGCTGAAACGTCACAAGCACGTTACAATCAAGACTGACTGAGTGGTTCTGACAGCTGTGGGAACAAACCTTTTTTCTACTCCGCCTCCTATAAATTGCAAAAAGTCTAATTTATAATTTTACTGATGGCAACATATTATTATTATTAATTATTTAACAATTGGTTCGGGCCAGACATAAGCACTTGGCCATCTCGACCTTAAGATCTTTTATGCCATATGGCAGGCGTTAAATTTCAATTTAAAAATTATTTCAATAAAATAATTTATTTAATTTCAATAAAATAATTTAACGAGCCAAAATTAAGTTTTGTTTACTTTATCAATGACTCTAACATTCAAATGTTTTGCCAAAAGCGATTCATGAAATTTGACGAGAGTTCTTTAATACAAGATTTAAGTGAGTACCAGAATGTTAGTTTCATATCAACACTTATTCTCTTCTGCAAATTTACTTAAATTATTTAATTGCACTAGTATTAGTACATAAAAAATAATATATTAATACTTGATATTTTTAGGGTGGCAATGTGAATATGGACGATAGTTTGTGTAAACTTCTTCCGGGTGAAAAAACTCGTCAGAAGAAAGATTTTGGAACGACTACATACAAGAAACCAGGTCCGCCGACACCTAGCAAAAATGGTGGAAGATTGTCACTTCAAGGCAACGAAGTACACCCATTAAGGGAACAAAACGAAAAATCCCCTAAAAAGTTGACGCCTAGTAGACTAAGATCACTTTTTATGGGAAAAACTAATATTAGAGATAATTCAGAGGTAATTTCCATACTTTTTATGAAGTGTACTAGTTAAACCCGGTGGCCACTCTTTGCTGTAGCTCAGTCTGATAATAATTATTAGTAAATAAAAGTATTCTAGCGAACATAAACTTACGGAGAAAACACATCATTCAATTTAATACCCTGCTTTGCGTTGCTGTGGAATGAAAGAGAAGAAAAAAATTTTTTTCACCAAACTAAACTAAGCTAAACATACCGACTCGGAGCATGCAATATATAATTGCCAATGGGAAAAACATTCGTTTTCTAAATTCAAACAACACACCTTTAAATACATACATATAGTCACGCCTTTATCCCGAAGGGGTAGACAGAGACTACTTGCTACAGTTCTTACATACATCTTTCGCCTCTTCCATTTTCATTAGTGCTCTCATACATTCTTGTCGGTTGTTGGTACTCTTCAAAACATGTCAAAATGTCGATCTGATCGAGATATGTTTGCTGAGGTCGACCTCTGCCGACTTGCCCATTTATACTCGCCTTATAAATCTGTTTCGTCAATCTTCCTTCTATACGTGTCCAAACCATCTAAGCATTCTTTTATCTATCTTTGTAACCACATCTTCTTTCACACCACAGCGTTCCCTTATCTCAATATTCCCCACTTTACCCAACCGAGTCACTTCCGCTATACTTCTTAGAATACTTTTCTCTACAGCATTATTCTTCTTTTCATGCTTTTTTGCCAAACCCAACATTCACTACCATACATAAGTGTAGGGACCAGCATTTATCTATACACAGTCATCATGCATAATATTAACCATCGCCTGTAACTCTTCAGATGATGCTAATATGGCATGATCATTAGTGTGAAGAAGGCATTTGACGATTAAATCATTCATTCTCAATCCATATGCACTCTCTTTTAAATATTTTAAACAATCGTCTGTGTATAAGATAAACATCCATGGTGAAGCCACACATCACTGTCTAACACATTTTTTGTTGTTAAACCAGTCCATGTAAGCTCATTTCTGCAGGCAATTAAATTATATCTAAAACAAAACAAATTAATTGAATACAGCATTCAGTGTGAAATTAACTCTCCTATATTTTTTCGAAAACCGATAATATAATCACTTGTTACATAAAATCAAATCAATTTCAACCTTTGATTGAATAATCAAAAATAATACTATGCACTTCAATCAACTGGTCACAGTAACATCTTTTTCCCATACTAACGTTTATTTTTAAGATTGATGCTCATTGACGTTTATTGTTAAAATCGTAAGTATTTGATATACAGTGTGCCCCAAATTCGCTTCTACATACACAGGGATCTCGGCTCCTATTATACCTACAGCAAAGATTAAATATGGAAAGCTTAGTGCATTCGATAACTGGCTTCAGATTCACGATCGGAACACAAACAAAACTGAACACAGCGGTGAATTCAACCCTGTAAAAATCATCTCCAATGTTTTATGGGTCTACGACCAATCGCGTCGCTTGCGTCCATCGATAACAAAGTCTTGTTTTGACTTTTCGCATTTCAAATATGAATATACTTAAATTTGATTTTTAATCCTATTGAATTCTTTTTAAATACTATCTTTTATGGGTATTTAGCATCAAATTGTTTTTACTTAACCTCGCAAAACGCTTAGAATTTTTTTTTCCGTGGAAATTTCGGAATAAAAAGTACACTTTTCTATTAATTTGCAAGTCAATCCATCGAATAATTTTTGAGTTTTGCAGACACAAACATACGGAAGCTTAATTTTTCTATATAAAGATTTAATTTAAATTACAACTCGGAATATATATTTTTTGCCAGTGTGTCAAAACCACATTACTTTACTGTAGAAAGCAAACTTAAAACACACACAATTGTAGAAATAGTATATTACACACCTAGGACAGTAAAGTAAGAAATGTCTCAGAGCACATGTGTTCTGAGACATTTCTTACTTTAATGCCTGTGGTGTGTGTACTGTTTTTCTCCCTACTGTAGGCGGAAAGCGGCAATTTCGTTTTGCGTTGCGGGCCGAAAGTGACGCTTTCTGCACAGTAGGGAGAAAAAATTGTTTATTTACTAAGCAGCAAAAATAAATGATCCATTAATCTTCAGATTGTAAGTAACTTGTTTGACAACTGAGTACTAGGACTAGTACGATAACGCTAGTTTATTTTCAAAATAGTACAATCTAGCTATGCTTCCCCTTAATATACTCTCCCTGTCTATCTACACACCGTTGCAAGTGGTTCTCCCATTTTTCCATAATAGTGGAGAAAGTCTTCAGGCGTTAGGCTGTTAAGTAACCGCATCGTTTTTCCTTAACTTCGTCTAAGGACTGAAAAAATGGGTCCCTTTTAAAGATTCATTTATTTTTGGAAACAAAAAGAAATCACGGGGAGTTAAACCAGATGGGGTTTGTTTTTCGGTCAAAAACTGCTTAACAGAGAAGGTATTGTGGGCGTGTGAATTGTCTTGATAAACAATCAAAGTTTTCTCCTGTCACAAATCGGGTCGCCTCACACGCTCTTGCTGTCTTTTCAAAACTTCCAAGTAGTAAGTTTGATTAAAATTTTACCTCTCGCGCACTCATTCGAAGTAAGTTATGCCCTCACGTTGAAAACAAAAAAATTATGAACATCCCTTCATTTTCGATTTGCTCATCTTGGCTTTTTTAATTCTGGTGACTTCCAATGCATGGAGGATTGTCTATTGATTTCTTAATCATACTGGAATATCCCAGTTTTTTCAATAAATTCGTATTTTTTAAATACTTAAGAATGTCTGAGCAAACTTGTTGGCAGGCGTATATTGACTGTTTCCCCGTTATGTTGGCCATGTGCAGATATGTTTGACGATCTCTCCGATTTTCTTCACACTGTGGTCATTTTTTTGAAGATAAGGGAGATCCCTCACATTCATCGTTTTCCACCGATGATTGTCGGTACTCCAAGAACCTCTAGTCACATACAAATTGCTAAATGGGACATGGAATTCTTTCCGTACATTGCAACGGATATTTACTTATTAAGTTTTACTAGGAATTTTAAATTTATGCACTGCTTGATTTTTCCACTTGGAATTTTTTGGCGCGTCGTCTGTACTGCACTTAGAAACCAGGAGCCTCCATATTCTTGGCCAATGCCAGGCTAAGGCTGACTTTGCTGAGCTCGACTTTTCTTGAGTCCGAGCAACTAAGGTAGTTACCGATCGGCAACCTACTCCTATTCTGGAGGAAGACAGGTGTAGCAGATCGCTAACTACTATCACGGAAAGACACAATAACATTTTAATTGTCAGTGTCTCTAATTCATTGAGTCAGACCTTGTACATATTTCGTTTCGTATTTTATGCATTCTTAAAAAAAATCAAATAAATAATTGTAACGTTTTACTTACAAAAATTTCAGGGTTCAAAAATTTATATTCATTACATTTATTTATAAACTATACTGTACAATTTTTGTATGTACAATTTAATAGTAATAATGATGAAGTCTCCTAGAGTAAAACACTCCGGAAGCAAAATACCTCTCCATTCGGATTTCCGGGCGAGAGGTACTCGAGGGGACTCAACATTAAAGATTAATTTTTGCAACATCCGTGGACTCAACAAGAACATCAATGACGTCCACCATCACCTACAGACGAAAAAACCGGATATTCTGGCTCTAACAGAAACACAAGTAAACTCGTCCACCAACAAGGTCCATATGCTTTGTCCTGGTTACGAACTCCATTCTCGACTCAGGTTCAAAGGTGGAGTCTGCCTTTACGCTAAGGCTAACCTTTCATGCCAGCGTGAAGAGAGTTTGGAACCGAAAGACTTTGATGTGATGTGGTTTAAGATATCTGATACCAAAGTGACTAAGTTCCTCTACTGCCTTTACCTATCACCTAATGAACCTTCATATAACAACCTCTTTGAGTTTTTATCACTCAAACTGGACTACATTCAGGAGAACCATCCAACAGCTGAAACCATAATCATGGGGGACTTTAATGTACATAACGCTGCCTGGCTCAAATTCTCTAACAAAACAGATGATGCAGGTCGTCAAGCTGAGGCCTTCGCCATCACTCATGGTCTAGAACAACTGGTCGAGCTACCAACCCGCATCCCTGATGTCAACAACCAGTCTGCCAATACACTAGATCTTTTCCTCACCACCAATCCTGACCCGTATAGAATAGAAGTTTGTGCCCCACTTGGAAACTCTGATCGCACCCTCATCTCCACAACATGCTCTTTCCATTTACCATCGAGCAGCACAATACCATCCCGTCTCATGTGGCATTACAATTCGGCCGACTGGGAAGGTCTTCGTATGTTTTTCTCAGCGTTTCCATGGAAGAGAGTTTGTTTCTCCTCAGTAGATCCAACACGATGTGCTGAGACAATTTCTGAAATCATCATGTTGGGGATGCAAACTTACATACCGAATACCGAAAGAAGAACATCATCCGATAAGACCTGGTTTAACAGAAACTGCTCTAGAGCTGTGGCTTCCAAACAGGCAGCATACCATCGATGGCAAAAAAATCCGGGACCTGAGACCAGAGCAGCATATGATGAGGCTAGAGGCATATGCAAAGAGACAATAGAATGTTCAAAAGATGCTCATAATGCCAAAATAAGATCAAAACTTGTTGAATGTCCCAACGGATCCCGTTCATTTTGGTCTTTCGCCAAAGCTGTGGGAAGAAACTTCACTTCCAGCTCTTTTCCTCCCCTAACCAATGAAGATGGAACACTAGCAACGACTGCCCAGGAAAAAGCCAATATCTTTGCGCACCTATTTGCTGGAAATTCTACTCTGGATTCTTCGGGAAAACAACCCTCGAACATTACACCTATTGACAGTCAAAAAAAGGCAAAAAGACCCTACCTAGCAACTACAGACCTATCGCACTGCTATCTATTATTTCAAAGGTCATGGAAAAAGCCATCAACATCGAGCTCATGAAATATCTGGAAGACTCAGGAATTATCAATGATAGGCAATATGGCTTCCGCCATCAGAGATCAACTGGTGACCTGCTTGCATACATCTCACATATATGGCAGCTATCTATTGAAAAGTATGGAGAAACTCAAGCTGTGGCATTAGATATCTCCAAGGCGTTCGATCGAGTTTGGCACCAGGGACTCCTCGCCAAGCTTCCATCTTATGGCTTGCCCCCTCAGCTGTGTTCTCTGCTTGCTAGTTTTCTCTCAAACAGGCCTCTTCATGTAGTGGTCGATGGAGTTTCATCTGACACTCTACTCATAAATGCTGGTGTTCCGCAAGGATCCATTCTAGCACCAACACTATTTTTACTTCACATCAACGACCTGTTGAAAGCAACTTCATGTCCCGTACACAGCTTTGCCGATGATAGTACCCTCCATACCGCTTTCTCTTCCAGGGCCCCTATATCAGCCCGTGAAACCAGAAATGAACGAGGAAGAAATGTTAACAATATAAATATGGACTTAGCAACAATTCTCGAATGGGGATCCAATAACTTGGTAGAATTCAATGCAAACAAAACACAAGCATGTCTTTTCTCTAGAAAAGCCGATCTCACTGTGCCTAACATAACTTTGTCAGGAGTAACCATACCACTGAAGTCGTCCATATCGATGCTTGGTATTACTATCAGCAATAACCTTTCCTGAGAAAATCACGTGAGGTCCATTGCCAAAAGTGCATCCCAAAAACTTAGTTTTTTGTTTCGTGCCAAGAGCTATTTCACCTCCAGTCAGCTGCTTATGATCTATAAGGCACAGATCCGACCTGTACTGGAGTACTGTTCCCATATTTGGAGTGCAGCACCCAAACATATCCTGAAGCTACTGGATTCTGTCCAAAAAAGGGCAATTCGTCTCGTCAGTGATGCCTCGCTTACAAACTCGCTCACTTGTCTGGAACACCGTAGAAAAGTTGGCGATTTGTCTCTATTTTATAGATATTTTCATGGGCGATGCTCTTCTGAAATATCAACAATCGTTCCTCCTTTGGCAGTCTCTTCGAGATTAACCCGTCAAGTTCAGTCTTCACACCCCTTCGTGGTCACTTTAGAGACCTGCAGAACATCACTTTCCAAAGACTCATTCATCCAACGAATTGCGAGGCTTTGGAACTCATTGCCTAGGGAGGTGTTCCCCGAGGCATACAACCTCCAGAAATTTAAGAACACCAACTCCTACCTTCTTTCCCTTGGTTCCCACGATGTTCTCTGAACATTACAGGATATCCCTTTTCGTGGGAACCAGAACATAAAAAAAAAAAATATAAACTAGTGAACACAGTAATCAAACTTCAGATACCGACTAGCCTTCAACAATCGGCAGTATTTATTTGGCAATATGTATTTATATACGACGTTACTGTCCAGCAAAAACTCCCAAAGTTTGATTGCGTAATCTAGATCGGTTAGATCGCTCCATCGAAAATTCGTGATTCAACGTGGTGTACTTGAATATTATTGTCTTAGGTTATGACTCATCGTACCGTCCAGCTCGCTTACGTAGCATATTCCAGTGGCGTATCGCAAATCGTTACATAATTTTTATAAATTCGGACATAAAAAAATTTAATTTGAAATAAAATTAAATGTTAATTATTTTGAGTGTACTTAAAGTAAAAATTATCGCCGATTTTATAAAACACCTTGTATATAAGTAATATAATGGTACAATCTAGGGTAGAAATTATAATAGATGACAAAGTGTAACACTAATTTTATCTCTTACAGAATCAACCTGTTACTCCAAGGACCAAACAAAGATTAAGTATTTTCCGTAAACAGCGTTAAATTTTTTACATTTTTGTTTATTTAAATTTTAACAAAAAACTTTTGTATTTTTATAATTTTTTTATTAAATGTGTTTGACAATATACTCCAAGGACCAAACAAAGATTAAGTATTTTCCGTAAACAGCGTTAATTATTTTACCTTTTTGTGTATTTAAATTTTAACAAAAAACTTTTATATTTTTATAATTTTTTTATTAAATTTGTTTGACAATATCTTGACTAATTATTTACTTTTGTTTATGTTAAACAAAAGGCCACTTTTTGACATCGGTAGAAAGGGTGGCGTCATAGACCTATTATCCAGAGGAGACGCAACATTCCATTCATAAAACTCTGTTTCGTTTTGTCGCAGTGATTACATGAGAGTGGCCATGAGTATGACAAAGAATACCAATTGATTCTCTTTGTCCGTCCTCGTGCTGAAAACGATGTAACATTATTGTCGACTTTTGGCCACGCTTGTAATCAGTGGCGTGCTGTTTTTTCAAAATGAGAATATATCTTTTGGGTAATATTTAGTTTTTTATGAGAATATATTTATGAATAGGTGAACAAAAGTTGGGCGCCAAATTGTGTTACCCAATTTTGTGTAACTTTAAAAAACTTCTAATTCCCCAAATTTTGGGCGACAATTTTGTGTTACGTTAGTTTCCTTTCTAAAGCCAATTATGTGTAATGTTATAAGTTACTTTTATAAAACTAAATTATTCCAACTCAAGAGCTGCTAATTGTGTAAAGAACAGTTTTACTAATACCCGTTAAACTAAATTATTTTATCAAATTAAAGTACTGTACTACGATAGATAGAAAACTGAAAAATAATTGGGGTTTGCTCAGTAAAAAATTTTCGTAACGCCATCCGTATTCAAGATAAAGGACGTTAAAGAAAAAAAATGTATACACATATATTATGATTCTGCCGAAACTAATGGAAACATTGTAATGAAATTTTATACTAATATGTTTTAGAAGCCGATACATCCCATGAATTTGTTTTTATATCTGACTCTCATAGAAGGCGCTAGTTACACGGTTCGTACCAAGTAGTATTGAACATAACTTTATTAAAGTTAGATTTATTAATCAAAATTTCAAGTGAACCTAAACATCATTCAATTTTACACCAAAAAGGTACTCTTGGTAAAACTCGATACTTTGTACCGGAATATTTTGATTTGAAAATTATGAAGTAATAAACGATTATGTTATTAATTATTATGCATTATGTGAATAAAAAATCTGAAAACCAAAAGATGCGGAAACCAATAATTTTCGAGATATTTACAAAAAAAGTCATTTTTTCACTGTTATTCAGCAACGCTTATTCAGTGGTGTCAACCTTATTTCATTGTTGTTTGGTGAACTATATACCTCCCGATTCATTTTATAGTAGTAGTTCATAAGATACGGCAGCAAATTAATTTTCCTATTGATTTCACTTAATTTGTAACGTTAAATAATGTAATGATACAAGTACAAACGGAGTTGTATAAAAAAAATCGTCAATTATCGACAAACTGTTTGCAAAATTTTGAGCCACCCATTAATAATTTAATTCACTCATAATAAATAAACTCGGCAAAAGGGAAACTTCAAACATGCAATTCAACAACAATCTAAACGGTTAATCGGTTCATTTTAGTGAGAGATTCAGAATGATAATAATCTTCAGTCCATTGTTTGGTAGGGGTATAACCGCTTTGTTACCGATTTTAAATTAACGCGAACTCCCAAAAAAATACCTTTATAGAGTTAAGAGCTATGTTTACAGGGTTGCCATATTGGGGGCAACGATAAAGCCAACATACTCACAAAAAGGAACCCGAATATGAGATCATAGGACCAGAACAAGTCTTTAGAGGCACCACAAGTGCTACCAAAACCATTATTTTGGACTGGGCAGAGAGAAAAAGACTCACGCACTAGTCTAATTTACAAGGGTTGACACATTCGAGTAGGTTTTTACCTAAACCCTCAGAAAACCCCACAGCAAATACTGGAATGTAGTAAGAACCACCTGCGAATTCTGACGGGACTGCTTACAGGACATTGTTGGTTTTGCTGCATGGAAGATGAAGCAGCTGAACACATACTATGTTCATGCCTTTACTTAGGAAGAATAAGGTTTAACATATTTGGTTTAACAAACTTAGAAGCTAACGATTTCAGGAAAATCTCACCTCATGCAATCATGAACTTCGCGAGAAGAACTGGATTGTGCGGTGAACTGTAACCCCTAGAGGTGAGACACAATAGACCCGTCGAGGGTCGCAGTGGAGGGACGGCCTTACTACTACAATTAGCTGCCTTACTACTACTACTAGCTACCTTACTACTAGCAAAGTTTGCCAAACACCTTCTTTAATTTATTAAAAAATGTTAATTTTGGGGGATTGTAGACTTCATTAAGTCCAAATTACTAACTATGTTCTTTGGGGTTTAAAGTGATCAAAAAAGTGTTTAACTGATCCGTTTGCGCCTGCGTTTGTTTTACTTACGAGTACGCAATTAAAAGCAAAAAGAAAATACGTTTGCGCAGGCACAAGCGGATCAGTTTAACACTTTTTTGATCACTTTAAACCACAAAGAACATTTTACAAAAAAATTTAGTGATTTTTGTTGAAAAAGGTACGAACTTAGGGTCATGTTAATTGGGGGATTTTTGGTTAGCTAACCTGGCAACTTTGTCTGTTTGTATTATATATTTCTAGTCGAAACAAACTATGGAGGGTAAAAGAAATAAGGAGAATAATCTTAAATGCGTCTTTTATTGAAAAAGTAAAAGTTAAATCTGAACTTAGCTGTTTTAGATGAAATGAAGCATGTCAAAGGGAAATAGATACGCAATAATTTTTAAATAAAAAGTTGCTCAAGTGAACATAAAAGTAAAAAGGAAATAATAAAAGTTATAAAATACATAGATTAGTAAATAAATGCATTTTTTATATTACTTAAAGCATGCATGATAAATTAATTTATATTAATTATACAATGAATTCGTCAAAATACATATCATAGCCATGAAAATATAGAAAATAATTATTTTATATAATTTTTAGCAAAATAATTTAATTACTAATTTATGTATTTTATAATCGTTCTTAAGGAGTAAACTACCGTTGTGCGTCTAAGCTGATACACACACACACTGATTATATTATACACATGTATACATGCCGCAAGCGTTTCCATCCCGCCGTGTATACTTTGTACTGGAGAATTTTTTTTTTTTACTGAAAATAGTCGCAAAAAGGGACGGCCCGCACTGCGACTATTAGAAGGGGGAGGGATTATGGAAAAGAGATGATTGTGGACCCGCTTTTTGAAAAGTTGCAGGCCATAGTTCTCTGAAAAAACTGATTTTGGAAGCTTGTTCCATTCCGTAGCAGCACTGTAAAAGGATTCTTGATAGAGATTGGTCCTTATAGTGTCAATCTTGAGAATAAATGAGTGAGACTGATCAGCGTGCAGAGTTCTTCGGCCGAATGTGGCGGTACAAGAGTTTTTATTTCTCTGAAGCATCTGCCATGGAAATATCTGTAAAGTAATGTCTGGTCTGCAACTCTTCTTCTATGTTCTAGTGGGTGAAGGGTATCTGTGAGAATTGAGCTGTTAATCAACCAAATGGCCCTTTTCTGAATGGAATCTAGAAGACGAAGAGAATGCTCTGGTGCTGAATCCCAAATGTGCGAGCAATACTCCAGTAGAGGTCAGATTTGAGCCTTGTACGTCGTCAACAGTTGACTTTCTAGCTTTCCACAGAAAACCTATCCTCTGGCTTGCTGACTGCGATATTAGTAACATGGTCATGCCAAGACATATTATTAGACTCCCAAAATCGAGATGTGGGGACTTTATTCAAGGGTATTTCCGGACATTGTAATAAAATGATTTGAGGAATTTACTTTCTTGGAAAAAGTGGCGCTTTGTGTTTTCTGGGCGTTGAACTGAACAAGATTGTTGGTTCCCCACTTGACGATTGCTTCAAGATCATTATTGATGGAGTCATCCTGTTCCTGCCTGCCTCTATTTGTATCATTTAGCGAAAGTGATAGATAGGGTGTGAAAGTCGAGACAAGTGTGCTGTCGTCTGCCAAACTGTAAATGGGGTTTTTAAAAGGTCGTTGATGTGTAAAAGAAATAGGGTGAGGGACAGAATGGAACCCTAGGGGACCACGGCATTGGTTTTTACGCATCAGAAGAAATATCACGATCTTGCATGAAGCTCATGAGCCATTGGCGCAATTTGGTTGGGAGACCTTAGGCAGATAATTTGCTTAACAATGCGCAAGATAGGTTGCGCATGAGATGAACATAACGTTTTTCGTGTAACGCTTAGTTTGATTTTACTCCTTATACATTTTCATAACCCGGGCTTATATAAGAAAATCGATTCTTAAGGAGTAAACTCCAAAAATGTCCTTTTTTCTCAAAACATTGGGTATTCTTTTAAAAACGATATTCCGCTACAGTATCGCCATCTTAATTCAATACCCTTTCAGGGACATTTTTTTAACACAAAGATTGTTTTCTTTATCTCTACCCTCCATAAAACAAATGCAACGATGAAAATGACAAAAAAGGTTAATATTTTATTGTAAATTTCAACCATACATAAAAACGTCCTTTCGAGAATATAATAAATATAATATATTATCTGTAAGTTGGTATTTATAAATGCCAAAAAAAATTCATTTTAAATCTTTTTTATTTTAAATCACATTTTTACACAATTTTTACAAAATTGCAATTAATAATACAGGGCACTTATTTTTTAATAACACGATGTATAATATATGAGTCAGTCGAATGAGTAGAAAATATAAGGAAAAAAATCTAAATTTTTTTACATAATTCAATTTTCTTAGATAATCTGTTTTGTTTGCATTACATTTTTTTCCACATAAAAAGCAAATTTATGGCACAAAGCACTAAACAGTCTTGTAAATTAAACTTTTTCAAGATACATTATAACTTCCTAAATTGTGGTTCACAAATATGACCAAAATGTTAACGAAAAATTTTTTGCTTGACATTATTTTATGTATTGGAAGAATATTATGTACATACAATAATAATTATTATTATATATCTTGAATTGAGTCGTAAAGGCTCAGTGAAGATTTTAATAACAAATTTACAAGAAAAACAAATAAATATAATAAGATAAGGTCCCAAAAGTTAGACATATTGCACAAAATTTTCAGTTTCAGAATATGATATCTTATACATTTAAATACAAACAAAAACACATTACTGTTTAAATTTTAGGATTCAAATCTTTGAAGCATGTGCAAGAAATAAGGAGAGCAGTTGGAATATTATAAAGACCACTGCCAGTTCATTCACAACCTGTAAAAACAAACGTTCACTGAACAAATGAATAAACTAATTTTACAGAAGAAATTAAACATAAATTTTTTGGAAAGGTTATGATAACAGTAAAAGCGTTATATCCAAGCTTTAATTATTTCTTTCTTGTTAACTTTACCCATGGCATTTTTCGGTATAGTTGACACAATTTTAATAAGACTTGGTACCCAATATGCGGGCATTTTATCTTCTGCCCATTCTCTTACTCCGTCCAGAGTAAATTCTTTTCCTTCTTCTTTCAAAACCAATGCTGCTGCTACCCTTTGGCCCCATTTTTCATCTTCTATACCGACCACGACGCATTCTGCAATATCAGGGTGTAGTAACAGTTTTGTTTCTATTTCCAAAGCGCTTAATTTGTATCCACCCGATTTTATTATATCTACTGATTTTCTGCCTAATATTTTGAATTCCTTTAATACTGATGAATATTCACAAACATCCCCAGTTTTAAACCAACCGTCACTGGTAAATTCTTTTCTGGTTGCTTCGGGTCTGTTAAAGTAATCTTTAAAAATACCGTCTCCTTTTACTAAAAGTTCACCTAAAAATAATAAATCATATTTATCAGATTGTACTAAGTAAATTAGAAATAAAATTCCGAAAAACCAGACTTAACGTTACTATTTCTATATTTGATTTATTTTTATATGTATTTGGAAAGTGGTCTTGTCATGTCAGTAAGTAACCCTAAAATAATATAACGGGAAATTATTCTGTTACACCGGTGTTTATTTTGATCTAATTTATAATTCAAATAATATAAAAAAAGCGGTTATTTAACAAATGCCTCCTTGGCGGATTAATTCTTAGGAAGTTGGCAAAACAAATCTAAATATCACAATACACACTTGGATATCCGTCAAACATTAATTGTATGAGCCATTGTCATTCTTACCTTTATGATTTTCACTCTTATAAAATTTTTTGGTAAATTTAACATCTCCATCAATATTGGAACATTCTAAAATAGTACTTAGTTCTCCCGTTTTTTCATTATCTTCAACTATCCTTGCAGATACTCCAGGCAAGGGTACACCTACATAACCTGGTCGTCTTTCAGAATCATAAGGCTGTGATAAAACCATTCCACATTCCGTCATTCCATACCTAATAATAATGTTTATAAAACCTTGAAAAGCATATTTTTTTTTAATTTTTAGTATACATTAAACTTGGAATCATAGAAGAACAGGCCAGGAGACATTCCTTGAAAGAGAACGCAATTATATCCCTAACTGAACTTGGCAACAGTGGTGTTATTCTTTACTTTTAAATTTTTTTAATAGAAATAGTGTTGTTGAATCAACTGGCAACGCTGCACGGCTTTTGCGTTGACCAAATCAAAATCTTAAGTTAAAGTGTTCCGTTAACATGCATCTTTTATCATTGCAAGCGCCTTGTAGATGTTGCCAAATGTTTACAGTTGTAGCATATGGTCAGATTATAAAACGGAAAAATAAAAAAATGCCCCACCCCCCCATAAAATAGGGTCACTGTAAGTTCAGTTGAATTCAGTATTTCTTTATATCCTGTGGTATTTTAGTGGTATGGTGATAAAAAATAAATCTTAATAACTCTGAAAGGACTGAGAAAAAATATAGAAATGGAAGAGTATAGTGGTAGTTTAATACGAGCACTGAAATCACTTTACAAGGATTCCACTGCTTGTGTCAGGATAAACGGAGCTTACACGGACTGGTTTAACATCGAAAAAGGTGTAAGACAGGGATGTGTGGCTTCGCCATGGCTGTTTAACCTGAAATCAATTTTTAGCTATTTAATTCATATATGGGGTACTTGTGGACAAACATTATTCAAAAAAATAAAAACGCTTCAAAACAAAGTCGTGAAAATTTTATTCAGGCTTGATTACAGAACCTTAACTGACACCTTATTCAGTGAAACCAAGATACTACCTGCTCAGGATATTCTAGAAATCGAACAAGGTAAATTTGCATACATGGTTATACATGAACAGATTAAATGTAATACCAACTTCACATTCGTTAGTCAGCTCCATGAATATAATACTCTACACATAACAATGTCTTTCTAGAACCGATACGTACTAATATTGGCTTAAATAATCCCATTACACTATGCATGAAAACTTATAACACTCTTCCTAAGGAAATAACAGATAGTCCTAATATCAGTATGTTTAAGAATTGAATAAAGAGTTTTCAAACTTGCATACTCAACGAAGGATCAGCATAAATCTTTTTATTTCTCTGTATCAGAATTACTTTTGGATTTTAATTTACATTTGTATTATGGATTCTTAAGTGAATTTTCAATAGTATTATCTTGTTGTTATTGTGTATATAGTATTATTATATTGTTGTTTAGCTAGTTTTCCGAGATCAGCATGTTGGTGCTGCTTTGGATAACCTTTTTTGGATAGTGCTGCTATTTCAAATACTATTTAAAATTATTATTGTAACCATGATTGCATTATTTGAATAAAGTTCTTAAAAAAAAATTTGGCTAAAGCACTGACAAGGCAAAAATTCGAGGAGGTAACTGAACAAGAGAACATGTCAAAAGTTATGAAGAACTGATAAAAAAGAACATGTCTTATACGACGCTCTCGAACACTTATTATTTACAGTGAACACAGGCTCATCGGAAGATGAAGAAAGTGGATGGTGATAGAAACTCTAATTAGTGAAGAATTGTATTATAGCCCACTGACCCCCTAAAGAATGGATGGGGATTTAAGGTGAAACATTATTAAAAAGGACAAGTGTCCACACGTGCATGTGTTAATTTACAATGATTTTGACCAAACGCCATACATTTTTGCCCTTCAAACGTCAAAGAAGTCATAAATAGCTTAATAATGTATTTTGAGTTAAACCAAACCATTTCTTAAACATTTACTTACGAGATTCCTAAAACATGTCAACTATGGCACGACTACAGGCCTTAAAATAAACAAATGCAGAGTCCCCACACTTGAATGTTTGAAAGAATTAAAGAAACAGAAGTAAGAAATAGTAACAAAATATAAACCTACATTAAAATAAATAAATATTTTAAAGCCACCATTTATTACGACTTTAGAAAGCTAGGAGTATCATTATCCTTTTTTTCCTGAATAACTGTGTAATAACTCATGCTTGAACCATAATCAGTAAAAATAGAATTTCAGGAGAAAAAATTATTACCTTTGTAATAAAGAATGACCTGATATTTGTAACCATTTTTCATGCAATGGGGCAGGAGTTGGGGCAGATCCACTTATCATAAGTCGTACTTTAGTCTTTAAAGTATTTTTTATATATTCCACCATCTTAGGATCGTCTTTAAATACTCTCTGAAATTCTTCAACAAGTTTATAATATATAGTTGGAACGGCCATATAGACGGATATTTTTCTGTCTTCTGGTTTGGCGTTAATACCCAACAAAAAAGACCAAACTGTGTTGGCATTGAATTTTTTTAACATTACTGCTTTGGCGCCTATGTATAAGGGACACAAAAGAGCGTTGACGATACCATGGATGTGATGGAGGGGTAGAGTGTGTAAGATAACATCATTAGAACTCCACTTCCAGGAATCTAATAAAGTGGTAATTTGATATTGAATATTTTTGTGAGAAATTACCACACCTGCAAAGAATATATACATATTAATTTATATTTGGGACTTGCTTCTAATCACCTCTTATAAATTTACATCTTGTTAAAAAATAATAGATTAACTTAAATAAAAAATCCTCTTAAACTTTGTTTTAAATAGCAAAAATAAAATAAAATACAACAAATAAATGAACGATACCTATTTTTAAGCATTTTCTTATAAATATCAATCATTATTATTTACTTTTGTTTATTTAAATTACCTTTTGGGGCACCGGTAGTTCCACTTGTGTACAGAATTAGAGCATTATTAGAGTCATAGAACTGACTGGGTAATCCTCCCTCTAAATCGCCCTGACTATACGTCGTTTTCTGTGCACAATTGAGTTTCATCTTGTCATCCAGTACATGCAAATTACCATTAGTATTGGCCGATACTCTTTGCATAAGGTCAGCATATTCTGGGGCTGTTATTAACAGTTTCGAGTTTAAATCATTAGCGTAATAGAGAAGAATATTTTTCGGATGTAAAGGGCTTAGCGGGATCGCTGTAAAATCAAATATGAGTTAATGAAACAAAAATGTAATAGAAATAAAAAACGTGTTGTACCTAACTGATTTTTATTTATTTATATCTTTTAATAGCTAATAATAAAATTATATGCAACATTTTCGGCGATTTTAATCTTATTGTTAATATGACGTAAATAGATTACCCCACAAATTAAAAATTTAGAACACTCTTAAGTAAACTAATATTAATTTTGTACATACAGATATGGAAAAATATTTGGAACATAGAAAAAACCACCTTGTGCCAAACAATAGCCAAATCTGTAAAACATGGAAAAGCAAAATGAAAATGATGTTTTTTTTATGAAACATATTATTTAGAGACGTGGCATCATTTGAACGTTTTGTTTGAACCTTTATTACGTTGTATTTGTAATGTTTTTTTTGGAGTTAAAATTTTTAGTTTATTTTTTAGAAGTTAATGTTATATTTTTTAATTTAGATGAAAAATTGTTTGATCTCTGGCATGCATCATAGTCTCTTTCCTAATAGGTCAGACATGCACACCGTCGCTAACAGTTTCATCCTGATTGCTAGCGTCACAGACACATGTCGACGAGGTGAGGACAGTTCAAATTGGAGTCATGTAGTTAATTACTTGATTGTCGCGAATTATACAGTTTGTACTGGTCGACTGGATGCCTCAGCGTTTTGCATTGAAATTTCCTTAAATATTTTTCCGTATCTGTATAACAATAGCATTATGTTAAATTGTATTTTTATTTTGTTATTTTTTTTTAAAAGTACCCTCCAAATGGTTATTTTTAAAATTACTTTTACTAAAAAATATAGCAATTTTTTGCTATTTTATTTACTTATATTTCTTATATTAAATATACATATGATTTTAGTTAAAACCAGCAGTTAATTTACTACATATCCAGATTACTAAAAACGTATGTAGTTCCATTAATAAAATTAATTATAAACACTTAAAAATAAAACAATTTATCAGATGTTACACATAAGAAACCAAAAATTGGAGTTAAAGATATCGCTGTGAAGTTCCACCCCCAAAAAGTCCTACAAAATTTTTCGATGAAATTAAAATCCAAAATTCTACAGGACTTAAAGATACAAAAGTTAACTTATATGTGTATGACAAAAATAATTTATCAACCAAATTATTTATAACATTAACAATAGTAGATCGTTATCGAGGTTCCTTAAAAAAGATGCTTAATTAAGGTATTAACAGTGGGTTACATTGAAAAACGCAGGTTTTCAGATTTGTAAATAGCTGAAGAATGTGTTTGTTAATTTGTTTTGTTTAAATAATTATCAATTTTTATTGTTTGATAGCAAAGTGTCATTGGTAAATAACAAGCTGCTAAAATAAAATGGACTTTTTGGTAGAACTCTTTGAGGGAGGAACAGAACTCTCATCAGAACTCCTGGAACTTGTGATGAAAAATTTCTTATTATATCGGGTACATTTTTCAAAATGCTGTGATTTTTGAATTTTTCGAAATTTCTTTTTTGTAGAATTCTAGAACTCTTTGAAGCAAACAAAATGGCCGGAAGAAAAATTTTTGAAATAGCGGGGGGACGGGTTTTTTTTTTTTCGAAATTTTATTTTGGGGTTAAATTCGCCGAAACTATTTTCGAACAGGATCAGGAACTCTAGAACTATGCTAAATCTACCCAGAACTCCGAAAAAAAATTCACTTTTTCAAAAGTAGGGGGGAGCGTGAAGTTAGCTTTGAAAAATTTATTTTTTTACCCTTTTAAGGTCAGAACTATTCATAATACCTATTAGGAACTCTAGAACTATTAAAACAGAATTTAGAACTCTAAAAAAAATTCGAATTTTTAATAGTGGGGGTGGAACTTCACAGGGATGTTAAAGATTCAACATATTTGATTGTTTATCTTCTCCCAAATTGTATTGATAAAATAAAAAATGAAGTTATTAATCTTATATTGTACTAACACTCTTATTTTTATATTATTTACACATTCCTGATACGCGGGAAACATTAGATGAGTATATGTACTTTCTATTATTGCCAAGATACATGTGACCTGCAGTCACGTAAGACTGGTTTTGAAGGTGCATATTTGTTTTCTAAAAAACATATTTAATTTGATTTGTTTATAGATTATATAGCTGCTAAAAATAACATACGAAAGCATTTTAAAATGTTTGGCAATGATATTTAAATTTCGAGTATTAATAAACATTTAGTTTTATATTTGCTGCTAATAGATAACAAAAATATGATTCATAAATTAATATAACTACGCATGTTCATGAACTTGACCTATAACAAACTGAATTGAATTCTCCAGTATTTTTAACATACTCAACTAAATGGATATTTTATGATTATTTTTAATGTAAATAGAATCCTTATTTTTTTAATGATATACTGGATATTTTAAATATACTTTATAATATGTACTTTTAGAAAAAAAGTGAAAAGTGATACCAATAAATGGATGGTTCTCTGTGACGTACTATGTGAGAACTTCTAGTAATAGTATTTTCAACCTTTTTTTTTGCAGTTAAATAAATTATTATTTAATTTACTTTTGTGATGATGATGTTCTTGGATATTATGTTCAGATTTATGTATTGTGTTTGGTTGAAATTAAGCAATCTTTAGCAGATTTGAGGAAACATTGTTTCTTCCATGGCCAGTTTTATGTGGCTTGCTCTCGCATAAGTTTGCCTAGTCACTATGGCAACCCTAGCCTAGTGCCACCCAAAAAAAAACAAAAATTACCTTTAAAAAGAAATCCTCCAAAAGACGCTTTCTTATTTACCTTCCCGCATAATCATAAATTCCAAATGGAGGAAGTCATGGACAATAACTATAACTTTATACAGGGTTTTCAAAGTTAAGTCGGCACTATTGCTAACTTCGTTATTATTGACGATACAAAGTCAGTTAAATAGGCAAACTAGTAGTATTTTTTCCGCCAATTACGATGGTGAAAACAGAATGAAAATCGAACATCGCGTTCGCGTGTTATGTTAAAAAAATTTATTTTTTTAAATGAGACACCCAGTAAACAATTTTCACAATCGATAGGAAATTGAATTATGAACAAAAAGTGCCCTATGACTTTTTATCCTAATATCACCAATGACAAAGCTATTGATGATTTTTCAAATTTGTCAAGATGGCTGTTATTTCATAAACATTCGTTTGTTTTATAAATTTCAGGATTAAAGTGTCAAATTGAAGTTGTGCTAGTAAATATATTACAGTTTGTGTATTTTAAGAGCAAAAATGCCTTTCGCGCATTCAGAAAAATGTGATATGATGGAATGTTATATCTTTTGTCAAAAAAATAGCCACCAAGCTTGCGAACGTTACAGTGCTTTGTTCCCTATACGTAACTCGCCAGATCGAAGGTACTTTTGCTTTTGTATCGCAAGTTTAGATCGAATGAAAATACGTTCAAGAAAACTAGAACCACGAAACAATTCATAATAAGTGCAGCGACTGAAATTGATGTCTTAGCTAACTTTGAAGCTCATCCTACTAATTCAATCAACGAATTAAATGCAACAAAGTGGACTACGTTTGGGAACTATCCACAATATTTTGAAAAAGCATAAGTTTGTACCGTACAGGTACAGACTTATACAGACGCTGGTACCAGGAGATCAAGAGAGACGCATCCAGTTCCGTCAGTGGTTCATTAATAAAATGAGAATTAATGATAATATTTGGCGCTTGGTTCTTTGGAGTGACGAATTAAATTTCTCCAATAGGGGCATGTTCAACAGAAAAACAACCACTATTGGAGTCGAGAAAATCCGATGCTTGTCCGTCCTTGTAACCAGCAGAGACGCTTTAGTATTAATGTTTGGGTGGTTTGATCTGGTCAAGAATTGTAGGCCCTGTATTTTATCAGGGTGCATTAACTGGTGAGCGGTACATCAAAATGTTAGCTGCCACACTTCGAGACTTCCTTGATAATTTGAATTTAATGGATATACAACAGATCTACTTTCAACAAGATGGAGATGGTAGAATCATTGCCAGAGCCACTAGGAGCGTTCTTAGATATTGTTTCACTTTATAGATATTCTTCTTAGTGTCTATTTTATGGTAAGGCAAAGTTGCCACTGGCACAGCCATCTTAACAAGTTTGAAAAAGCATCAATAGCTTTGTCATTTGTGACATTAGAATAAAAATGTAAAGGGCACTTTTTGTTCATAATTTAATTTCCTATCGATTGTAAATATTGTATACTGGGTGTTCCATTTAAAAAAATAAAACTTTTTGGCATAACACACAAACGCAATATTCGATTTTTATTCCGTTTTCATCATCGTAATTGGCGAAAAAAATACTACTAGTTTGCCTTTTTCACTGACTTTGTATCTCCAATAATAACGAAGCTAGCAATAGTGACTTAACTTTGAAAACACCGTATATACATTTCAAAAAAAAAAGTGCATAAAATGCATTGATTTGAGTTGGCAAAATCAGAAAAGTGAAAGATAAACAGATGACCTTCACCAAACCTTTTTTAAATCTACCAAAATTTTTATTAGAAATCCACATGAAGTCTGGGTTAAAAGCTAGTTAAACAATACAAAAATATAAAAGTATTTTTATATGTTACACATAAACGGATAAACGGAGCTTGCACGGACTGGTTTAACATCGAAAAAGGTGTGAGACAGGGATGTGTGGCTTCGCCATGGCTGTTTAACTTATACATAGACAATTGTTTAAAAGATCTGAAAGAGAGTGCGTATGGATTAAAAATGAATGATTTGATCGTCAAATGCCTTCTTTACGCCGATGATCAAGTCATATTAGTGTTATCTGAAGAGGAGTTGCAGGCGATGGTTAATGTTATGCATGATTCCCTGAAAATCAAAGGGATGAAAATAAATGTGAGCAAAACGAAAGTAATGGTTTTTGAAAGAGAAGAAAGCATGACAAACTGTGCGGTTTCGATTGAGGGAGAAAGAGTGGAACAAGTTAATGAATTTGTGTTCTTGGGTTCAAAATTTACTAGAGATGGAAAGTATGACAGTGACATTGAGCAAAGGGTGTTAGCAGGAAAACAAATGAATGGGGCACTACATAGAGGTGTGTTGGTTCCTACACTTATGTATGGGAGTGAATGTTGGGTTTGGCAGAAGAAGCATGAAAATAGGATTAATGCTGCGGAGATGAGTAGTCTGAGAAGTATAGCCGGAGTGACTCGGTTGGATAAAGTTAAGAATAGTGAGATAAGAAAACGCTGTGGTGTAAAAGAAGATGTGGTCACAAAGATGGATAAAGGAATGCTTAGATGGTTTGGACACGTAGAAAGGATGGATGAAGGAAGATTGATGAAACAAATTTATAAGGCGAGTGTGAATGGGCAAATCGGTAGAGGTCGACCTCGGAGAACATATCTCGATCAGATCAACATTGTTTTGAAAAAAGGCCAGGTCAAAAGTACCAACAACCGAAGAGCATGTATGAGAGCACTGATGAAAGTAAAGGAAGCAAAAGATGTGTGTACGAACTGTAGCAAGTGGAAGGAAGTGGTCTCTGCCTACCCCTATGGGAAAAAGGCGTGACTCTATGTATGTATGTATGTAACTAAAAGGGATACTTATGAGTCTAATAAAAAATTATTGACAATTCTAACATTATTATTTATATATTGACTTGTGAAAACATACTAAATTTCAGTTAAACTTTTACTAAAAATGATAATTCATTTGCCACTAAATTGGTTGGAATGGGATTGAACTGCAACAAAACAAGACTATTGCCAAATAACCTTACTTGACAATAAACAAAGAAGTAAGCATGAATATTGTTAAGCAGGAATATGTTATCATGTAGAGTAGGTTTAAGATCTGGTTGTGTGGGTGTTTGTTGTTGCTCTTATATTTTTATATTTGAAATACAAATTTAAAATGGGTACACCAAAATATAAGAAGAACTGCTTTGCGGAAATGAAGGAGGTAATTGTAATGTAACTTTATGAAAAATGACGTGAAACATGGCTTGCAAATTTCAATTGAAAGTTATTGTCGACGAGCATTGGCTGCAACAGAAATATGAAAAAGGTGTTAACTGTTCATGATGAGGCTCAATGAGTAGACAGGTGAGCAACAGTGTATTTCATCTTTGAAAACATCCAACGGAAGGCGTCCCTCCAAAGGTTTCATTTCAAGAGGACATAACAAAGAATTAAAGAAATCAGTAATAATTTTCATACAGAGGTTTTCAGTGGTAAAAACACCCAATAGTTGAGATGTATTAATGAAAAGTTATGACAAAAGATTACAGAAAGTAAATTTTTTAAATAGAATACAACAGTATAGTGAGGAAGAAAGAGATATTATTTATACCAATGAAACATATTGGCACAGTTTTTCTCATTCTTCTATTACGAATGTCTGGGTAAACACTGTAAATCCGGAAACAAGTTTAAAAAAACCTTATAGTAAATAAAAAAGATTAATTTTATTGCATGCTGGTGATGAAATGGAATTTATAGACAAGGGTCTTTTGATATTTAAATATGCCAGAAAAGTACCTGAAAATGATTTGTTACTAAATATTTACGATATGCCACTGGTAACCAACTCAGTTTAAATTCTGCACTCGACATCCACTTCCTTTGTAAATAAAGTTTGACATTCCCTTTCATTGGTATCTCTATCAAAGAAGCCAAAATTGCACTTCCAATACAGTAAATCTTTCAACTACTTTTCCTAAATTTTAAAAAGTGGTACACATATTGTCATTACTTACCAATTTGTCCAGACATCCAAATAGCATAAAGAGTGATGACATAATTTACATCATTGGGACACATAAACATTACTCTTTCTCCTGTACGACCATTGCACAGTTTTGTAATTTCCTTTGACAGCTCATTTGCACTCATAAAAATATTGGCATATGTATAACTAGCAATTCTATCTCTTACGGCTATTCTGTCTGGAAAATGTGCAGAATTTCTAAATATTGGTCCATTAGGTAGAGAAGAACTCACATTCACATTTGCTTGAACTTGCTGATATCTTTTTGAAATTTTTAAAACTGAATTTCTCACATAGTTTTTTAACAAAGACATTTTTGTTGTTAATAAAATTAAATATAACTAGTAAAAATAGTATAACATATGACTAAATTCTATTTTTTACTTAAATGGTTTGTAAATGTCACAATCCCACAATCACTATTGGTATTCGTAGTGAGGTATTTAACAAATAATCTAATCTTTTAAAACACTTTCCACGAGAAATTTCTACTTATATTCAAACTAATTGATACCTATATGGCAAATTCTATATATGTCGCCGAAATAAAATAAAATGTGTAAGAGGTTATGTAAAATGATCAGTTTTGCCAACTGTTGTAAAAATTAATACAAAAATAGTCAGGTTATGTTTGTCTAAAATTAAAACTGTTATTAGTCTCATTTTCTTGATTTTACCACAGAATACACCAGCCTAAAATGAGTTGGTGTATACTGTGATTTTACTTTTTAACTTTACATAATATCAGAGAATAATATACTCTGCTTTCTAACAAATAAGGAAATAAGTCCACAAGAACTATATACATACATTTAATAAATTGCATTGTATTAAATAACTATTTATGTATGTTAAATTTTTATTTAGAATTATTTTTTAGAAAGTTACCAAAAAATATTAATAAACTTTGAATATATTTATGCGGAATTTGTATATTTGTATAATTATGATTGCTTTTTTTAAAGATACAAATCTCAAACAGATAAAATGTCAACTTTAAGATGTTTTAAAAATTGCCTGACATTACAAATTAAAGTAATAAATAAAAAAACATATTTAGAATGCTTTATTTAATTTTTCATTAAGTAATTATAACTTCCAGGAACCTTTTCAAAATTTACATTCTACCAAAATAAATGTTTATAATCATTTAATAAATATCATCAGTTATTCATAAATGTAAATGATTTTTATAATCATTTAGCATGTTAAGTAAATGTATTTAGATACAGTCTATAGCCTTATTATTTTATTAAACTTTCTATCCACTATTATTTACTGATCAGCAGTCTTCAGTACAAATTGTACTTTTCTTAAAATTTTGTGAATGCACCACAACTAACCATGACAATTAATCAAATTATCGTTGCATAGCACATACTTGTTCCTTTACTTCTTCAAGTTGCTGGGTACACTTTACCATGGAGTCATGCTGATATCCAAGATGAAGACACACTAACTGTAACTTTTTTAAATTATTTTCACTATTATCCATAGCTTGTTCTTGTACAGCAAAGTTTCTTGCAGAATGCATTAGGATCTGAAAATTTATTACCAATTTAACACAGGAACAATTTTATTTTGGACATTTCTACCTCTGTACTTTTAGATCCTCGAGTAATCTGTCTTGCTAGAGAAGATATATTATTTACATTTACTTGTACACGATCAGCAAGACGCATTTTAGAATCGGCAAATAAAGATCTTGCACTAGTACTACTAGCTGATGCCATATCTGGTAAATTAATTGTAATCTAGTTGTTCAAAGAAAAAATAAATAAAAATTTAATAACAATAGTGAAATTAGGTATTGTTTCTTAATGCTAATCTTCTATCAACATCAAATATCACTTGTTGGTCTCATCAATTGGTACATCTAGCTACATTCTTAGCTGTCTGTTTTTAAATGCACAATAAATTTATACTATTGTATTTATCCATTTTGAGTTTTTAATGAAAATTAATTATTCATAAAGATATTAGTGCAAACAAGTTAATGTTTAGGTGGTAAATAGAAGAGCTCACAGATTAAATACCCACGTTAAATACCGTAGTTAATCTGTGAAGAAGCGATGAAAGATCCTTAATGAAATTACATGTTCACTCTGATTCCACTTATATAGATCTTGAAATAATTATATTTAAAAATATGATACTCCACAATTGTTGGAAACTAAAAAATATAGATAAAATTATTTAAGACAAAATCAAAGACTGATTCTTTTGGTTGTCTTTTAATTTGGAAATTCACTACAAGCTGATAACAGCCGAGTCCAATATAAAATGAAAATAACCTATAGCTTTATTAAATTGACATTAATTTATTTACTTCACTTCTGCATTCTGCTCATAATCTGTGATTCTGCTTCACTTTAAAGACTGTTGTGACATGTGTGAGATAACTACAAAAAACGAATAATAAGTTACTTCAAATAAGCTGTTCTAGTTATTTTTTTAAAGCTTATGAGATAATAAATGTAATTAAAATGGATCCAGCTTTATTGAAAGAAAGAGAGTTATTTAAGAAAAAAGCCCTAACAACTCCCACGTAAGAAACTGGGTTATTGGTAAGGTAAACACTATATTTACTGTTTATTATTTTTAGAGTCGAAAAAAAAAAGACTGAATCTAAACCTGAACCCATCAAAGATGAAAAGAAAAAATTTAAGCCATCAAATAGTGCCAGTAGTGCGCCTAAACTGGATATTAATACGTAAGTACGCTGTAAACAGCTATTACATGCTTATGAATATTTTAAGTATCTAGAAATTGTATGTAGTATCTTTTTTCATAATTCTGCCATAAAATAAAACATTTAAAAATGTAAATTCCTCAATGTTTTATGGGTGAAAGTATGTGGAACGACACTTACAAATAATTTTCAAAATATTTACTAGAAATGATGTGTAATATTATAAAATTATGTAAACAATTGCATTTAGTATTAACCAGTCTATGCATTTCAAAGTTAATAATTACATTATAATGTAATTTTTTTTATAGATATAAAACATCTACAGGAAGTTCTCAGTATCGTTTTGGAGTTTTAGCAAAAATTGTTAAACATATGAAAACAAGACATCAAGAAGGAGAAACACATCCATTAACTTTGGAAGAAATTTTAGATGAAACTAATCAACTTGATGTTGGAAATAAAGTTAAACAGGTACTTAATGTTTTTAAGATACCAAATTTTTTCATTATTGAATTTTTCAATTAATTACCTTATTGTCTCAAATTATTGTAAACATTTTAATCTTTAAAATGCCATTGGTTAAATTTTAGCTGTGCCCTTAAGTATCATGTATTAAATAACAAAATGTTACTTCCCTACGAAGTATTGATAATACATATTCATACTCTATAACTCGAATTTCAAAAAAGAGACTCCATAAGTCGTAGTTAGTAAAATACAATGATGTCTTACTTGGAATTTCCTGAAATAATAGCAATAAAATTTAATATGAATGTTCGGATTCGGAGCTTCTAATCTATTGTTTTTGTCTTGTACACCTGCAATGCATGAATACATTTATTAAACTTTGTAAGTAACACAGCTGTGAAGGTTATGTTTGTTTTTTGTTGACACAGGACAAGATTACTTCTAGCGGAGCTTGTCCATCAGTACTTATTTGGCTGTTAACTAACAACAACATGAGTACAAAGAGGAAACCAGAAATATTGTTAATACAAATAATGCTCGGACTCATTTGGTGGCAAACTGTTTTGGTTATTTACACATGTTTCAACAAAATTGAGCTCCTAATAGCCAAAATTGATACTTAGATTTAATTTTTACACATATAGAAAATTTAAAAGGAATTAAAGCTATTGATTGTTTGTTTGGAAGCAGCATTCATCATAATCCAGTTCTTCTAGACTTTAACGTAGGAAAAATTGATACAATAAAATATAATGAGTATTTCTTTGATTTTAAGAATGCTAATTATTTTGCAATTAATAATTATCTTGCCAACTAATGAATGGAATGGAATGGAAAGGAAATTAATCATTCCATAGAATTTTTATATAATGCTATACATTAAGCCATAAATAGATTTTTACCGAAAAAAATTTAATTAATTAAAACTTTTAATTTTCCACCATGGTTCACAGGTGAACTACGAAAACTAGTGATAGATAAACAAAAATATAAAAAAATTAAAGGAAATAATTGTGGACCTGATGATTATAGGATATTTTCTCAATTATGAAGTAAATGAAAGTTATTTAGCCATAACTGTTACAAAAATTATCTTTCTCAAATGGAAGATGAAATACACAATAATCCTAAATCATTTCGGCACTTTGTGAATGATAAGCGGAAATCTCATTGTTAACCAACAAAATGCATCTAGGTGACCACTATAGTGAGGTTTTAGCTGATACAGTTAACATGTTTGCAAACTTTTTTTCCTCTGTTTATGTTAAACAAGATAATGTGGGGATACCCAATTTTTCTTACAACAGCATGTTATATTTCCCTATCCTTCAAATTAGTGTTGTAGAAATCATTGAAAAAGTAAATCACACTTCCTCAAAATTGTCATTTGGACCTGACGGTGTTCCTTCGCAATTTATAAAAAATTGTATATACACTTTAGATATTCCTTTAAAAAATATATTTAACCTATCTTTAAAAGTAGGTATTTTTCCACAAATTGTTTGATTGTTTAGTTACTAAAAAACTTTTGTGGGAGTGTAAAAATCTAATAATTCCACAACAGCATGGTTTTGTCCAAGGTCGTTCAACTACAACCAATATATTCTTTTATTAGAATGAAATTATTTCCTCATTAGAAAAAAGATTACAGGTTGATTCAATATATACAGACTTTTCTAAAGCTTTTGATAGGATCAATTTTAAAATTCTTGCAACTAAACTGAATGCTATGGGTTTTGATGGCTATTTACTAAAATGGATAATGGATTTTCTCTCACAAAGAACTCAAGAGTGTTAAGTTAGGAAATATAATATCTGATTTGATTGAAGTTCCCTCTGGTGTTCCTCAAGGGTCACACTGTGGGCAGTTGTTATTGAATTTATTTATGAATGACATTTATTTATATATTAACAACAGTAAATTTTTAGTATTTGCAGATGATGTTAAAATTTTTAAAGCCATAGAATCACCAAATGATGTTAATCTGCTTCAAAGCGACCTTAACAGTTTCTATGATTGGTGTTTCATTATTAAAATGGATCAAATGTATCAAAATGCCACTCTTTATCATTCTACAAAAACCTACGACCAGTTCTTAATAATTACTATTTGGCTAATGAAATTATTGAAAGGACGGACTTTATTAAAGATCTTGGAGTCTTATTTGATTGTGAATTAAATTTTAAAAATCATATAGATCCCATAGTTGCAAAATCATTTAAAATGTTAGGATTCATAAATAGATGATGTAAAGACGAATAGTAATACTCTTAGATTAGTTTACTGTTCTTTGGTTAGATCATATTTGGAGTATGCTTCACTGATTTGTAGTCCATACTATGGTGTACATAGTCGAATCATCGATTCAGTGCAGAATGCATTTTTGAGAATTTGTGCCTTCAAATTTGGTTTGAGATGGGGAGAATATTCTTATGACCAGGTTCGCAATTTAATCAACCAACCGACATAGAGAAGAATTATTTCTGATGTTTGCTTTCTAAACAAGCATTATGTAATAAAATAGATTGCCAAGAGATGTTGTTACCTCTCATCAGGTTGAATGTAAGTAGGTAGACTAGAGTAAGTAAAGATACTTTTTGTTTGCCCTTTCATTCAACCAAGTATGGCTTTTTTACCTATTACTAGAATGCTGAGGCTAGCTAATCAGTTTAGTAATATTGATGTGTTCTGCTCTTCCCATAAAACCATCAAAGTTGCATTAAATAAAGAACTCATATAAGTCAGTTTTGACTATTACTTTTTGTGTTAGTATCTCTATCAATTTCATTGTTCATTGTTCACTGTTTTTTCTATTTCTGTGTATTTAGAGTTAGATTTTAGCTTTAGCATGAGACACAAGTTTTATTTTCACATTTTGTAATATTTTAAATTGGGACTACCCGTTAATAAAGTGAAGTAAAGTAAACTTTGACTTAACGTGAAAAAAGCGATGTTATAAATGCGGTAAAAAGTGGCATGAAAAAGAAAGATGTAATCATTGACATGGTTAATCAGAATATGGAGACGATGATGTTAATGAAAATAACATTGATCATACTGATCCATCAAGTTTTGAAACACCAATAACAAATAAAGAAGCCAGAGCTGCAATCAACACACCACGAACTTATGTTGAAAGATGTTATGATATCAAGGATCATGTATTTATTTTAGTGTTTGAGCTTGAAAAAATAATTGATAAAAAATCTGCAAATTGTTTAAATGAAAAGAAGATAACGGATTTTTTTTAGTGTACAGTTTACTTCACTAATATGTAATTTGTTTTAATATGTAAAAAATATATACATACTATAAAACTCAAGTTGAATTGTTATTCAAATTTGACTCTACAAATCGAAAAATATACTTAGAAATCGCGCCTTTGTATGTAGAAATTTTAGCATAGTTAAATCATATGTATCTCGAAGTTCTTGTTAAGTCGAAAACTCGTAAACTCGAATTTTTTTGCATTTCTCTTGACATTCAAGTTATAGAGATTCTACTGTACATGTTTTTTGCTAAATTTATAACTTGAAAAAAATCCATTTTTAAAGAAAATGTACTAAAGTGAAATTTCAGTCTAATATTTGTAATAAAAATTAGAAAAAAAATATCTGTGTATTTATTATTTTTAGTGGTTACAAACTGAAGCTTTAGTTGACAATATTAAAATAGAAGTTACTCCAGATGGTAAGTTTTTATTTAAATCACTTTATAAATTGAAAGACAGAAAAAGTTTACTAAAGTTGTTAAAGCAACAAGACTTGAAAGGCTTAGGAGGTGTACTATTAGATGATGTTCAGGAGTCATTACCACATAGTGAAAAGGCTTTAAGGGTAAGGAAGTATGTATTAATAGACCCCCACCAAATATCTACTAAATCAATTTTATTATTTATTGTTGCATATTATATGTTTGCAGCTCTTTGCTTACATGTATACAACAATTTCTACCCAAAACTTGTAATATGTATTTAAATGTAATTATAAAAAAACGTTTTAATAAAAGTTTTATTTGAAAATGACAAAACGACATATAGTCAACTTCAAAAACTTTATAATTTGTTGTAGATATTACAAAACCAAAATGAAATAGTTTTTATTACACGTCCTATGGATAAAAGAAAAGTATTATTTTATAATGATAGGACTGCAACGCTCCCTATTGATGAAGAATTTCAAAAATTATGGAGATCAGTTGCAGTAGATGCCATGGATGACGCCAAAATAGAAGAATATTTAGATAAACAAGGTATAAAACAAAATATTAGGGATGATCTGGTTTTATTTGGCATTTTTAATTAAATTAATATGTCATACACGAGCCTCCTTAAATCTGTCAAATTATATATTTTTTTTTGAGAAGTTTGTATTGTCGGCTCCATAATTTATATCTTTCCTTATATTTTTTAAATTGTATAGTATTGACAAGGTCATATTTATTTATGTGTATATTATGATTAGTTATGATATCTAGAAAATGAATTAAAAACTATTCTTTAAACATGAAAAAATGTATGGATATAGAAATGTAACATTGGCATTAGGGAAGAATCACGGAGTGGGTGACATCTATTATTAATCGTATGAACTTCTAGAGGTATGAACAATAAACTAACCTCCATTTGTTTGTATGGGCGAAAAGAAAACTTTACATATTATTTTAAGCAATTTAAGTATTGAAAGTGTTATATTTAAACGATATTTTGTAAAGAATTGGTGTTAATAAACCACAGAATCCAAAAATACTAAGGAATAAAAAAGGTGATATGGAGATCAAATCGCGAAAAATATACTCTGTTCCACAATGCTCTACATATGGCAATTCGATTATTTCGCATAAATTTCCTTCAAATCCTAAGGCAGCTCAAAAATGGATTTCATGCATAAACTATTGATGATTTTTTCATTGACACTGTCAGTTCCACATAAAATAAAGTCGTCAGCCTTAAAAACCACTTCACCTTCCTTAATTGGTCAAACACGTTCACCCACATAATACAATATGTCCGAAATTGATATTTCGACTTTCATAGGCATTGCAACAAGAATTCCAGGGACAACAGAACTAAAAAACTTCGAAAACAAACCAAAATTGATACCTGGACATACGTGGTCTTTACTGGTATTTAACGAAAATCCAGCGACAATAAAACTTAAACGTCGAAAACAAACCTTAAATACAGCTTCAATCCAATAATTTAACACCAAAAATCAATACAAATCTCTGAGATAACTAAAATTCCCTTGAATAAAAACTTTGGTTTTACAAGTGATCAAATGATAAAATATTTATTGTTCACACCTCGATACGATATTTTGTCGCCATCTCGCGTTACGTGATTTTTCCCTATCGGCAACAGAGCACTTCTGTAACAGCATACATCTTCTACTCTGGCCCTTTGGGTCACGTGCAGCACATGGCCACTTTTAACGTCGGTAGAAAATGTATTAAAACTGAAAGTAAATAAAAAAATTTATAAATTGATAGTTTTGAGATCATTAGGGGTTGCTCTTTTCGTTAGTGACAGAATAAAAAAATACTTTCATTGTTGTAACTAGCATTATCCACAACAAAAAAAACGCTATTTAGTCTTATATACAGAACCAACTGTGTTCTTATTCACCTCATGATATTATCTCAATTAATATCATTGTGATAATCACCACGTTTTTCGCCAGATTTAAATATTAGAAGACTATTACCTATAAATCCCTTTTCTCCACCGGGCGGCGTACACTATACCTTTTTCCTTTACTGTACTGTTACTGTACTGTGGTATGTAGATAGCTGGAGACCCAGATTTACACATTTTATCCAGAAATTCTCTCGGGATGGGCGTCACGCAGGTGAAACCGCGTGGCGCAGTATTGGTTATTATATGTATAAGTACTAGTTAAAATTTATAATATGTAGCCGCTAGAGGGACGTCGAAGAGGTGCTTGCCTAGTGCGCTCTCCACATTTAATTCACCTCTGAAAGTTTAAGATTTGTGTAACACAACACAACGTTTGCCTGAATATAAATTTATTTGTATAAGAGACTTAAATACATTTTTTTTTCAAGGTATTCGTTCAATGCAAGATCATGGTCCAAAGAAACCTGTAGCTCCAAAAAGAAAGAAGCCAGGGACAAGGAAGAAAGTATATAAGAAACCACGTGATAACGAACATTTAGCCGATGTTTTGGAAACTTATGAAAATGACACTTTAACGCAAAAAAATTCTGTGTAGTAGTTAATTATAAAATATTTGTCCATTATAGGTACATTATTATTTAAAAACATTTCAACATTTCATTTCATTATATTTTATTATTATTATTATGATACATTAATTTTTTGATTGTCCAATATTTTAGGGAAAACTTTTTAGTTCTGATTATAAATATTGTAGACTCTACTTTATACATTGTTGTTAGGAAAAGGTATTTAATTTACAAAAATATAGCAATTTTAGAAGAGGATATTTGTTTATCTCATCAATTATGAAATATGTGTGGGTTAAATTGATAATTTTTAAACATTCCTTCCTGTTAATGTTTTTTTATCATTTTTTTGTGAGGCAATATGTTAGTTTTTGGCATACTTTTCAGACGGTGAGTACTTTTACCATCATTAATTTTCAACATATCTTAAATTGTTTGTGAAGTTTTTTTCAAAAGTTAATTTACATTTAAACATAAAGTAATAATTTTTCCCCCAAAAATAAAAGTGTTGGAATTTTCATTTTACCAACGGCACTCGATGTCCATTTTGTCTCGCTGTGATAGCAATTAGTGATCTGCTGCACTTGTCTTCCTCCAGAATAGGAGTAGGTCGCCTTAGATGCTCGTGCTCAAGAAAAGCAAAGTCAGCTGGGCACTGGCTGAGGATATGGAGGCTGGTTTCCTCATCTCCAAACAATCTACAATTAGGGGTGTTGGCAAGCCCCAGATTATGCATGTGGTGTCCAAGGGTACCATGACCCGTCAGTATGTGTAGGTACTGCTGGTCTGGCATCCCTTCTATTCAGTGAGCAATGCTTTCTCCTCTCGGTGAGAATTCAAAAGGAGGATACTCTTAGAAATTAGATTTTGTTAAGAATGGCACGTGCTACCACATGTATGTGTTAATTTAGGATGATTTTAACCAGACGCCTTAAATGCTTGCCTTGAAAACAACAGCGGAGTCATAAATAGTGTTACTAGCCGGCCCTGTTGCCTGTCGCGACCACAATTAGGGGACTGCATGATTATGCCGCCGGCGATTGGAACAAAATAAAGACCGGCAAATTCTAGAATACTGCGCCTAATCCGAAATAGTAGAAGGTGATTCTCGGAAAAAGGTCCAGTAATTTCGAGTTGGGTCAATTTTTCTTGAACATTGATTTGGAGGTATTTAAACGGAATCATAAATCGAAGTTTAAGTTGAAGTTAGTTTAAAGTCAAGTATTTTGAAGTGATTTGTAAATTTATTGTGTAGGAATATTAGAATAAAAATTACCTTAAGATAAACAAATGCAGAACCCTTGAATGTTTAAAAATTCATTAATATAAACAGAAGTAAAAAATAGTTACACAATATAAACATATAAAAACTGATAAAAAAAAATAAATATATAAACACTACCTTTAGCAACATTTTTTTAAATGTAACTTGTTACATACTAAATAAAATAATTAGAGCAAACTATTTATGATTATAAAAGGTAATTCATTTGGAAATAAAGATGATTCGAGGTAGATAGATGACTTTGAAAATTTGGGAAAGTTACCTGAAAACATAATAACCTAATAAATTAGTTAATCATTTGTAATTGTTTTTTCGATTTATTTCTGCCTAGTTAATTAAATGAAGCAATGAAAAGTGTCGGACTGAAAATATCAACAACAAAAAAACAGTATTTTCAGACTTGTAAAACCAATATAAAAAGTTTATTAAAGGTAATTTGTAAGTAAAATTAGTGTTTTTAATTTAGTTATATTTAAATTAGTAAAGTTTATCTTAGGAAATAAAACTAAATGAAATTATATGAATCATTTACAGTTTCATTGGTGAGTATGATTTCGATTTATAGGTGATATTTTGAATATTTTTAATATTTAATTTATGATTATGAAAAATAAATATATGAATTTTTTGTTCTAGCAATGATTTTAAGTTTTGTCGTAGTACTTATTATTTTAAGTAAATTATCATTTTGTGATGAGAGAAGTTCGAGAGTGAAGAGGATTGTGGGAGGAATACCGGCGGAAGAGCCCATTCCAGATGACCCAACTGTTTTTACGAATATTGCCGGTAGATCAGCCAGAGTACAGGGTGTGATAGATTACCCTCATTATGTGTTTAGGGGAATTAAATATGCTCATGCTCCTGTCGGAAAAGATAGATTTTTGGTAATAATAATAGACTGAAAATATTTATTATTTTATTCAAATTAACTTTACCATTATAATTAATTAGATTCTCTTTACGTTCATCTAAATATCTGAGTAGAATTTAATAATTCTTGCAATGTGAGTCGTATTAGTGGCACTCAACTAAACAAAAATTTAATTTTAATATTAATATATGTTTTTGTTCCTTGTTTCTTTTATAGCGATCGCGTGAAAAATTTTTGCATGGTTTTGTGAATGCTACCAATTTTGCACCGCCATGCATTCAACCACGTCCTGGAACAAATACAGTTATTGGCAGTGAAGATTGCCTGGCACTTAATGTATTCACTCCGGAATTGCCGTTAGGAGCAGAAGGTAATTTATTTAAAAAGTAGCTGATTAATTAATTCTGGTATTTCAACAATTGGTTTCGACGATGTGGTGTGAAAGAAAATGTAAAGAAGATAGATAAAGGAATGCTTAGATGGTTCGGACACGTAGAGAGGATGGATGAAAGAAGATTTACGACTCATATTTATAAGGCGAGTGTGAATGGGCAAGTCAGTAGAGGCCGACCTAGGCGAATGTATCTCGAACAGATTGAATTTTTTTTTTTTTTGAAAATAGTCGCAAAAAGGGTAGACCTATCGGGCCGTGGACGGCCCGCACTGCGACAATTAGAACGGGAAGGGATTATAGAAAGGAAATGATTGTGGACACGCTTTTTAAAAAGTTGTAGGTCATAGTTCTCTGGAAAAACTGATTTTGGAAGCTTATTCCATTCCGTAGCAGCCCTGTAAAAGAAGGATTCTTGATGAAGATTGGTCCTAGTAGTGTCAATCTTGAGAGTAAATGGGTGAGACTGATCAGCGTGCCGAGTTCTTCGGCCGAATGTGGCCAATGGTGGTACAAGAGTTTTTATTTCTCTGGAGCATCTGCCATGGAAATATCTGTAGAGCAATGACTGGTCTGCAACTCTTCTTCTATGTTCTAGAGGGTGAAGGGTATCTGTGAGAGTTGAGCTGTTTATCAAGCGAATGGCTCTTTTCTGAATGGAATCTAGAAGACGAAGAGAATGCCTTGGTGCTGAACCCCTAATGTGCGAGCAATACTCCAGTAGAGGTTGGATTTGAGCCTTGTACGTCGTCAACAGTTGATCAGGAGTAAAAAACTTTCTGGCTTTCCACAGAAAACCTAGCCTCTGGCTTGCCGACTTTGCGATGTTAGCAACATGGTCATGCCAAGACATATTATTGGACACCGTGACTCCCAAAATCGAGATGGAGGGACTTGGTTCAAGGGAATTTCCGGACATTGTAATCGGATGATTTGAGGAATTCACTTTCTTGGAAAACGTGGCACTTTGTGTTTTTTGGGCGTTGAACTGAACAAGATTGTTGTTTCCCCACTCGACGATTGCTTTAAGATCTCTATTGATGGAATCAACCTGTTCCTGCCTGAGTCTATTTGTATCATTCACCGAAAGTGATCGATAGGATGTGAAAGTTGAGACAAGTGTGCTATCGTCTGCGAACCTGTAAATGGGGTTCGTGGTGGTTTTCAAGAGGTCGTTGATGTGTAAAAGAAATAAGGTGGGGGACAGGATGGAACCCTGGGGGACCCCGGCATTAGTTTTAAACGCATCAGAAGAAATACCGTCAACTGCCACATGTAAGGAGCGATCTTGCATGGACTCAAGAATTCTTTTGAAGAAAGGCCAGGTCAAGAGTACCAGCAACCGACGAGAATGTATGAAAACGCTGATGAAAGTAGTTGTGATTAGTTGCGTTCCAGTTTCTTTCATCTAAGAATTGATATTAATAATTTTTTTGTCACTGCAACCAAGCCAAAATTCTAACAGGTTATGGGCCCAGCCGGTGTAAACAAAAAACTTTGATTTTTATGCTGTTTCTGCTGAGTTTTTATTTTTTTTAATGGTTATATGGCCTTGGTAGGGACCAATTAGCCAGACTTTTTTTCCTTAATTTACCAATGCTTAGTTTTTGTTTTATTTTTACATATATGTAGCTTTATGAACAGCCAGAAAGTGTCAAAAAAGGCACGTCTGGCTGTGCATAGAGGTGTGTTGGTTCCTACACTTATGTATGGTAGTGAATGTTGGATTTGGCAGTAGTCTGAGAAGTATACCCGGAGTGACTCGGTTGGATAAAGTAAAGAATAGTGAGATAAGAGAACGCTGTGGTGTAAAAGAAGATGTGGTTACAAAGATAGATAAAGGAATGCCTAGATGGTTTGGACACGTAGAAAGAATGGATGAAGGAAGATTGACGAAACAAATTTATAAGGAGAGTGTGAATGAACAAGTCGGTAGAGGTCGACCTCGGCGAACATATCTCGATCAGATCGACATTATTTTGAAGAAAGGCCAGGTCAAGAGTACCCACAACCGACGAACATGTATGAGAGCACTGATGAAAGTAGAGGAAGCAAAAGATGTGTGTAAGAACCGTAGCAAGTGGACGGAAGTGGTCTCTGCCTACCCCTACGGAAAAAAGGCGTGACTCTATGTATTTATGTATGTACTTACACTTATTTATACTTACATCAAAAATTTTAATTCGTGTAATTTATGTTAGTTATGTGTGCTTTTTTTTATAGTTGAATATAGTATTTTTTTTTATTTCTTTATATTAATTTTTAAGTTTTTTTTATTATATTTCTCCTTTTGTTTTAATTATTTTTTCGTCAACGCTCTTACATAATTGGTATAATTTAGCGCAATATTGCTTACAATTTTTTGTTAGATACAATTTCATTTTACACCTTATTATGTGTTGATATAATGAGTAAAAAACATTTATATTATTACTAAAAATTATACTGTTTAAATTGGCTGGCAGAATAAGTTTATATTTATATAATTCATCGAATAGCCTTTTAGTACTTTCTAGGTAGGAAAATTAGATTTTTTTAGAGGATATCAAACAATAAAAATAATAAGGCAATGACGGATGTAACAGATCAATTTGTTTTAAAGAAATTTAAATAATTTGAACAAACTTCAATAATTTAAAAAAAGTAGTAGTAGTAAAAAGCATGACCTTCCTTTTCTCCAATATTTATAAAAAATAGTTATATGGTTTTGATAATAGTAAAAACGAGCAGCATAATGTAAAGTAAATGGTATATTATGTTTGAAAATATTTTTCATATTGGTTATTTTGTTAGTAGAAATTTAAACTCCATAAAAACTGTAATATTTTAGATTCTTTTTGTCCCATTATGTTATGATTATTTAAATTGTTTTTAACGTTTATTGGACCACGAATTCTTTTTTATTTTTAAAATAAATGACCATAAATTAAATGTATAATGATAGGTTAACTGTTACATGTTTAGGACTTCCTGTTGTTGTATGGATTCATGGTGGAGGTTTTAGATATGGTTCAGCGTCTCAATATGGAGTAAGATATTTCATTGGAAATATAGTTTTTAGCTTAGTTGGTAGACTACTTTATGATTGGTGATAGGAATGTTTTTATTTTTAACTTATATAATTTGTTTTTTAAGCAAAACTTTACATAATAATCACTTTTCTATATTTAGGTTAGAAACCTAGTAGGTAAAAGATTGGTAATAGTGACTATTCAATATCGATTGGGTTCTTTGGGTTTTTTGAGTGCTGGTAGCAAAGTACTTCCAGGAAATGTAGCCTTGTGGGATATGATGTTAGCAGTACAGTGGGTTAGAAAATATATTGGTTTCTTTGGTGGCAATCCCTATAAAATCACTGTTATGGGTCATGGTACTGGAGCAAGTAGTGCTTTAATGGTTTCTTTATCTAAAATTGCAAAAGGTAAATTTTAATATTTGTTTTAATACATTTAATTTAAAAATATGTACCAAAATAACCCCAACGGGGTTTGGGAAACTTTTAATTTACATCTTTTATAATATTAACTGTTTATTTATTATCATTTCTATAAGATTATACTAAAGTTCATATTAAGAACTGCCAGATATTTATTGATGAAATAATAATAAACAAATCCCATTTCTTAGGTATAATTTCTGGAGTTGTAGCAATGTCAGGAACAGCAGTTTCGAATGGAGCAGTTGATAATACTCCTCAGCATACAGCAGAAGACATAGCTCAGCAAAATGGCTGTCCTACTGCACCACTTACAATGGTTAAATGTTTACAAGTATTATCAGCAGAATCTATCATTAGGGTAAGTACTTAAAGTAAAACTGAAATGTTCAATATGAATATTAAAGAAATCTATCTATATACACGAAAAGTCTTAATTAGAAATTTTTAGGGATGCAGTTATAGGTGAAATTTTACCATATTAGGTTGTCGATAATGCTGATTTTAGGTTTATGAAATATTTTCTCGAATGACTCACTTTCTGTACACAGGAAGTAAATACCTCATTTTAAATAGAACATGGAATTTTTTTAATTTAATTTTGAATTCTCCATCAAATTTTTAATACATATGCCAAACGTAATACCTGAAAGTTTCATCGCCCTATCTCTCCTTCTGAAAAGTACAAAATGCGGTAAATTTGAGGATCGCGTTTTATGGCAGCTAACTGAAGGAATGTACCGTTATGGCCCATCTTCGAACTCGGTCTTGTCCTTCGGGCAAAACTTCTACCTTGTAAGTTTTAGTGACCTACTGCCTCTCTGTCTCAAGATATCGTGCCCACAAGATTTTCCAACACACGGTTCGGAAAAGTAAAAAGTGATAAAAATTAGCTCTTTTATTGGACTTTTTATCCAAAATACTAAAGATGAAAAAGTGCAAACAATAAAAGACTACACAGTGAACCGGCTAAACCAATGGAGATATAAAAAACCCTTAAGGTTGAGTGAGGATAGTAAAAGCCCTCTCTCTCTATCAAGTGATATTCAAACTTTGGAAGTTTCCGATGAGACTTACTTGAAATGACCATCAATAAGGCTCAGGGACAATCGCTACAATTGTGTGGACTAAATTTGGTTTCTCACACGGACAGCTGTATGTGGCCTGCTCGGAAAACATTCTGACTTATTCGTGTACGCTCTAGATGAAATAACAAAAAATATTGTGTATCCAAAAGCACTTTATTAATCAAATTTAAAATACAGACATTGTCTTTTTTTGCGTGGCATAGCAATGCATGCCGTGTACTCGCTATTTTAAAATAAAAAGTTAATTTTAAATTCATTAATTACTTGCCCGAAAAATTATTCGATATGAAATTTTCTGAACAAAACTTTTTCTCTTTAAATCAGTTTTACCTAGCTGTCTCTTATTTTGATCTTTGTATTGATTACAGGGAGATTCGAATGTAGAATTTACTAAACTTCAGGATAGAGGATTTGTAGCCGGGTTATCAGGAAAGTTAGGTACAGCGCCTGTTACTGAAGGTATTAATGATGGCAGATCTTTACCAGGTCTTATCCAAGAAAGTGCTTTGGATGAAATGGATAAAGGAAAACACGTTGGCATTCCCTTGCTCACTGGAATATGTAAAGATGAAACAAAAAGAGCAATTAAAGGTTTTTATAACAACAAAATTGATGTATTAACCATTCTGATAGAATATACTTGAATAATGCCTATTTTGATCTAATTATGTATAAGGTAGTTACAAAAATAATCTTTTAGGTCAATTAAAACAAGATGTCTTAAACAAAATTAAATCTATACCAAATTTTCTTAACACAACCTTGGTACAAAATTTAAAAAAAGTTATTCCTTCTCAGATACAACTAAATTTAAAAGATATTCACAAAAAATTTAAAGAAAACTTTCAAAATGGTATTGACAATCTAGAAAATATCGTGAGCAAATTGGTACCTCTTAATTTTCAAAATTACATGAAATTGAAAACTGGAAATATCCTTGAAGCTTTAGATAAAGTTGCAGATGTTACAAGTAAGTATTAAAATTATGTTGGTTTCGTCACTGAAGTTAACACCGGTAAAATAAATGAAAATAATGATGAAAAAGTGTAAAATTACGTTTGTACTATTTTAAAAATAAAGTAGCTTTATTGTACCAGTCTTAGTACTTTATTATTAGATCTTGCAACAGAAACAAATATACAGTGTGTACATAAAGTAACGTAACTTACTAATATTACGATTTCTGTTGGATTTACAAAAAAATTAAAGTTTTTTCAAATAATTCAGGCTATCTGGTTAAGTCGATTGGAAGTATATGGGGTGCACCGTTACTACAAAATTACTTATTAACGTAATTTTTTAAATAGTATACCCTGTATATATTTTCAGTATTTCATAATCTATTAAAGTTCAAATACAACTGTTAAGACCGCATAATTCTATCTTTAATAGTTCCAAAGTTACAGTGGTTTGAAACTAAAATTATAAAAAAATTGTTCCTGTCAAAAAAGTAGTAGGTTTTTCTACCATTAATTGTTTTTAAATGTCATGAATAATTTTATAGTCATTAGTGAAAGGTGTTTATTGTAATTAGTTACTTTTAAAATCTAAGAATGTTTACCGAACAGGAAAGAATAATAAGAGGTTATGGTGATAGTAAAAGAACTTATGATGAGGTAGCTTACTTATTTAATGATACATATCCAAATTACCAAAACTGCAGTTTGGAGGATTGTGAAACTTTTTGAAGAAGTGGGTTCAACTAAAAATCGCCCTAAAGCTGGCCGACCAAAGACCGTAACTAATGATGAAAAATCTGTCTGTAACATTATTAAGAAGAATAAGTTTCATCCTTATAAAGTAATGCTATTGCAAGAATTACCTGAAGATAATTATGACCGCAGAATGGAATTTTGTGAAACTATAATGCAAAAGGTAGATGCAGATCCTCATGTTACAAGTAAGATAGTCTTTTCCGATGAAGCCACGTTTATGTTAAATGGTACAGTTAATCGTCACATTGGAGTGATACTAATCCTAGTTGAATGCAGGGACATAGAACACAAAGACATTTAAAAGTTAATGTTTGGGCAGGTATTATCGGTACCACTGTTGTTGGACCATTCTTTGTAGAAGGCAGTTTGAACGGACCAAAGTATTTAGATTTGTTAAGAAATCAAATAGTTCCTGTAATAAGAAATGCAGTTGGTATTAATTTTAATGACATTTGGTTTCAACAGGATAATGCATCACCACATTTTAGTGTTGCTGTTCGAAATTACTTAAATGAAGTTTTTCAAGACAGGTGGATTGGAAGAAGGGGCACAATTGAGTGGCCAGCGAGATCTCCCGATTTATCGCCTTTAGACTATTTTCGGTGTGGATATCTAAAAAACATTGTGTACAAGACAAAACCTGATAGTCAGGATGGGCTGAGAAATAGAATACTGATAACAGCCCGTCAAATAACAAATCAGCAATTGCGTAATACCATATCAGCTTTTTAAAATAGACTTGGATACTGTCAAATAGAAGAAGGAAGACAAACAAATGAGATTAATAAGTTATTTGTTTCTGTTAAATATTTTGGTAATAAAAACGTTCCCGTAAATTATTTTTCTCAATAACTGTAGAATAAATAAGGTTAGAATTATGTGGCCTTGACGGTTGTATTTGTAAATTAATAGATTATGTAAAATTGAAAATATATACAGGGTGTACTATTTAAAAAATGATCCCAATAAGATATTTTGTAGTAAAGGTGCACCCTGTATACTTCTAATCGACTTACGCCTGAATTATTTGAAAAAACTTGTATTCAACATTTTTTTTTGTAAACCTAACAGCAATCGAAATACTAGCAAGTTACATTATTTTATGTACACACTGTATAACTGTCTGTTATTAAATTTTTTGTATATTTTTAGGTGATGCTTTGTTTAACGTGCCAGCATTTTTAACTGTTGATAAATGGTCTAGTAAGGGAACACCTACATATTTATACAGTTTTGACCACATAGGAAAGAATCAGAAAGGAAACATTTTCCTTAGAGGTCTGCCTCTAGTCGGAAATGACACACATACTGAAGGTAGTTGTTTGTTTTTGTTACATTGCAAATAGAATAAAATAATGTTATGATTAATTATCAACCAAAAGTACCTATTCAATAAAGAGATTGTTTCAACTACTCGGAAAACCGTACAGTGAACGGTCACGGTCAAGTTTAGTAGATAAAACAAGTTCTAAGCGTGCAGGGACAAATTATCGGACGATCAGTTTGCGCTTGGGTTAGTTCGTAAACCAGTTTCTGAACGGTAATTTCGGTGCATGATAGAGTTGGAAAATATTTATTTGGAATTGACCTGACTTAACTTAATCGAAAGTTAAATCGTTTTACAACGAGCTCCTTAGATGTTTTAGTAAATCTGTATTCAAAAGAAACAAAATATTTTTAGATTCAAAAAAAGATTAATAGTTATTGTTGTTGTAGATAATTTTTTATTAAAATTTATAAATATAATAGGTAATACTGCCTGTTTCGCCAATCTTCTTTCATCCATCTTCTCTACGTGGCCAATTTCCGTGTCCATTTCTTTATCTATCTTTGTTACATCTTCTTTCACATCACAGCGTTCCCTTATCACACTATTCCTCACTTTATCCATCAGAGTCACTCTAGCTATACTTTTCAGGCTAATCATCGCCGCAGCATCGATCTTACTTTCATGATTCTTGTGTCAAATCCAACATTCACTACCATACATATGTGTAGTACTTCTCTATGCATAGCCAGTCGCTATTTTTTTAACACGTTCTGGCTGCTCATAGAGTTAAGCAGGGCCCCATTCATTTGTTTCCCTGCCAACACCCTTCGCTCATACACTCATACTTTCTGTCTCTCGTTAACTTTGAACCCAAGTATGCAAACTATTTCACTTGCTCCACTCTTTCTCGTTCAATCAGCATCTCGCAGTTTGTCTTTCAAAAACCATTAATTTCGTCTTGCTCACATTCACTTTCATCCCTCCGATTTTTAGAACATCATGTACAGCTAAATTTATTTAAATTTTTTAACGGGCAGTACGGACCAGCTGCTAAGGTTATGATGATAAGCTCTAAGTGCTATTTTATTGCTTTGCTTCGGGCGGTCCAAATCCAAAGTCAGACTATAACTTTTTGGACTAACATGCGCATATTTCATCAGCTGTTGCTGTCACTTATTTTTTTATTGACCGATAAGTAGTTAAGTTGTTTGTCGAATACATACTCGTAAAAGGTCACAAAACCGTTCCAACATTCAGATTTTCTATTATTACTTGATGGAGTACAAAGTTTGCGCAAGCGCTTAAAGTCATCCAAACTATCCCGAATACCGTTTTAAAACGATACAAAAAAGTAGAAAAGTATAAAATGTATCTGAGACCACAGATTATCCAACTTAAATAAACTCAAAAAAAGATACTATTTGTACCAAGACCATAAAATGTATCATTTCAGAGAGTGGCATTATAACAATATTTAGTTCAAGGAATTGTAAAAATTAGAATGCAGTTTTATGTCATGGGCAAAAGTATTTGAACTTGAACGATTGTTTTATTTAAAAATTTAAATATTTTGAAATGTTACAGGTTTATGTTTCATGATATTTATGCAACTTTTATGTTATTTGATGTTTCTCAAACATCTACAGGGTGAGCCCTAAGTCAGTTGTCAAAAATACAAATTAACTATCAACAATTTTATTATCAACACACAAATACAATACCTACAGTGAACTTACAAAAGATACTTGAGAGAGTTCGATCACGAATTTTGACATAATAAACCTCATCTTTTAGTGTACCACGGACTGCAAAGTCCGTGTGCGTGATCTATGTGAATCGTAGAGACCAGTCAATAGTACCCCTTCTCCCAAACCATTTAAAAAAGTTATCATTAAGAAAGTCTCTCACTGTTGGAAATGAGATTTTATCATATTTAGAAAGTAGGTGCACGTTGTTAAATGTTTTCCATGTCAACGATGTAAATAGAACTATCAAAATAAAAATATATACTTAGTTGTCAAAAGTTCTACTAAAATTTATTTATTAATATTTCAATACTTGTCTTGTTTAAATAAGTTACAGTGATAGATTTCTACGAACATAACATAACATACTACATCTTACCAGGCTCAAATCCGACCTCTACTGGAGTATTGCTCGCACATTTGGGGTCCAGCACTAGGGTATTCTCTTCGTCTTCTAGATTCCAGTCAGAAAAGGGCCGTATCTCTGAAAACGAAGCATTTGGGGACATATGTTTATATAGCAAATTTTCATTATTTTTTCATGCAGAATATTCCCCTGAAGTTTGTCTCACTTATTTATAACACCCTGTATATAATATTATTGCATTCATTTTTTAGAATTAAATGACACTGTGGCTCACGGCGATGACTTAGCATATTTATTTGATGCCTACGACGTGGAGGGTGGCCCATTGGAAAACGAACACCAACTTACTGAAGAAGACATGAAAGTACGAGCTATTTTTACTCAGATGATTGCAGACTTTGCCAGATTCGGAGCTCCGAGAATAAACAACAAACCTGTAATGCCTTTTTCGTCTAAACTAAACAATTTTATTCAGATTAAATCTACGCCCACATTTGCTAATAATTTTAAATTCTGCGAGATGGCGTTATGGTGTAATATAGCAGAAAGATTGAAAAGTTCGGCGTGTGATTTTTTAAAAGCCCTGGATACTTCATTTAGGAATATGCAAAATTTTGTAAATAAATTGAAAAATCAAACTAATTTAACGCCGGATAAAGTTCTTCAACAATTAACTTTGCTAGCAAATGTAAGTAATCAAGGCATAAATATTTTTGATCAGACTAAACTAATAAACTTGTCACCTGATAAAGTATTTAAAGAAATTAATAATAAATGGCAAAATCTTACGAATGAGATCAGCAAAATAATTCAATCTAAAAATAATGGTAGTGGATTAACTATATTTGGAATTGATAAAAAACAAGAAAATAATGCTGGGTTACTAAACCTGTTTAATAAAAAACAACCTAACTCTTACCAGGAACAAAAAGTTAGTGTTTTAAATAATACTAGTGTATTAAATATTTTTGGGATAAACAAGAAACAAGAAAATACAAGTGGTTTGCCAACAATTAAAAATGTATCCAATCAGGAAAATAAATCTCAGTTGTTTAATGGATCAAACAAAAATAAAAATGGAAACGGCAGAGTCTCACTCAACATTATTGGTAAACCAACTATCAGAAATAAAGAAAGTGAGTATTTATGTCGATTTATTTAATTATATTTCGATGGACTATGATAATGTAAAGATAAATTACTAATGATTGGGACGTTTCAAGCATCCCCACTTCACCTTCAAGAGAAACGGTCTTCGAATGCCGATTTAAATCGAATTGTCTATCTCTTTCTCTCTCTGTCCTACTGGATCCAGGCCTCCCCTATCTTCCTCCTCCAATAGTCTCTGCTCATGGCTACTCTCTCTCAGTTTCTCACTCGTAGGAGTTCGGCTGCATCTTTCGCGACGTTCTCCGCCCATCGACGTCGAGGTCTTCCCTTGGTCCTCGTTCCTTCGATATGTGCCTTGTATATCCTTTCATTTGGCATTCTAATCATCTGTCCATCCCACTTCAGTCTTAATATTTTGATGAATGTTACCACGTCTGTGGATTTATAAAGTTCTCTTAGTTCTTGGTTGTATCTTATTCTCCACCCTTCCTCTTCTTGTATTGGACCGAAGATTTTTCGGAGTATTTTCTTTCAAATCTTGGGAGCCTTTCTTCGTTTCTCATTATCAGTGTCCAGGCTTGGCTTCCATATATCACCACTAGTCTAATCATAGTTTGGTAGATCTTTATCTTTGTGTTTTGAGTAATTATAGTTGACTTAAACGTATTTTGGAGTGAATAGTAAGCTCTGTTGCCGGCCATTATTCGTCGCTGTATTTCTTGTGTTATATCGCTGTTCTCGTTTATTTGGGATCCCAGGTAATTGAAATTCGGGACTACTTCAAAGTTTCCGTCTTCAACGGTTAGGTTTTGCCCTATTCTTCTGATTGGTTTTATGGCTAATCATTTTGTTTTTTCTTCATTTACTTCTAAGTCAATTTCTTGTGCCTTGGTCTCTAGTTTGTTGTACGCGTCTTTTAATTCTAATACAGATCTTGCCATGGGATTCAGGTCGTCTGCGTATCCCACAATTTGTTGGGACTTATTTGCTAAGGTACCATTCGTTTGTATTTTTGTTTTTTTTTATTATAGCTTTTTCTAGCAATATGTTAAATAGTATGGGTGCTAAACTATCTCCTTGTCGTAGGCATTTGTTCGTATTGAAGCTCTCTGTTAGTTTGTCTATCAGAAAATATATTGGAATTTAAAGTAAATATAAAAAAAAGAAATGAATACTTTCGCCAGTGGCAAAATACAAAAAATTATGCTGGTGCCAAATATACACTCAGGAGCTAAAAATCAAATAACTAACATATTTTCATTCGGCAAGATTTTAACATTTGAATTAGTATCAAGAGCAAGCCAAAACATTAAATAAGAATGAATTAAAGGTTGTAGAAATGAAAATTTATTTTATTCGGTTAAAATACAGTGTTTGCAAAAGGAGGAGAATTGTACTGCTCAATTTAAACATAAAATTAAGGATAAAATCAGAATGAAAAGATGTTATTCATCAAAATTAGTAACGCGTATTTCCACCTCAGGTCCTCATGACTGATTGCATACGTCTGGGCATAGATTCATCAATTTGTTTCCACACTTCTTGAAGCAGAGCAGCAACCTCTATCAAGTTGTTAGGTTAGGGAACACGGGCTCGCATATGTCTTCCTAGCCGATCCCAAAGGTGTTTGATGGGATTGAGGTTAAGACTACAAGCTGGCCAGTCCATGCGTGTAATCCCGACTTCATTTAAATAAGCGGTAACGATTCTAGCCCGGTATGAGCGCGCGTTATCGTCCATGAACAATAAATTTGGCCAAAACCATAACTGATTCTCCGTGGTAGCTAATTCGTTTGACGATATTGCACTGGTAAAACCGTTAACCCTGCCTTCTCCAGACTCTTTCTCGACCATTGGTATATTTTGTTTATTTTCATATGAATGCCATGAGTAATTGCTTTCATTCAATTTATTGCTAAGTTTCCTGTAGTCATCTATGTTTTCTACATTGATCTTTCGCTTCTTCCGATCTCTAGTTTTAGCGCGTCTCTCCACTCCTTTTGCTAAGTCATTCTCATCAGTTTGATATTCGACTGTCGTTTCTTGTACGATGTTTCTGAGAACTTTTTGCTCAGTTCTTCATACATTTTTTGTATTTTATTTAATTGGATTTGGTCCATCCTGTTTGTGGCTTTTACTCTCTCCGCTTCTGGTAATTTCCAACTGTTATACAGCTGCTGTTCATTTTGGGAACGTTGATAATTTTCTTGAAATAAAATATTATTTTGTTGTATTAATATCGCTTTATTTTGCGATTGTGGTACGGTTTGTTATGAAAACATTTATTTAGCACAATTCTACGACCGCGATAAAGCCGCCGGATATTACTTGCGTACAATGATACCCGTTCATCACTTTCTTATCAATACGTGTTTACCATTTAGAAGTCAAACGAAGGTTTATTTTGAATGAGAAATAACTACCTTTGTTTTTCACAGAATTTGCGTTTCCATACATTTTTATATAAATTATTGAAAATGTTTTCCCTTAAACGCGGTAAAATTACAGAATTCGAGGAAGTTTAGTTCTTTAAAGTTTTTAAACCTGTTGTCTATTTCTTGATCAATTCATTCATTTATTCATTCTTGATAAATCCATGGTCGAATTTAGTTTTGTTTAAAAATTAATATTTTTTATGTTTTATTTGAGTTTGGTGATATTTTAGATGAAGCAACGCTTCACTTGCTTACATGGAGCGCTCGCCCCTGCTACACCAACTATGTTCTTGTTTTTTATTAACCTATAGAGAAAGAATAAATTGTTTGTCAGGCAATTTTCACTATCATCTAAAATATAAATACATAATTGCTTAATGGGAGAAAATAATATTATTATAGTTATTGTTTTTTTCTACTTATTTAATTTATTTACCAATTGATTATCATTTCCAGAAAAAGCAAGTGTTGCAGATCCAGCTAGTGACATTTTAGGTTTTAAAAATATAGGATTGGGCCTTTAAATACAAAGAATTTTACTGTTGTACCCACCCTTTCAAAAAACATAAAAAACTTGTCAAATTTATTCTGTTTTAAATCGTAAATAAAACCACAATGAAAAGTAAAGATATTATTTATTTCACAAACTGCTATCCTTGTCTGTCTAACAAGCAAGGTATTTACCTACCGTTTAAATATTTCTGTTAGTAGGACAAATCACGGCATTACTTAATATAACGCTAATTATTTAAAACTCAACATGAAGAAAGGTTATTAAAGATAAACCTTCATACATGGATGCAAAAAATCCCAGTTTTGGTGGAGCAAATGGCAGGGACTGAGGCAGGCATCAATGAACCATCCCCAAAATTTATAAATCAAAATAGGACATCTAAAAAAATAGTTAGCCATAAAAGAGCATCAGACACATGACTAATATCGATTCGAGGAATTGTGGATCTCTTCTTTCATGAAGAGGAATCATCAAAGCACTTAGTACGTCAGATAAGTATATGGTGGAGAGGCCCGAGTATTTTTACTTTAGTTTTATAGAATTAAATACAATTTGGTGTATTTGTATATTAAATTTATCAATTTTAAGCGTAACACGATAAAAATTATTTTATAATTTTTTTGTAAATGTAATTTGAAAACCAAACAGTCCCTGTGAAGAAGTGCAGCAAGGCCATTAATCTAAAGCAGATTTTAAAAGAAGCATCTGAAAAAAAAACAACGGGTAATTATTTGACAAATAAAAGCAAGAAACTTTAGGGTCTATTTGACCAAAGCATCATATGTTTCTCGTTAATTTATTTATTAAAATTGATTATTCCACAGTGTCGTCCAAATAAAAGGAATAAAATAATTATTTCCCAAATTGGTAATTTTAAAAAAATATTTGAAAAATAATACGAAATGGGTATTTCAAACTGTGCCCTTTATTATTTTTTACTTTCCTGTTAAATTGCTTTCTAAAAATACTTGATTATAGGGATTTAATGGAGCTAGGCTCATGAAGATTAATATAATTGCAGTTGTTGGTAAATAACTGCTTATTTAACTCTATATTATTTAGTTTTTTTAAATTATGTATTAAAAAGTGTCGTGAAACACTCGGTTGGAACGAAGTTCCTTTCGTAGTATATTATTATTGATGAACGTATTATATTTTCTCTCATGCTTGTTTTTGCATTTTTCGGCATTGTACAACAGAACGCGTTATTTTTGCAATTGTCATTTTGACAAGTACGTGGACTGCACAAATAGATGTCACGTTGCTAAGTATTTCTATGCTACGTGTCTCCACTCCTCTTTACCAGAACGCGCATGCGCGTTATTTTTGCAACTGCTGTTTCGTGATTCGTGACGAAAAAGCCCCCATCCGCCAAGCCCGTTCCGTGCGATAAGGAAAAAAAAATTTTTCATGACGTGATCTGCGCGAACATGATAATGTCATCGATGATTTTTTTAAATAGAAATGTGTGTCAAACGATACCTCATTTGAAAGGCCCTTTAATTTTCTTTTCAACCATGTCAATGACTATTATTGACTAATGACTATTATTACTTGTTTTTGATATTTTCAAAAAAATAAAATAATAAGTTTTGTTTCCTATCTCAACGTGCCGGCTCGATTCAACGCAATAGTATTATTCCTCCGACCGTCGAGAACGACGGTCGTTCAACAATATTATTGTTCCGACAGTCGTAGTGAGCGGCTGTCATACAGTTTCTTTTTCCACGGCGATTAAACCTCGCTTGCTACTTACAAAAAGTTGTATTCGTTCAGTTTCTTTTCATTTTTAATTAGCTAGTCGGTACAAGTGCATTGTGTTTTTGAAGATAGAAATATCTATATTTTGTGTTAAATAAAGTACCTATAAAGTATAAACTCCCGATTTCTACAGATTTGTTGTGCGACCTCACGTATTACGCTCTCTTAATAAAACAATTCATGTAAAACGTCTTTCCCTATCGGTGGATAAGGTGAAGATTACCAGATTTACCTTCTCTTGAATATTTTTTATTGGGATACATGAAAAGTAAAGTTAATAAAAAAAGACCACAAAATATCGAAAACATCACAAAGGACTCCTGAAACTTATATAATAGTTCAATGCATGTCTTTTTTGCTGCATTATAGATAATGGTCGTCAATTTGAGCATTTTATTTAAATTTTGGTTGTGTATATTTAATAAATGATATTGTAATGATAAAAATGTTTGACTATAAAAAATTAAAATACCTACTTAAAGTCATAGATGTAGTGCGAAGGCAAAAATATTGCATATCTGGTTGTATAACCAGATTATATTAGATTGTGGATTGTAGGGGGGGGTTGTGAAGGCTTTGCAACCTCTCAAACACCTCGACCTATCAGATCTTTTGTGCATAACCCTTAATCTATTCGAGGCCCGGGATTCCGAGACTTCGAGCAAACTTTATCAGTTTTCTGGGGGCTAAGTTTCTGACATCGAAGGGCTTTAGGAAGGCCCCTTCCGAAAACTTCAGCCTCTCGCAGAAAAGCGCTGGGCATTCGCAAAGCAAATGTTCTGCAGTTTCAGCGAAGTTCTCGCAGTAGCGGCAACTATCACTCTCTGTTTTGCCCATCTTTTTAAGGTGATACCTCAGAGGGCAGTCTCCAGTGAGGAGCCCCATCACCAGTTTCAAGTCTTTCTTGAGCCTCTTGCAGAAAAGCGCTGGGCATTCGCAAAGAAAATGTTCTGCAGTTTCTTTCTTTCTTTCTTGTCCAACTCGAGAAGCTGTTTAGCTTTCCTTGGCGAAAGGCTTACTGGCCTTTTCGCTTGTCTTTGTCCTGGCACTTTATGCCAGTAAGATTTCATTCCATCTGTTTCCCAGCGACAAACCTCTTCTTTCAAGTGGGCTTTGGAAAGTCCACAGAAGGGTTCTGTGCCGGAAAATTGTGTATTTGCCCCTTTTTTGGCAAGGCAATCTGCTTCTTCGTTGCCTTTAACTCCCTTGTGACCTGGAACCCACATCAGAGGAACCTGATTGTTCGCTGCCAGTTGTCTCAGGGTCTGTTTACAGTCTCAAATCAGCTTAGACTCACAAGTGTATGACTTCAGAGCTTTTAGTGCTGCTTGGCTATCTGATAAAATATAGATTTCTGCCCTTCGGGTGTTTCTTTCGATGCACTCCTGGACACATATCTCTATGGCATGTAATTCTGCTTGAAAGATGGTTGGGGTGTTACCAAGTGGTTTTAAGAGCCTAAAATTCGGCCCTATAACGCCCACTCCAACTCTTTCATCCATCTTGGATCCATCAGTGTACCACACTACAGCATTCCTTCTTAGCTGAGGTCCGTTTTCTGAGCAATTATATTAACTTTTGCATGATTTTGGTGAACATAAAATACTTTGTTTAGTAAACAAGAAAAGGAAAAATAAATCCTACTATAAATCGGGTGTCCAAACTAAAAATTGACAGAGCGCAGCGATCAATATAAATATAAAAAGTATTGTACAAGAATTACACAAATAATAATAAACAAATTAAAGTTTAATATTTCATTTACTGTACATAACTCAACATTCTTAGGTCAATAATCAGCAGGTGCAAACTGTGCAGTATAAGCACTATTTTACCACATTAGAAACGCAGTAATTTATAAAATCATTAAATAAAAACAGTTCAAGTCTTTACATGCCTTCAATTTGAGCATTACATTGACATGATTATCTCTGGTCCGATCCCTGGTTTTTTCTATCTTTCTGTACGCGAATTTTATAATTCGTTTTGAATTATTTTAAAAAAAACTTTTTTTTACTTTAACAAAATTATTACATTTAAATATAATATAAAAAATATAACAACGAAGCTAACAATTCAGAAATAAAGTCAAGGCTAACTAATTTTGATACATAAAGCATAATTTATAATAAGGTTAAACAAAGGAAAATGCGAGTGTGACATTCTTTTATATAAGCAATTTCTGGAAGCTTCTTCATAGAACTGCCGAGTTGCAAAAATGGTGATCTTGCTATTCTAATAGAAGTCAGCGGAAATGACGCATGTAACTCGCGTCACAGACGTGGACTACCAAACAGGCTTAATCGCCATCGTATAGATGCCTTCGAGATGTGGTGCTGGAGGAGAATGCTGCGGATTCCGTAGACGTCACATAGAACGAACGTCTCAGTTCTAAATGAGATTGGTAATCCAAAGCGCCTGTCCTCCATAGTACCGAAGCGTGCCCCGACATTTTTTGGACACATTCACAGGAATGACAACATGGAGAAACTAGTTGTACAGGGCCATCCTTTCACTGATCGACGACATGCTGGGTGGATCTAACATAGATGTGTACTGATCTAAACGTCAGCGGGGCTTCCGAACTGACTTCTAATCAGATGAGATGGCGAATCACCGTTATAGGAAAGCAATCGACAAACTATATATGCCTCGGCCTATACCAGCAGCAACTGACAATAAAATGAGTTCACAACGCATCTGACAAGATGTTATGACTGTGATGATGATGATTCAAATTAAATATCGCATGACTCACATTTCTATTGAAAAATATCATGAATGACGTCATCACGCTCGCGCAGATGTCGAGAAGAAAATGTGTAGGTAGCGTTTATAAATAAAAATGTTTTAGGATTTTTCTCTAACGTTACCGATTTAGGAAATAAAGAATGTATTTCTTTAATTTAAACATACTGTAAATTAAAACAAGTGACAAGTATTTAAGAACTTTTTTATGACAAGTCCATAAGACGACATCTTAGAAATTTATAAATTTGAAACTTACCAACAATTAAAAAGAATAAAAATGAACAGCCGCTCAACACACTAATAATACAAAATTCTTCATTTGTTTCTCCTCGTACTGTCAAACCTAGTAGAGGCATTCCAACATATTGTAACATAGATATACTAAGAGTTACTTGGATTGCACCGAATATTAATACTTGCTTTGATTTGGAGTCGGCCAGCACTGAAAAAATGAAGTATATATTTTTTTTATATCACAAAACAATTAATTTTCATTAATTTTAGGTTTTAGATCTCCAAAAGAACCTCTAACCTAAAAAGCCCTACCACGCAGCTGCAGGCGCAAAATCTCCTAGATAAAACTCAAAGGCTAGCGTCCTGAGTATAACAGGGGCAATGAGTATACGACCCCAATTGTAGCATTAGAGGTCCTACTCAATCTTCCACTATTACATACATAAATGTATAGAGAACAGCTAAGCAGACCATCTGGCGACTCATACAGTGACAATTACCAATTATTCCTGGGCATAGGTTAACTCAGCAGAAACTGAGGGAGACAATCCAAACAGACTCATTATTGGGTATGCCAAGCGGTAGAGATGTTTTTTATTATGTTTACGTTTTCTTCTTGAAGACTACTTTTACCAATATCTGTTTCTAATAGCGCACCCCACGCTTTTGTTTGTTTTCATATAAAACGTGTTGTCTTAGTTTTTTTAAACTATTATTTATTTTTCATTTTTTAGTTCAGGTTTTTTTTTAATATCCTGATGATCCTGGTAAGGATATTTTGAAAAAATTCATAAAATTATTGTATTGTCATCGGTCCTTTAGAAGTATACAAAGTTTCAAGTCGATTCCATGTTTTTAAGTTGGTAAAAATCGTGTCCAAAGATTCTTTTACATAGATAGATAGGTAGATAGATAGTTACAAGTCAAGCTAATATAAAGCGTAACAATAAAAAGATGATGCCGATGCTTTTAAAATTTTATTATCGTGCATGTAGTTGTGGTGGTTTTGCCTTCCAAAGTAATGGTTGTGTGGAATTTTTTTTTGAATAAATGTAATCATAAAATTATAATTCATTTATATTTAATAATTTTATCGGTTTAATTGTTTAATTTGAATGTAACTTTGTAAAATGTGAGTTATTAAGTATGAAAATGAATTATTATTACCGTAATAATTTATTATATTCAAAAAATAAACGCAATTAATAGCAACGTAGATAGACTTCTTATAAACCCTATTGATATGCTAAAGGGTTTAGGGTCTTTTTTTTCGAGCTGGATGCAAGCTTTTACATCACGGAGAGTAGTAGTTAGACAGTACCGTACCAAAATGTAGATCGGTGTGTTCTGAACATTTAAAATTATGCTACAACTTACGCTAACATTAATTTTTTTTAAATTTAATTGGGTATTAAGGGTGTAGTTGTGGTGGTTTTGCCTTTCAACGTAAAGGTTGTGGGTCAATTTTTAAAATTATAATTCCTTCATATTTAATGATTTTTTATCGGCTTCTGTTTAATTGTTCAATTTTAATGTTTCTTTGTAAAATGAGTTATTAAATATGAAAATGAATTATTTGTACACCATTCAGACACCCATATACCCATTCTTAATATCATCCGATTTTTTTTTGTGGACGGTAATATTGAGAGAGAAAGCAATAAAAATCGATTTTATTTTACACTTTTAGTGGCCTTAAAATTTTAGACACTTGTGTGTGTGTATGTGTAGAGTGGGTTTGGCATTGGAAGAATCCATTTGCCACAGACTTTTGTTATGTTATAACTGTTAAAGGTCTAGACCAATATTCTCTAAAAAGGTTACCAAAATGTCGAATATGGCCCTATTCTGGGTATTAAGCAGATATGTTATATTTAACGGAAATGCGATATCATAGTTTTGTGATAGACCCAGAAGTCGTGTGATTTCTAAAGTATGATTCGTGCAAGAAAAGAATATGTGATTTAAGTCACAAATGGAGGAGTTATAACATCTGCAATAAGGTTTTTTTTTTTATGTTCTGGTTCCCACGAACAGGGATATCCTGTAATGTTCAGAGAACATCGTGGGAACCAAGGGAAAGAAGGTAGGAGTTGGTGTTCTTCTTAAATTTCTGGAGGTTATATGTCTCGGGGAACACCTCCGTAGGCAATGAGTTCCAAAGCCTCGCAATTCGTTGGATGAATGAGTCTTTGGAAAGTGATGTTCTGCAGGTCTCCAAAGTGACCACGAAGGGGTGTGAAGACTGAACTTGACAGGTTAATCTCGAAGAGACTGCCAAAGGAGGAACGATTGTTGATATTTCAGAAGAGCATCGCCCATGAAAATATCTATAAAATAGAGACAAATCGCCAACTTTTCTACGGTGTTCCAGACAAGTGAGCGAGTTTGTAAGCGAGGCATCACCGACGAGACGAATTGCCCTTTTTTGGACAGAATCCAGTAGCTTCAGGATATGTTTAGGTGCTGCACTCCAAAAATGGGAACAGTACTCCAGTACAGGTCGGATCTGTGCCTTATAGATCATAAGCAGCTGACTGGAGGTGAAATAGCTCTTGGCACGAAACAAAAAACCAAGTTTTTGGGATGCACTTTTGGCAATGGACCTCACGTGATTTTCCCAGGAAAGGTTATTGCTAATAGTAATACCAAGCATCGATATGGATGACTTCAGTGGTATGGTTATTCCTGACAAAGTTATGTTAGGCACAGTGAGATCGGCTTTTCTAGAGAAAAGACATGCTTGTGTTTTGTTTGCATTGAATTCTACCAAGTTATTGGATCCCCATTCGAGAATTGTTGCCAAGTCCATATTTATATTGTTAACATTTCTTCCTCGTTCATTTCTGGTTTCACGGGCTGATATAGGGGCCCTGGAAGAGAAAGCGGTATGGAGGGTACTATGGAGGTGTTTGGGATAAACCGATTTTGTATAAATGGACTAGGAATATGTCGTGATTAAATTTGAGTCGATTTATGGTAACTGCTTTCTTTCTGCTTAAAGTGTAATCTGAAAAGTGTGGAATTCTCTGTGTTAATTTGGGGTGTATTAGTGTGTAATGATTAGTGGACGTGGCAGTGAAGTCTTTCCAATGCCTCTCCCAACTTAAGAGCATTTTATTTTTGTCCATTTTGACTATATCATAGAATGGCTAACTTGTCAGCCATCTGGTTTCCCAATATTCCGCAGTGACCCTTTACCCATACCATGTTAATTTTCACATTGGATTTTGGTAATGTTGATAGGTGTTTCTTTATATTACATAAATGAAGAGAATTATATATTTTTATAAAAATTAAGGTTATTCAGTACATACAGAACAGACTTAGAATCGGACATTATGACTGCGTCTGAAGTTATTCTATTTTCAATTATCCACTTTGGCGCTTCTTCAATGGCTAGAATTTCTGCGGAGATGACCGAACAAAGATCAGGAATGTTACCTAATTGGGTATATTTGGTATTAGAAATATAGTAGGCGAAACCCGTTCCATTTCCTGATTTTGATCCATCTGTATAAATGTGGAGATGGTTGTTATATCGACTCATTATGGATTGGAGGAGTGCTTGGTTGTAAGAATTTATTTCATTATATTCAAGAAATATTACAGTTGTTTTGAACATTACTGCGTCTAGGTCAAGACTAAATATCGGAAAACATTTTGGATTGTTACATAATTCTGTGTTTACATTTGTGAAAGAGTCAGCCAACAAAGGAGTTTTTTTTCAGGTTCCAATATTTGCAAGTGAAATTTTCAAAGGATAACTGACAAATGCTTCTTGTGAGTGGGGCATCAGTAAAGAAAGATTTTAATTTGATGATTTCTTTGGAAGCTTGATAGGTGCGTCTTATTCCAAGGGGCGGTTCTTGCGCCCCGGCTAAGAGTGCTTGCACGGGTGTTGATTTTAAGGCTCCTAAGCTTATTCTAACGGCATTATACTGTATTCTATCAATTGCGCTGAGATGAAATTTCGCTGCAGAACTATACAAGACGCTTCCATAATCTATGATAGATCTAATATATGCTCTGTAGAATTGAAGTGCGATACTAGGATTTGCACCCCATTTGGTTTTTGTGACACATCTTAGCATGTTGATTCCCTTTTCGCATTTGTTTTTGATGTTTTCTATACAGTGTGGAACAGCCAAATGGAATAAATTCGATAACGAATAAATGAGAGCGTGTTGGGAAAAACGCTTGGATACGTCGATTTGTATTTTAAGATGCGCATTTTTTTCAAAAAAAAATAATTATATAGGGTGTGTCATGTGACAGTGGCCGATACCAACTTTCTTATTTTAAATACAACCCCCTGTATATTATTTATTTTTTGGATTCTTCAGAAAATTCTAGACATAATTCATGTACAATGTCCCATACCTATCTTCAACTGTTTCGGAAATATTAAGTGTTTTCAGATGTATTACAAAAATTAGCAGTTAAAAAAGAAAATGATTTTATTTCACAAATTCGCTACATTACACTCAATACTTATTTCCCATCTAGCTCTTAATATTAAGAAAATATGCAAAAACCATTAATGCGTTCCTTTTTACTGATATGAAATAAAAAAAATACAAAAAACCTTTTGTTTATTTTCGTATAAAACTCATAGCCTTAGCAATTTGTTGTCTGTCTGCATGACAGTAGTGATCAGTGTCAGTGCTATTGTCGTTTGAATTTTGTTAACTGTACGTAATAATATCAGAAAAATGGTTCATTTAACAGAAATGCACAAAATAACTATTCTACAAATGATTGGTTATGGAGATAACACACGGACACAAATGGAAGTTTCTCGCTTATTTCACGAAAAAATTCCAAATTTGCCGCCTATAAACAGTTTCGCGAGCTTGGTGATGTAAGACAGACAAAAAAAGTAGTTGCAATGATGCGAAATTGGATGTTATGCTTGAGTTTCAAGAAAACCCACATAATTCTGGTCGAAAAGCAGCCTCACTGTTCAACATTAGCCACACTTCAATTTTTCGAATATTAAAGGAAAGTAAAATGCATCCCTATAAAATGATGCCAACTCAGGAGCTTATGGAAGATGATTTCGACAGGAGAACGTATTTTTGTGAGCAAATGATGGAAATGTTAGATAACAATATGATCCAATTAGAAGATGTTTTGTTTTCTGATGAGAGCACATTTACACTTCACGGTCATGTTAATCGTCAAAATTGCCGCTATTGGTCTAATGAGAATCCTCACTGGATGAGAGAGGAACATACGCAATATCCTGAAAAAGTTAATGTTTGGACAGGAATTGTTGGAAATCATATCGTAGGTCCCTTTTTCATTGATGGCAACTTGAATGGAGATAAATATTTAGAACTGCTCCAAAATAATGTCGTGCCAACTTTGACAAACTTATATCCTGATCCAGCAAGCCCACAAGTTCCTGCCAATATACTATGGTTTCAGCAAGATGGAGCACCGCCCCATTACCAAATCAATGTCCGGCAGTACCTGAACAAAAATTTTCCAAATCGGTGGATAGGGAGGCGCAGATCGATAGAATGGTCAGCACGATCTCCTGATCTGACGCCATTAGACTTCTTTTTATGGGGATATGTCAAATATATTGTAACAAAACTAAACCACTCAACTTACATGACTTAAAAAGACTAATCACGCTTGCGATTAGATCAGTCACGCCTGAGATGTTGAGTAACGTAAGAAGACATTTCTATACCAGATTAGCATGTTGCCAAGACGTTCGCGGCGAACATTTTGAACATCTCTTACATTGAAATTAATGTTTTTTTTACATTATTTGTAAAATAAAATTATTTTATTTTTTTAATGTTAATTTTTGTAATACATCTGAAAACACTTAATATTTCCGAAATAGTTGAAAATAGGTATGGGACATTGTACATGAATTATGTCTCGAATTTTCTGAAGAATTCAAAAAATAAATAATATACAGGGGGTTGTATTTAAAATAAGAAAGTTGGTATCGGCCACTGTCACATGGCACACCCTATATAATTATTTTTTTTTGAAAAAAATGCGCATCTTAATATACAAATGGATGTGTCCAAGCGTTTTTTCCAACACGCTCTCATTTATTCGTTATCGAATTTATTCCATTTGGCTGTTCCACACTGTATGTTTATTCCATATCAGCTTTTGGTCCAGGACGATACCCAGATATTTAAAGTGTATGAAACTGTATGAAGCTTGTATTTGCCTATGGAATATGCATGCGCTATCTGACGCAAACTGATGTCGCTATTTATTTTTCGATACCTTGGGTCGATGCTGTATACATCTCTATGATAGAGTCTTTCCTCGCTGATAAAAGCAACTGATGAAAAATTAGTGATGTGCGATTTAGAACGGGGTTCAACTGGTTGGTAATGGGTCTCGGAGGCAGTTCAGGGTGCCGAACTCTAGGAAAACTCCGAGAAACGCCCACAGCCTAGTCAGGGCGTATCAACAAATCCTTCCTCCACGTCCCCGTCGTGATCCCTGTGCATAAAGCGTACATACTCCAGTATGTGCGTAATGCAGCTAACGGAGGAGGGTGAAGACGAATTTCTGGCGCCTTAAATCTGGAACATATCGGCTAAGGTAAACCTAAAAGAAGAGTCTCTGGTCCTCCAAGATTTGGGGGTTTTACTGTAGGCCAGCAACCTACATGTAGAAACAGTTTCACGCTACGAATCAAACACTATTGCCTCGGAGATGGACGGATAGGATTTGAGAAAAATGGGAAATGGAAGCACAAGATAGACAAAGCAATAGTGGATGCGGCCAAGACTCAAGTGGAGTTGTAGTGCCAGCGAGAGAGACAGAGAGAGAGAGATTTCGACCGCAAAAATCTGAAATTTTCGGACGACCTTTAAAAATCATTTACACACGTTAACTTTCGAAAATATACCGAAACTGTGTAAAACTAACAAATTTTGATGTAAGAAGGAAAAATAAGAGTCTATTCTCATTGTTAACTTCGTCCGCATGGAATTTAGTTTTATCTTAATATGAGGATATTTTTTTTCTTGACATCCGAATTAACATCAAAGAATTTTTGTATAGACCATCATATGCATTTTAAAAATGAACCGTGACATCTAGTGAATTAGGAAGTAAATTTTAAAATGATGCCGAAAGGTGGATTGTTGTACAAATTATTTCTATAGCGAGTTCTTTAAATGGGAATAAATTTTTTTTCTAACATCTGATTTAAATGAAATGAAGCCTATATTCTGCTGCTATCCAAGCACTATCTACCAGTGAAAATCCGTCCAGTAATTTCAAAGATGTGCACAGACAAACAAACAGACAGGCAAAAAATTAAAAAATGTGTGTTTATGTTTTGGTAACCTGCGAATAATTATATGAGCTTAGAAAAATAATTTTTTTTTAAATCACAAACAGATACTTATTTATATGTATAGATACTTACTGAAGTATCCAAATGATCCGATCCAACATAACGCCCAGAAGCAAATCGGCCGTCTCTTTTTATCGATATTTATCCAATGAGACACGCCCGTAAATAAAAAACTACTCAACGACAAAACTCCAACCAGGGTTGCGATGCTCCTCAATGTAATATTTGGCACTTCTTGATACACGTACAGCGGAAAGAGACTGTAATAAACAAATAACGAGAATTTGGTTGTTAGAACAGTCAACAGCGATTTATAAAATGTCGGTTGTTTCAATATATTAAGTTTATCTGACAACAATCTAGGTTTTTCGATGGTCGTAGGCATGAATACTGCTGGCATGGTGGATTGCGAATCTTGTTCGATGATATCGTACGAATAAGTACTATTATTATTGATAGGTAGATCTGAAAAAAGAGGCATCGGCATTCTGGATATGCTAGCTTTGGGCTCTTTGCTGTTTTTTTCTGAAAATGACAATTCCAGTTGTAAATTTTTTTTATTCTTTGGTTCGTCTTCGAATTGTACCCAGTCTTTTTTGGGAATTCGCTCTTCCTTTAAATCATCTTCATCGTCAAATGTTTCCCAGTCTTGTTTTAAAATATCACAATTATCTCCATCTGCATTTTCCTCGCCATCATCATCATCATCTTCGAAGTTTTCCCATTTGCGGCGTGATTGATTAGAACTAGTGCCACTAGGCTCGGGTGTGTTCGGTTCTGATGCAGGTATTTTGTGTTTTTCTATGGTTATGTGCGTTCCTGAACTATTTTGCCTTGTAATTTGTAGTTCTCTGGCATTTTTGGATAAAATATCTTCTTCGTCATCGGGGTTTGTCTAAGAGAATATATATACGTTAGCGTTAACATATTTTCTAAATTAACAATTGTTAAATTTTATAGTTCGAATATATAAAAACCTTACCGCAATATAATTATAAGTATCCCGTTGTTTGGATTTTAAATATGCAGGTTTTTTAAAAACTAAATTAAATATCAGGCCCTGCAAAAGAATGGCCTGGTACCATAAAATAACATGAAGTAGACTAGAACTGAGAATACTGTGTCCAATTACTATGGGCACGGCTATGAAACCGAGAGCTGCCACTCCTTGGCAAATGTTTGCTAAAATTGCATGCTTCATTCTGAAATACTGAGCTAGTAATATTTCACATTGGGCAGTTTGTATTGACGCTCCAACACCTAAAATAATAAACATACCTGAGAATTTATTCCTAAATAAGTAGAAATTAATTGCTATCAAAAAACAACCGAAGTGGCTATAATCGAAGGAGTATGATTGGCACTAATATTAAACCGATTACAAAGGAGTACGCGCGAAATTTTTTGGCGGGTATATTTATGCATAAAAAAAATTCGAAAAGTAGTAGATATATATTGACTTAAAATTTTTACACAACGTTGCATTTTAATTGAAAAGTGTTTTTATATACCTATTTTGTAACGGGAAATTTTCCTCCTATTTTTATTAACAATTTTTCAAAGCCGGTCCTGGTATTAAGCCGTCCCATCGAGCGTTTTATCGATTAATATAGATAAAATTTAATTATTTAAGGCGTTGTAAGTTGAATTTTATGTAGAGTTTAGTAAGACAACGAAAAAGGTCGAGTACAGTTATACTATGTATTTGGAGTTCTTAAGTGTATAATATAATTGTTATCGACCTGTTGCCGATAGCTTTTTCCTGTTGGTTGTATCTTCAGTTACCTGTTTTTTTGTCAACTGAGATTTTGATCTACTGGCGGTTTTGTCGGCCTCCAGTTAGATACCACGGTATAATACTTGGGCTTTCTACTTGATGTAAAAAACTTTGTAGTAAAATTCAGTACTCAGCAGTCCATTAGTTTCCTTCTTTATAAGTTTCCATTTTATACTGGATAAGTTTGGATGATCTCCATTGGAAACTCAAAAATAATTTTCCTGTGATTGTAAACTGGGACGCGACGTTTCCATGGTAGGAAAAATCGGATTTTCTCCTAAAGAAGACATCCACCGTGGGAATCTATTCCTTTCAACATTATTGTTAACTTCGAAATTTTAAATTCATGTTTTTTTTTGTTGTTTTCTCTTTTAGCAAAAGTTGGCGTTGTAAACAATTTTTTCTTCCAATTTTAATAAACCTGTATGTATACTTGCAGGTTTTTTTTAATTGTTTCTGAGTGATAAGAACGAAGTTTGTACAGCCTTGAAGCCGAAATACATCGAATAATAAGCTCGTTTTGTGGTACTACATCAAAATAATACGATTGAAATTGTTTTGGGGTAATTCATTTGTAGTGATTTTTTTTATAAAATTACTTGACGTGGTTTAGTAATTTTAGTTTTATAGTTAGTTTGATATATTCGGTAAAATTACGGTTGTATAGGTCCGTGAATTGATCTATACATACCCTCAAGTGTAATCCAATCGAGAAATACGGAGTCACGGAACCCTGAGTATATTTTAATTTTTTTCTTAGGTTACTTAGCTGTTAATAAATAGTTTAAATATTAAAATTAAAATTTAAAAGACATTAAATTTTATTTGTACAATTAGTGTTAATGATTTATTAATTAATTAAATTATTATTTAAGTTTTTTCCATTTCAGACAGTTAGTTAAAATTATTTAAAATTCTTCTTCAGTACTTAACGGATATTAGAAAAACTTTTCGCTATACAATTAGCAGCTCTTGAGTTGGCTTTAGAAAGGAAACTTTAACGTAACACAAAATTGTCGCCCTACATTTGGGGCATTAGTATGTTTTTTACAGTTACACAAAATTGGCACCCAACTTTTGTAACTTTAGAAAAACAGTTTAGTAGGGTTACATTTTTTTATTTCATGCCACGGAAGAGGTAGTATTTAAAAGGATTTAAAGGATCAAAAAGTATCAATTGGATTAAAATTCAAATACCTTTAAAATAACTTTTAATCCTTTTGTTTTTTCAGGGATATCTGACAAATCACTATATGTAAGACATTTTTTCACTTATACACATTACTATTTTCACTCAATTCTTTTTAAAAATGTCAAATACTTAAGATTTTAATAATAAAAGTCAATGAGCCTCAATCTTGACCAAAGGTATTAATGTAGATAGTGAAAATAAACGTTAGTGTGCAAAAAGATGTTACTGTGACCAGTTGGTTGAAGTGCATTTATGGTTACCTATTTAATCAAAGGTTGAAATTGATTTAATTTCAGAAAATGTTTTCGGAAATTAAAATGTAAGTTACTTTTATTTAGATTGATGCATCCAAAAAGAAATATGCTTTTCTCAATGTTTTATTCTGTCACTGGTAAAAAGAGCAACCCCTAATGATCTCGAAACTATCAATTTATATCTTTTTTAATTACTTTCAATTTTAATACATTTTTTGCAATATAAATATTTGGTAACCGTTACAAAATATTTACGATACGCCACTGGTACGCAATTTGGTATGATTCGGCGCTGGACATCTGCTGAATTTGGAAAATGGTGGGACCTGTTGGCATGTCCTTTTCATTAAAAATTCAACACTAAAATGTACTGTCAAAATTTTCTATTGGCATTAGCAATATATTTAGAAAAGTAGATACCCCGTGGGAATCTAAGGTGGTAGGTATTACTTAGAAATGGGTTTAGCAGGATAGTGCGGTTTGTTATATTTTGTGTACTAAATGTTGATTTTTAATGTGTTTTTTGGTATGCAAATTTTGATAAATAATGGCTAACAATAAAAAAATTTGATAGGATAAGCAAAATTAAGTAGTTTAGCAATTACCACAGACAATTCCTGCCATTGGAAATAAAATATTTCCTGCATACTCAGCAAGACCCATCCACAAAAAAAGAAGACCTGCGCAGGTCAAACAGGTACCAGCAGTTGCAACTAATCTTGGCCATGTGCTGTTTGTAATTAAGAATCTGGAAGTTGGATCTGAAAGTAAGTAATATTTTACAATACCTACCTAATTATTTCATTGTCGCGTGAAGAAAGTGATAGGTAAGTATATCATTAAAAATAATTGATTTGATTAAGTAGGTAGGTACTTTTTTTGCTAATTTGGTATTTTTGCTGAATATTACACATCGTTGTTTTAAAATGTTATACGCCGTAAAAACAAGTTAATTAAAATAGCACAAAACAAATATGCAATAATATTTGAGTGATTAATCTTAAATTAAAGTAGTAAATGAAGGTATTGGTAATTAAAGTAGGTGTTACCTCATTTTTACTAAAACTTGTATTAATTGAATATTAATCGAAATCCATTCTCTTCATGATGCATTTAAAACGAAACACAATATTTTGACATTCGTGTTACAAAAACGAAATAATTGTTACCATAGAAACTGGAAACGTAAAAGTACCAAAAAAATTTTTGAAAAAAGTAAGATAACACCTTTTTATTAATGCATAAATTATCCTATGGCAGGTATAGAAATTAATTTAATGAACATATAATTATTGAAATCTATATTTTGTAATAGAACCTTATTGATTCTATATTTCTTTTTTATTTGCAAATACAACCATTTTATTATGAATTGTGACATTTACTTAATTGCAGGTAGAAGCTTAGGTAAATTTGTATTTTCTAGTCGCCTTTTTGTTTAAATTGTTCACTATTTTACGAATGTTATCTAAAAAAAATATTTCAAAATGTGGCTAGTGAAACATAATTTAATTGTTATTACATTCAAATTTAAAAATACAGATAAAAGTTAATAATTAATCTTACCAAAAGTTGTCCAGCTTGCTAAAAATAATAAAGGAGTATACATAAAATTGTCATCCCATAGTTTGGGATTTATATCATTTTTAGTAAGTGATGGAAGTCTAGAGAAAGCCAGAAATATACCAAAACTCACTGTCAAACTGGGTATTAATGCCTAAAAAAAAGTACAATAAATAAATAACCTACTCATTACATTATTTAACAAAATATATTTAAAATGTTAAAATACATGTTTGTTGGTAAGTTTTAGTAAAACATAGTATAATTATGATGATTAGTAAAAAGTGAGGATCTTCCCAGATGCATAGAAGGTTTGTTAGTTGTAAACTTAATTATACATTCCATGTGTGATAAAAATGGAATTTAAAAACTGAAATCAACTTCTTATCCTTAATAGGATGTACAACTATTTTTAAAGTAATTCCACCCTTTTACTAACAATTAGTAAGCATTTAATAGGATTAGTAATTAATCCTATTTAAATGCATGTTTTGTAAAAAAATGTAGACAAAGTAATTTAATAAACTGAAAATATAAGGAAGTGAAAGTAAGTACATCAGCTGGAAAAAGTTGAGAAATGAATAGAATTTTGATTTGCGAGATATTGATTGCAATATGTAAATGTTAATGTTAAAAAATGACAAAGCCACAAAATTAATGTTAAGTCATCAAAGCTACCTAAGAAAGATTAGTTTACAAGTTTGTATTGATATGAAATGAAGTTATAAGTTATGTTACGTCTTACTAACAATTTAACATATTTAATTGTATAATAATACTTAATAGAAGAGTAAAAGTACAGTAAAAAACTGAAAAGATCATTCTAGATTGAATGTAAGTACAAGTTGTAATAAAAAGACCTAGCATACAGAGGCAGATATATAAAAAATTTAGGTCTAACTTATGGATTTATTTTATTTGAATGTCTTATAATTCTGGCATAAGGAACTGAAAAGTTGTGAAAATGTATTTTTAATTTTTATCTTGTAGAAATTTCGATCAAGTAATTTAACTGATTTTTAATGCTTTGTTATTATAACAAAGTTTATTTTTTTACAATTTTTACATAACATTTCAAATAGAGATGAATATAAATAAAAATGTATGTAATAAAACCAATAATTATGAGTTGGATATGTGTAATGTTACTCTTTACTGAGTAATTTTCAATAAGGAGACCTTGAGAAAGTTATCAATAAATGAACATTTACAAAACCAGAAATGTTGCTACTTTAAAACATTAAATATTTTGAAAGAAACCAATAACAATGCAGGAAAAAAAGATTCTTGAATTTCTATTAAAATTAAGAAAAGTAGTCTGGGATTTCTGTTATCAGTGATTACTTGGTAATTTGAACTAATCTCATAAAAATAAAACTCTTATTTACTTAAAACATATTATTATGTTTATATGGATACAGTCATTTATCAAAAAGGTATATTAATCATAAACGTGCAAAATTGTTGCAAAATACCTGTTTTAAAATATTTTATTGAAATTTAAATGAAATATATTAAGTAAATGAAAATTCTTGATTTGAACAAATATATTGTGTGGCAAGGGATGAAACAAGACAATTTAAGACGAGCAGTAGTTTTGGCTGCCTGAGTAGGATATGAACTAAAACAACACTCGACAATTGCTTGATGATTACATTAAAGTACACGTGCAATTTATGGCGATTAATGAGAGTGTCTAGATTATACTAGTTTAGTTGTGGTAAAGGTAGGGTGTTTTTGTCTTGGTATTTTTTATTTAAATTGTGTTGACCAAAAAATAAGGAACTACTGTAGTGGAATAAAAGGGGTAATTATTAACACAATTAAATTTATGAAAAAGGAAGCGAAACATGGCTTGCAAATTCCAAATCCAAAAGTTATCGCCGCAGAGTACTGAATGCAACAGGAATATCGAGCAAGGTGTTTGTTTCGCAGTTTTACAAGTACATGATAAACAAGTTTTGAAGGTGGGCAATTGACTTTAAGAAAAGTACTCCTTGAATTAGGTATTCAAAAGCAGAAGAATACTTGATAATTTTGTTAATGGGAAGCTGTGATGTAAGATTAAATCGTATAAATTTTTTTACCGATGAAATATATTTGCATAGTTCTCGGAGTAGGCTTGAGGAGGTTTGACTTCAGGCGCTACAGACACTATGTGGATAATCAACAAAACAACAGAAATTCTTTTATAGACAAACAAAACAAAAATAGCAAAGAAATAAACGAATCCAACGTTAATTTCAATTTCATTTTATATTCTAATATGCAAAGTATGAGTTACAAGCAGAGTCTGCTTGAAATGGAACTTACCATTCAGGTGCCGCAATGTTTTTATCAATATCAGAGTCATGTTTAAAGGATTATGAAGTAAGAAATTTTTCAATTGATTAATATTATCTTGCAAATGCTTATTGTCGTAATATGTACAAGGGAGGTGGCACTGCTTTGTGCACAAAACAAGGATTAGTAACAACTCCTCTACATATTAACAACTTGGGTGTTGAAAAAGTCTTTAAATGCTGTGGATGCGAATTTAAAACTCATAAAATGGTTACAGGCCCCATTTGGAGACATGAGTGAAAGTTGCAATGAAAGTGAAATTAGTAGGTACGACAGAAATTGTTGAAGCGTTGAACAGTATGAAATTGGGTAAGGCTGCTCGATACGACAGGATAACAGCTGAAATTCTGGAGACTGGACAAAGCGTGGTAACTAGTCTGCTGTACCGCCTTTTAACCTTTGTTGGAGGAGTGGTAGCGTACCAGATGACTGGTGCAAGGCCATTATATGAAACTGAGAAGATGATATGGGATGTGCAAGCAAGATTTAGAATAGGAAGAAGATGTATGGATCAAGTTTTTTCATTACGAGGTGTAGTCGAAAAATTCTTGGCTAGAAGTCACAAGGTCTATTGCGCTTTTAAAGGCTTGGAAAAGGCCTATGACAGAGTGGTGAGGAGTGTATTGTGGTCGACATTGTCTATGTATGGGGTGAGCGGTAGTTTAATACGAGCACTGAAATCACTTTAACGAGGATTCCACTGCTTGTGTCAGGATAAACGGAGCTTGCACAGACTGGTTTAACATCGAAAAAGGTGTGAGACAGGGATGTGTGGCTTCGCCATGGCTGTTTAACTTATACATAGACGATTGTTTAAAAGATTTAAAAGATAGTGCGTATGGATTGAAAATGAATGATTTGATCGTCAAATGCCTTCTTTACGCCGATGATAAAGTCATATTAACGTCTTCTGAAGAGGAGTTGCAGGCGATGATTAATGTTATACATGATGCCCTGAAAATCAAACGAGAGATGGAAAGTATGGCAGTGACATTGAGCGAAGGGTGTTGGCAGAAAAATAAATAAATGGGGCATTGTATAGCATTATGAACATCCAGAAAGTGTCAAAAAAGACACGTCTGGCTGTGCATAGAGAAGTATTGGTACCTACACTTATGTATGGTAGTGAATGTTGGGTTTGGCAGAAGAAGCATGAAAATAGGATTAATGCTGCGGAGATGAAGTATAGCCTGAGTGACTCGGTTGGATAAAGTGAAGAATAGGTAGATAAGGGAACGCTATGGTGTAAAAGAAGATGTGGCTACAAAGATAGATAAGGGGATGCTTAGATGGTTTGGACACGTAGGAAGGATAAATGAAGGAAGATTGACGAAACAAATTTATAAGACGATTGTGAATGGAGAAGTCGGTAGAGGTCGACCTTGGCGAACATATCTCGATCAGATCAACATTGTTTTGAAGAAAGGCCAGGCCAAGAGTACCAACAATCGACGAGCATGTATGAGAGCACTGATGAAAGTAGTGAAAGCGAAAGATGTGTGTAAGAACCATAGCAAGTGAAAGGAAGTGGTTTCTGCCTACCCCTACGGGAAATAGGCGTGACTATATGTATGTATGTACATCCTACCTATTTGAATAAATTTGTTACACATTATTTTTTGTCGTATTTTTGATACCTGTCTCGCAGTAATTAATGTAAGATATTTGTTCCATTTCGTCCCCATATTATTTAAAACAATAACAAAAACAAATGTACCTGAAAAAACAATGTTGCCAAAAAGACAACCCATCCGTATCCACCATCGGGTATGCTGGGACCAAGTTCGGGTTGTGTAGACACAACACTGTCGATCACAAGTTCTTGATTTGGAATTGTTCTAGTCGCACGATCAGAGTGCATTTTCGAAGAAATTCCAGGTACCAAAAACACGTTTCACATAATTCCACTATTTATTTTCGAACAAAAAAAGGTTTTTATTTCTTTTCGATGCAGTTATATCTCTGATTTCTGATTATTCACTATGATGATTTAGGTTCGTATATTGTTATCTTATCTACTGGGTGAGTACACATAATTAAAAAGTTCGTATTTTTGTAATTTCGACATTCTGTTAAAATGGAGCGCGACGTAACTAAACCAGTTTTTGGAGTATTACTAATAAACGAACCGTCCAAGGTCTTACTGTATTTTGTGGTCTGTTCTATTCGTGTTTTAAATTTCAGCTTATTATTCAACAGGTATCACCGACAGGTAGTATATGCATTAGTAAGTATTCAGTAAGCCGTAATCGCAATGCGCATCAGGTATTCGTGACGCTATCATTGTCGGTGTTTGCATGCGATAGTCTTGTTTCCATTTGTTTAGATCTTTAGTTGTGCAACCCAATTCAAACAAAATTTTTATCTTTAAATTTCTTATATTTTTCGATTACGAAATTATCAAAAGGATGCAACAGCTGAGTACGTTGTTGGAGAGGATGTTTCCTATAAACTACTCGGCAGTGGCGTGCGCTGAGAAGTATATTTTTTGCTTCATTACAACTTGTAAACTTTTTATTGGTAATTATTTGAAAGTGGGGTTCGCCATATTTTCAGCCATAAAACATCGAAATATTAACATTTTTAAATGTTTTTTTAATTGATTTGTTTTACGGTAGATTTATTTAAAAAAACGGGGCAGGATCAGTTGTATTTTTAATTTGAAAGTATATATAAAGTATACTTCTTAAACTACTCATCTTCGCAGCATTAATCCTATTTTCATGGTTCTTCTGCCAAACCCAACATTCACTACCATACATAAGTGTAGGAACCAACACACCTCTTTACACGGCCAGACGTGCTTTTTTTGAAACTTTTTGGATGTTCATAAAGCTATGCAGTGCCCCATTTATCTGTTTTCCTGCCAACACTCTTCGCTCAATGTCACTGTCATACTTCCATCTCTCGTAAACTTTGAACCCAAGTACACAAATTCATTTACTTGTTCTCTCAATCGAAACTTCACAGTTTGTCATGCTTTCTTTTCTTTCAAAAACCATTACTTTCGTTTTGCTTGCAATTATTTTCATCCCTTTGATTTTTAGGGCATCATGCATAACATTAACCATCGCCTGCAACTCCTCTTCGGATGACGCTAATATGACTTGATCATCGGCGTAAAGAAGGCATTTGACAATCAAATCATTCATTTTCAATCCATACGCACTCTCTTTCAAATCTTTTAAACAATCGTCTATGTCTAAGTTAAACAGCCATGGCGAAGCCACACATCCCTGTCTCACATCTTTTTCGATGTTAAACCAGTCCGTGCAAGCTCCGTTTATCCTGACAAAAGCAGAGGAATCCTCATAAAGTGATTTTAGTGCTCGTATTAAACTAGCTCTCACCCCACACATAGACAATGTCGACCACAATTCACTCCTCACCACTCTGTCATAGCCCTTTTTCAAGTCTATAATACTATATAATAAATAGAAAAAAAAAAGAATGGATTAAAAATGGAGCGCGTTACCTTTGGCGAGATGGCCAGGTGGTAGCCTGAAGCCAGTGAGATATACGCTATTTTAATAATTTTAATATGTATTATTTAACTTTACTTTCGGCTTAGGAAGCAATAAAAATAGTATACAACTCATGGCAAAAATGTTATATCCGGTCGTTGCTTTTGTATCATAGAAAAATTATTTGCGATTCCATTTTCCCTATCCTCCTGAAATGAAATCTGTAGAACGTCGCCTGTTGTTAGATGCTTTTGAAGATAAAATACAAACTTGCTTACCTGTCTCTATTTCTTAAGCCTCATCTAAAACACCTTGATCCATATATAGGTACCTATAACTTTAAATTGGAATTTCAAGCCATGTTTCGCCTCGTTTTCCATAATTTTAATTTACCCGCTAAAATATTTTGGCCGTACTTCTTTGCAATTATCAAGCAGTAGCTAAATTCCACTTCGTCGAATTTAGCTACTTGGGGTGCCTTTCATTTATTTCTACATTTTTATATGAGGCAAGTGTCCGAGCCTACCACACCAGAAATAGCTATTAACGCAGATGCTACGATCAATACATACGACGTATAAAACGCACTACAGAAACAGAAAAAACGCTGGACAAGCCGGTATACAAAACGAATGGCTCAAATACGGTGAGCAAAGACTAACAGAAGAATTAACAACTTTAATACAGAAAATTATACACCAACACAAAATCCCAGATGAATGGCGAACCAGCACCACTATCCTAATGTTCAAAAAAGGGGACAAAAAAGTACCATCAAATTATAGAGGAATAAACTTTCTAAGCACTGCTCTAAAACTAACAACTAAAGAAATTATAAACAAAATCAACAATCTTACATCGTTGGCGGACGAACAACAGGGATTCAGGTCGAGAAGATCTTGCACATTCGTATTAAGACAAATAATGGAGAAATCGATTGAATTCAACAGGACAGCGTTTGTACGTTTTGTTGATCTAACTAGAGCATTTGACCGTGTTCAGCTGAAAGACGTCATGCATCTCCTTTACAACAGGCAAATCCCATATAATCTCACCAAAACCATAGAGAACATATACACAAACGATAAAATACGAGCACAAATAGAAGGAGACCTCTCAGAACCAATACCAGCGGGTAGCGGTATTGGCCAAGGAGACTCCCTAAGTCCTACCCCTTTCAATTTAATAATGGAAGAAATAGTGTTCGAGGACTAAAGGGATACAAAATGGGGGATGTAGAAATCAAAATAGTGTGTTATGCTGACGATGCCGCTCTCATTGCAGAAAATGAAGATAACTTACAAAGGTTATTTCACTTATTCAACCTAACAGCCAAGCCTCTAAACATGGAAATATCACCTACCAAAACAAAGTGCTTAACAACATCAAAAATTCCTCTAAGATGCAAACTTAAGCTTGACGGTAAAGTAATCGAGCAGAAAATGAAATTTAACTACCTTGGCATAGAACTTTCCGGCTTTGGTGATATTGAAGAAGAGGTAAGAGATCAAACAACAAAAACAATTAGAATAGCTGGCTGCCTGAATACAATATGGTGCAATAAGAGTATGGTAACGGACGCTAAATCGTCGTGAGGCCGGTGATGACATATACCGCAGAAACCAGACCAGAAACAATAAAAACCAAAAGACACCTAGAGACAGCTAAGATGAAGATACTCCGTAGAATCACTGGAAAGACTATGCTGGATAGAGAGAGAAGCGAGAATATCAGAACAGCCTGTAAGGTCAAGAACATCAATGACTGGGTAGCAAACAGGAAGAAGGAACGGAACGAACACATAGGTAGAATGGACAACCGCAGACTTGTGAGAATTGCTCGCGACAATTCCCCATTGGAACGAAGAGACGTTGGGCGCCCCAGGAAACGAAGGAGCGACTCGCCTAAAATCAAGAATGAAGAAAAAGAGAAGATTTTTATATGAGTCTATCTTCGTTATTAATATAAATAAACTCCTAACCTCTCAAAAAGTTTTGATTTTTCGCCACCTAAGGGATTAAATTGTCATCACCATCGATTAATTTTTAATTTTCTACACTGTTAAAAAGAGTTATGATTCTTGTTGTCCAGCCAAATTTAAAGAAGTGTTGGAGAAACTTTTATATTACGCCGCTCTTTTTATATGGCGAACTCGCTTGCGCGTAGGTAAGTTTCAGTAGTAATAACCTAAGGACATTGATAATTGTTCGACAAAATTTTATAACCGATTTCGAAAGCTTGTTGCTTGGAAACAGACCGACGCCGTAGGCGAATTTTTTCGTGCAGTTCTCTATCCTTATGTTGTGCTTGCAGCTCCTCGATTTCTCTGCACTGCGCTCTCAACCACTGTTCCTTGGCATTTTTGATCTGTTCTTGGATTTGTTTGTTTATTATTCTGTATTCCTCTCCTTCTTGCGTCTGGCATCCATCAGTTTCAATATGGCGTCGGTTATCCAGGTCTTCTTTCCTCTACGGTCTTCCCTTCCTATTGTTTCCTGCTCTATTCAATGAAAATGTCTCTGAACCTCTTCCACATGTATTCGATGTTCTCTCCCTCAAGGCCATCGCTATTTGTCTGCGATGAAGCGTTGAGCCTTCTGTCGACACTTTGTTGAAATTGTGCCTTCTGCTCATCTCTAGCGCTACTCCAAACGCTCTTACTTTTCCTTATTGATTCTTCGACCTTTTAAAGCCTTATTCTTATTACTAATATCCCTATGACATTGATAATAGACGAGATAATTTTATGACGATCGAAAGCTTATGAGGCATTTGTCAATGTCCGAGGGATATTGGCCGGAAATTTTTTTGACAAAACCATATAACTCGACACAACGAAACATTTATTTATTTATTAAAAGTACAGTTAGTGAAAGTACAATTATTAAAATTTAACCTAACATTAGATTCGTTGCAGTTCTCTACTATAGAAGATCTATTACCATGCATAATATTTATGATCTTGTTGTGCATGGTGTGCTTGATCGAGATTTAAGTATGGTTTTATAGAATTTTGATTATGACCAGTAATTTTCATCAATTGTTGTTCTTCTACACCACTTTTTGCCGATTCGCTAACAGCATTTGATCTATTCGAGTGATTTGTTATCTTGTGTCCTTTACATTCAAGCCAATTGCCTCAGCAGCATATTTAGTCCATCCATTTATTGTATTTCTTCCAATAGGTACATTATCGTACCATTTTCCAGTGTCGATTTGGTTTTAAGAACAGTCGTGGTGAGGTGTAATATTGTCGCTTTGTTTTGATATCAGTTTATGAAAAAGACGTACAGGGCAGCTTTGTCTTTCACTATTGGAAACCAACCATTTACTACTTGTACAGCTTTTAAAACCACCTTGGCACGTTTTACTGAACACCGGATTGTATTCAATGCGATTTGTTGGAGTGTCATCATTATTTTTCTCGATATGAAAAAAATCCACCAGATAAGCAACTGCCTCTCCTCCTCGCCACGCTAATTCTATAGCAGAAATATGGTAAAATTTACGAATAAGACCTTCAGGAGTATTTTTATTCCATAGCAATATTATTTTGTTAACTTCAGACAAATTTAACGAAACTGAACTAGACTTACTTTTACATCCTGCCTGCTACATAGGTCGAACGCCAATTTAACGCCAATTCTTCTAAGCTTTTATGTTCATTTAATTCATATTCTCGTTTGCAGCAAAATTCCATAAATATTCCCCAAATATATTTGTTACTGTAGGTTGTATTTCTGGAAATTTTTTCTTTGATTAGAGCATTCATACTTTGAACATCCGCATTGCCAAAACGTGACATTTTGAAATTATTTGGAATGAAGTTGTCAAACTAAATCGTGTTGTAATCAAAGAGATAATACATATTTTATTATCTCTATGGTTGTCATAGTGATTGATAATTCCACTGAATGCAATTATCAGTAGTAATAACCCAAGGACATTGATAATTGTCAAAACAATTTTATAACAGATTTCGAAAGCTTGTTGCCTATAAGCAACAAGCTTGAGATAGATGTTATAAAATTTTTGAGCATTCATCAATGTTCGAGGGTTATTCGGATAGAAATTTTTTTGCTGATTATGGAAATAAAATATTTTTTTACATCACAAAAGTCCATGAACGCTTTCCACACAAAATTTTTATTGTGAACAGTATTCTTCTGTATATTCGATGCTATAATTTCATCAATATTATCTTGAGTATCACAACCAAATCGTGACATATTGAAATATTTGAATTGTCAAAATCGAATTGAAAGGAAATGTAGGTATGTATCCATAGCAACATGACATGATTTAGTGAAGAGAACCCATGGGCTCTTTTCAGTATAATTTTGTTTTGATTGGTTGTGTTCGATCAGATGACCACAAATTGACTGATTTTATTGGATATCAACTTGAGCAAAAAATTTTCATAATACCACGATGTTCTGAATATTCGCGATAATTCTGTCGGTTTGTTGCTCACAAAATTGTGTTGCTAAGCAATACCACGAGTCCGCTAGGACGAGTGGTATTGCTGTACGGCGACTTATTTTGACACATTCATGTACAATTAATATTGATAGAACTGCCAACTTTGTGTTGCTATGGTTACGTCGTTGAAAATACCGAAGCTGACACTTCAATCAGAATTGAAAGGCAGCTGGTGTTTTCGCGATAATACAAGTTGTCTTTGATTTGCGATTGGTTAGATTATGTGAATATTTTAAGATGAGTGAAATAGTCAGTAGTAATACCACAAGTGATTGAATTTTCGCGATAAGTCTCGATTTATTTCATAACGAAACTGAGTTGAGTAATGATATAAAAGACTTGTTAGATAAATTTAATCACGAGTTGAATTTTATTAGACTATTTCACAAAGTTAAAAGTAAAAAATCTGAAATTAGGCAGAATTAGAGGAAATTAGCAAAAAAGTTAAGAAGTTGATCAGAGAAATTAATGAAGTTTAATAAACAAGAAACATTTGCATACAAAGAAATACATACTAAATTAAACCAGTATTAACATAACGTATATAAATATTTTTCAGTTATAATTATAATTGGTACAGTTACTATATACAATGTTTCTTATTTTTCGGTACATTTTCATTAATTTTTTCGTTGGTTAATTCGATTGGATTTATCCCAAATCTGCTCAATTTTAAATGCGTGCACAACGTGATTATTTATATTTGACGTTTAATTGTCACACAAATCTGAAAACACCGAACTTGACTGGCCAATCAGAGTTAAGAGTCAAGTTTGGTATTATCGATAATCCGAATTTGACTAGAGCTCCTGATTGGTTTATTTGATAAGTGCGTGAAATAGTCAGTGTAACGTTGACATGATTGGGTGAATTTGTTTCATATGACACAAAATGACAAAATTTGAATGGTTGTTAGAACTATCAAATAATTTTCACAAACAACCAATCAAAAATGCGTGTACTTCTGTATTGAAGCTTAAAATTATTGAGAGTATTAAAAGTCAATAGTAACTACAATAAAAAAGAAGGCGACTAACAAATTTTGCAATGAAAACAAGGATAGAGTTGACATTCATCATTCATCAGATCACTTAACGAAAGAAACGGAAGTAACGCTGCGCGCATGATCGTTCTTTGTGAATTGGTTATGTAGGTATCTACTTTCTAGTTCTCCATTTGTGCTTTGTCAGTGAGATTTTTTAGTAGCAATACGAATAGTTAAGCTGTAAAGGTGTAAACATTGGTATGTATTTTTTATTTAAGCAATCTGTATATATTACTTGTTTTATATTAAATATTAGGTTATCAAATTTACAGGGTTATTATTAATCGTCACTGCTTTCAATAGTATATTAGTTAAAAAAGGCGGTCGAATTGGTACCATTTTAAGTGCGTTTTTTTTTAAATTATTTTTATTGTATTAAACTATTATGATTATGTTATCTATTATTTAATATTTAAATAACCTGTTGCTTTGAACATGAAAAATCTATTAAAAGATAAGAATTTTCGTGTAAATAACCTACCAAACCACTGTAAAATGTGACATTAAAACAGCGTGCTGTCCTGTCTACAAATACCCAACACAGTAAACTTAATCAAAAACAATGAATTGAACTTGAAATTTACTAAACATTTAAATGAGATGTGTATTTTTATTGCACAAAACTATTTGAAAGATGTATTCTTATATATTTTATTAAAGGCTCAACATTGATGATACTTATCTGTATTTAATATCATTGTTGTTTTTTTTTATAAAAAGATATATTTCAATATCACTTATCACTTATTGTTAATCAATTTTGTATTAAAAAGAAAGAAGTTACCTAAAAAGTCATTGGTTTTATTTGCAAAGTATTTATAGTTTCTGTGATACTATTACATTTTTTTCATAGTTTATTGTTAATCTTTAAAAATATTTTTTTAGCATTGAAATTATAGAGCAATGGAGCCTAGAGGTAGAGGTAGAGGTAGAGGAAGAGCCCGAGCGCTATCCAGGGGACCACCTCAAGGTGCTGCTGGAGGTGGAGGTTTAGGCCCAAGACCTGGTGGAAGTCGACCACCACCACCACAACGAAGACCTCAACCAGGTCCTGCAGATCCTTGGAACAGGCCACCTGTTGGGCCCCAAGTAGGTCGGCTTCCGGTTCAAGCTCAAGCTCCAGCACAATGGGTTAGACCTCAGATGCCAGCTCCTACTGCGGTAAGTTTTTTTATTTACTTAAACAATCTTTGCCATTAATGTTTAACTAAGTGTTCCATATTTGTGACATGGATAATCATCTTCATATTTAAACATTATTTAACTAATAAATAATAGCTTAGTAATAATTCAGTTAATTTAAATACCACTTTAAATTCACATATACCTGGTACTACTTATAGTGTTGTGATAGGATTAGTCAAAAAAGATATTTCTGAAATTAAGATTAGTTAACACTTAAGTGCAAGACATTGTTGTAGTCCATCTAGAGTAACTTTAATTATTAGAGTTTTACCATCAAAAAGGAGAGGAATCTAAACTAAATGGTATTTTATAAATAAAATTACTACTGTGTCTACCCAAAAAAACCCATTAGCACCAATTTAGCAACCACTTTCTTGTTCTTAAGTGTTTAAAAACTACACAAAATACTATAAAATGTAGCAAACGAGAGTTCTCATCACTACATCTTTTTTTTAAATGTATAGTATGGTCTTTGAAATACTCTCAGATATCAACTAAGCCATTTATCAGTTCTAAAATTACTTTTTGAAGCATATCTTCATAAGGCCCAATGACTCACTGCTCAAAATATCTGCCTGATACACTAATGCCAGTGGATTCATAGAATCCCAGTAGACATTTGTGTCTGTTTACCGTCTCATTCACCTTAAAAGTCTCTTCATCGCTCCAAAGAATAATTGTTTTGTAAAAGTAGGAATCGGCTTCTTGTTAGATTGTGTACAACTCAATTAATTCCATGCACCTGTCCATATCATCTTTATTTAGTCCTTATAGTAAAGTAGGCTTGCAGACTTCTAAATCCTTGGTAGGCTTGTTTTTTGCTATTCCATACTTCTTGGACATTTTTCTTGAAGATTTAGTCAGTGATTACACAAAACATTGCATTACATTAAGATTCTCTTAGTAACTGACTGCCTACCTAAAAGAGGAAACTCTGCTATGCCCAAATTTCTTTAAATCTTTAATTTAATTTTTGAATACCTTGTCAAGACGGAGGTTGGATATTTGGAAATTGTTCCTAAAACAAATTACATATGTCACTGTAATTATGTTCCAGTTTTTACCATAATAAAATATAAAATTATAATTTATTTCCTTTGTTAAAAGGTACAGTTGTATAATAACGAAAAAACGTCTAGAATATTTATTTATACAGGTGAGAAATCCTTATACAATAAAACTAGTAATAAAATACAGTACAGTACAAGTAACCTAACCTAAAATAAAATAGGTACAATAATATACAATAAACAATAGTATACAATATTTACCAAATACTAATTGTCAAGTCCAGGCCACATTGACACATTTGTTTTTTATAATAGACTATGATTAACCCTATCAAATGCTTTATTGAAATCTAAATAAATTGCATCAATTTGTGATGCTGATTCAAGAACGGTAGTGATATCCGAATGAAAAATAACTAAATTGGTGAAAGTTGATTTTTCCTCTACAAAGCCATGTTGCCGGCTGTTAAAATTTTTGCAATTCCAATGTAAATAATGTTCAAATAGCTTTTCAAATAGTTTTGGTGTGATAGACAAAATGGAAATTGGACGATAGTTCTTAACATCACTTTTATAGCCGTTTTAAATATAGGGGTAACAACTATCTTTCCGAACAGCAGGAAAAAAGGATGTCGTCAAAGATAAGTTAAAAACTAATGAGTACAAGCATATTTTAATGAAATAAGCGGGTTTTCCATCAGGACCAGTGATTTTATCCTTAAGAGAGCAAATGCATTGAACACCTCCTCTAGCGAAAGTTTTATTAAGGGAACACTTGTATTAAGTACATTAGAATTGTTAGAAAAATTAGGACGAAATGTATCATTGTAATTAGCACTAAGAAAGTCTGCAAATAAATTTACAATTTCTTGCCCTGTATTACCTTCAATATCATTAAATTTAACAGAGTCAGCTATCTTGACAGTTTTCTTATAACTATTTATGTTTCCAAAAGTAAGCTGGAATTGAAGTGAGCTGTTGGTTCACATTAATCATGTAATTTATTTTTTTATTATTACACGGGAGAAATCCCTTTACAATAATTATAGCATTGGTTGGATAACATTTTGCAAGCATGAGCTCATGAAAGAACCAAGTAGAATAAGTGGGAAATTTACACTTACGTAAAGGTACAAACTGATTAAATCTATCATTAATAATGTAAAAAGCTGTCGCAGCTTCCTCTGCATTGCCAATAAGAAATTGATTGCAGTCTTTGGGACCAAAAAAGTTATTAAGGATGTGTATAACATTTATGAATTTTTAGATGGCTGCCTGAATTTGAAATGATAGGTACCTTTCCGATAATTTAAGCGAAATAATTCATTTTAAAGTAACCATTTACTCAATGTTATTTTTACCGGAAGTGGAATAATTTTTAAAAGAATCAAAAAATTTATGTTCTACTATAAAACCAGTGTAGATGTTTGCTATACAAAAATCTGACAACATCGCACGGCAGTATGTCGATAATAATGTGCTTTTTATTTTCCTCTCTTCTTCTTAGGCTGCCTATCCACTACTGGATGTTAGCGACCACATGCGCGTTAATATGTAAAACTCGTATCATATGAAAGTTTAAATTTAATGTGCTCCTTGTAGATTGTAAGGTGGGTCATGAAGGCCATTTTGCCTCTCAAGCACTTTGACCTATCAGATCTTTTGTGCATAACCCTTAATCTATTCGAGGCCCGGGATTCTGAGACTTTGAGTAAAGTTTATCAGTTTCCTGGGGGCTAAGTTACTGACATCGAAGGGCTTTAGGAAGGCCCCTTTCAGAAACTGTTGCAGAAAAGCGCTGGGCATTCGCCAAGAAAATGTTCTGCAGTTTCAGTGAAGTTCTCGCAGTAGTGGCAACTATCACTCTCTGTTTTGCCCATCTTTTTAAGGTGATACCTCAGAGGGCAGTGTCCAGTGAGGAGCCACGTCACCAGTTTCAAGTCTTTCTTGTCCAACTCGAGAAGCTTTCCTTGGCGAAGGGCTTACTAGCCTTTTCGCTTGTTTTTACAAGATTTAGGAAGTAAAAAGTTGATTATGAATTTTATATGTAGGTACCCATAAGTGTATATCAATCAAGAAATTGTAAGTTCAAGAAGAACTGTTAAATAACATTGATATTGTGATATTGTTAATCAAATTATTCATTGGACCGTTCCAAATTAGAGAGATAAAAAGGGAAAAAAAATATCTGTTGAAACTTTTGGGTCATTAGTGTTGGCTTTGCACCAATACTAACAATATGTGGCCCCATTTATTAAATTGACACTCGAGTAATTTAGTTGTTTCTGATGCATCTACTCTTATGTCATCATTTTCAAAGTTAAAGAGGGTATCAGGTTGACTACTCGGGGAGAACTTTTGTACACAAAAAACAACATTTGTATATGCATTTTCAGTTGTTTCCAAAAGACTTTCAAAATCCTTTTGTGATACTATAATATTAGTGTTGTCAGCATATGATATCACCTGGATAGTTGACAGATTCTGTAAAAACTCAATGAGATAATTTGTATAAATGAGAAATAGGAACATAACATTTACTTTTCTTTGAAATAAATAAATGTTAGAATAATCTGCATTGTACTAGTGAATTTTATTTAAATATAACGTGATTTTCTGTTGTAAATTATTACAAAATCAGGAAATTACTGAACGGAAAAAGAGTTGGCAATATTGCTGAAATCATTCATATCAGCTATAGTGTGGTATGTAAGGAAGTGGAACGTGATACCTCAACTCGCTTAGGTGCAAGTATATTCCGCTACAATGTTGCCAAAGTTACATCCTCATGTCTAATGATTCGTGACTCTGTCTATATAATTATAATAGGGCTACGTTGCAAAAACTAACTAAACTAAAAAAACCAAACTAAAAAACTAAAAGATATACAGACAAAATAAATTAATGCACATAGGCAGCAAAAAACAAATTAATTCTTCTGGACCAACCAGTGTCTATTATTTTTAAAGCAATATTATTACACTTGAATTAGGTTATTAATGTAATCCTTTATTTCATATGCCCCTAAGAATTTGCTTCCTCTACATTTCTGATGAATGAGTTTTACAGATGAATTAATGCAAGAAGCTTTAAAGCAACTTGTCGAATTTCTAAGGCACATTATTATTTCTTCTCTCAAACAATTTCTTTCAGAAATTAAAATTAAATTTGTAATTTTGGCAATATTCATTCAATTTTTCACAGTCATATTCAGAGTTTTTTTATTGCCGATATTATTAGTATTAAAACATGATTATTACTTATTATTACTCATCTTGTCCATTACCTTATAGTGTCCTGAAATATTTTATTTGTTAGGCATGATAGTTGTTTAACAGTACATTTAATAAAAACATTTTCTCTTGTTATTTGTCTCTGTAACTTGGGAAAACCCTGTGCATATTTATCACCAATAACAAAAATTTTGTGCCTGGCCCCATCCACAGTGAGTCATCTAGATTTTCTAACGCCTGCTGATCACACTTTAGAATATTCATATTTTCCAGATAAACCTATTTTAGAGGGTGTATCCTTTGAGGACTGACTCCATTCTTCTTGAATACTACATTTATTCCTGTATTTGTTATTTAGACCATCATGCCTTTTTGATCTTGGATTTTTGTTCTTTTTACAATCGTCCTTTATTAAATAGTCAGCAGATTTATCATTTTCGGTACCATTGTTTGCAAAACAAATACAAATAGGCAATCACTATATTATATTTAATCTTTTATTTATATAAAAAGTATTTATATAAGTTTTGTTATTACATATATCATTTTTTATGTTAGTCTGCTGGCAGAGGATCGCGCATTGGGGGGGGGGGAGATGTAGCAGAAGTTTCACAGCCGTCTCCAGAACACAGTGGTGGTAAGTAGCTAAAAATCTATATTATGTGTAAAAAAACTTTCAACTAATTGTAATAAAGTTTAAAATTAAAAATTATTTAAATATTTCACATCTTATGAAACATTTTTCAGCTGTTCAGGCTAGTGGAGAATCTAGTCAAGCTAGCAAAGAAAGCAAAGAAGTAGCCAGAAGTGGTGGAAATGGCGGAGTTCGTGGAAAAAGTCTTCGTAATGAAATAAAACATACGAAACCAAAATCTATAAAAAGCAAGCGAGGTAAATAAAGTATTTATTGTATATAAGTTGTAGCATCACAAAAAGTACTTCAATACAAAAGAAAGTAATTATAATAAGCTAAATCTCAATATTTCATTATTTTACAGGTTTTTCAGGAGTGCCAATTCAGTTAATCGCAAATTATTTTAAATTGCTGCAGGGAAGCAAATGGTGTTTACGCCATTATAGAGTGGACTTTAGTCCTGACGTTGATCATACTGGAATGAGAAAAAAATATATGCGTGTAGCCATGAAGGAAACTGTAAATGGATACCTTTTTGATGGAACTTCTATGTATACGACTACTACAATTCATCCAGACCCTTTGGAAAAATTTGTAACAGCGGATGAAAAAGGCGTAACTATTAGAATAACCGTTAGGATGGTAACAGAAATAGCTTGGGGGGATTACCAGTATATTCAACTATATAATATTATGATTAGAAATTGTTTGAGACATATGCAGCTAGAATTGATTCATAGAGATTATTATGATTCTAAGCAAAAGGTATATTATAGTTAAATTAATAAAATTAATTGGAAAATAATGGGCTGCTATTAAGTTTTAAGCTTGGCATCACGTCTAAATAACTACTATAATAAGTTATTGCCCGAAATATATAGGTAGCTTAAAATTATTGCCTTTAAATGTTTTTAATTTAGAACACAAAATTACTGTATATATTCTCTAGTTTGTAAGTATCTCTGTTAGGAGCTTTACCTAACATTAAAACAAAACCAGAAAAAGGAATAACAAAAATAAATAGCGTGTAGCATTTCCTGGATGGAGTGGAGTTCTGCCACATAGATTACATTTGTTTTCTAGTGTTGAGTCTATTCTACTCATATATGTGTTAAGGATTTTGGACCAACCGGACTGTAGCTGCGTTAGGGTTGTTCGGAAGCCGCGTGGAAGTTTCTGCTCTTGGGATATGTCAGGTGGGAGTGTGTTGGTTTTATACTGCTTTACTACATTCTCGACGGTTCTGGTATGAAGTTCTTTGTGTATTGCCTTGAGTGTTGTGCACTCAATTATTGGTCCTGGTAGTAAATCGGAGACGTTTCTGAGCTCATTCTGCACTGTTTTTTTTTTTAATTTTGATGTGTGCTTTTATTGGTCATGATAGAATTGCAAGAATGTTTTGGTTGGTGACAGGAGGCAAGATATTTTTATGCAAAGATTTTCACTGGCAGCATTTTTGTTTCATTGTGTAAATGGTCTTCATGGGTCATCTAATGGTATCCCGTTGTGATTCTAAGGGATGTATTTTGGCATGCCAGTGTGTTTGGGATAGCTGGGGTAACCATATTGGTTACCCCAGCTTGGGTCTACTCATCGCTTTATAGGTGGTAGAAACCGTTTCCTTATTTTTCCCCAGTAGTTCCCAGCCAGCTCCTTCAGCATGTTGTTTCTCGCTCTTGGTTTGGTTCTAACCTGGGTGGCATGTTTGGGGAAAGTGAACATTGGATCAAATATAAGCCCCAATATTTTTGGGTTTTGGCTGTCTGGATTATTTTTCCATTGGTTTGTATGTCCATGTCCATCCAAAAGAAAGAAAGAACAAAATCAATGAGAATCTGAAGAACATCACTGCACCAGAGATAGACATTCCAAATAACAAAAATGTCACATTAACAACAAATGGGAAGCTTTTAAATCTTCCCTAACCGAACCAAGCAAAAAAATCTGGCAAAAAAACCCGTTTCCAAAAACAAGAATGTCTGCGATACTTCAACTGATGGAAAGGATTGGAGACTCGACGAGTATGACACGATATCCAAAAAACAATTCGCAAACATATTAGGCAAGCCAAAGAGAAGTGGTACAACGAGAAATGTGAAGAAATAGAACTACAACAGGCTAAACACGACGATTTTAATTTGTATAAAAGGATTAAAGAAATAACAGGAACATACGAAAAACAAAAAACTAGCATACAAAAAGATGAGAATGGAAAAATAATCATCAAAATAGAGGAAAAACTAAAGACATGGAAAAGATACATAAAAGAACAGAAAAAACGAAGCACGGATCTATGAACAGGAGGAAAACGGAACCGAGATAACGAAGTCAGAAATCGTGTACGCTACAAAAACACTAAAATATGGGAAAGCCTCAGGGCCGGATGAATTACCTGCCGAAATAATCAAACTGATAGAATGGGAACATCAGATATTCTGCTGGACTTAATTAACACCATATAATACAGGAATCTTACCAGATAAATGGCTCATATCAACCTTTGTAGTCATACCCAAAAGTTCCAATACTAAACAGCAGATTATCGCACAATAAGTCTCATGAGCCATACCTTGAAAGCATTCCTGAAAATAATACATAAAAGAATGTATAGGAAATTGGAACAAGATAGCAGCGAGACGCAGTTTGGTTTTTGAGAAGGTTTTGGCACAAGGGAAGTATACGCTTTAAATGTTTTCGCACAACGATGCATAGACATAAATCAGGATCTGTACATATGCTTCATAGACTACAACAAGGCTTTTAACAGGTTAAAACACGATCATCTCATCACACTTTTAAAATAAAAAAATTTAGACAGAAAAGACATCAGAATTATTGTTAATTTATATTACAATCAAAAAGCAATGTTAAAGGTAGAAGGACATACCATAGAACAAATAAAAATAAAAAAGGGGAGTCAAGCAAGGGTGTATTCTGTCACCAGTACTATTTAACCTTTATTCGGAGGAAATTATGAAAACTGCATTAAGCAATACAACAAGGAGATTTAACATAAACGGAATACCCATTAATAACTTAAGGTATGCTGATGATACATTACTGATAGCAAGCACAAGATTTACAAATACTAGTAAACAAATGAAAAAAGCGAAGAATATGGACTGACAATAAACGTGAAAAAAACTAAATTCATGTTGATTAGCAAAAGAACAAACAATGATGGACAAATCTACATACACAACCAACCAGTACAACAGGTAGAAAAATACAAATACCTCAGTACCATTATCAACAAAGACAATGACTGCTCCCAGGAAATACGAATTAGAATAGAAAAGGCAGCGTTTATGAAAATGAAAAAAATATTCTGCACAAGAGATATCAGTTTGGCCTTGAAAATCAGATTGCTGTGATGCTATGTGCTGTGTGTGCTGCTTTATGGCATGGAGGCATGGACCCTGAAGAAAGAAGATATAAGAAGACTAAAGGCTTTCGAACACTGGACATACCAAAGAATACTAAAAATTAGCTGGATAGAAAAAATAACATATTGAAGTGCTAAGACAGATGAACAGAGCTTGTTACAACTGATAATACAGGGAAAGATTTAAGGAAGAAGTGTCGGAAGAAGACGCCACTCGTGGTTGAAGAATCGTAAATATCCACAACGCGACACTTCAAATAATCCACTTTTCTTGAAAAATTATCTAACAACACAACAAAACACATTGAAAGTAATTAGTAGCTGAAACTAATGCAGACTTTGCCTTTGAAATTACTTTCAGTCCTCTATATTTGTTTACGTCAACCAGCGCCCTTAACGATACTTAAACGCGAATTATCTAATAAGTTTTAGGAAAAAAATATTCTACTAATAAATGTAATATTTTAGATAACATTGAAAGATATTTCGCCTATGAAATTTTTTAATTGAAGGAAGAGGTCTTCGTTAAATTTATATTATTTTTTATGATACTTTAATTGGAAATAATTTTAGATTGCCATTCCCGAATATAAACTGGAACTGTGGCCTGGTTATTTTACTTCCATGAGACAACATGATAGTGGTATTTTAATGAACGCCGAATTAAAATTTAAGATCATGCGAACTGATAATGTTTATGATTTGCTTCTGGAATGTAGAGGTAATAATTCGCGAGCTGAATTTCAATCAAAAATTATCGGAAGTGTTGTCCTTACCTATTACAATAATAAAACCTACAAAATAGATGATGTAGACTTTGACAGAACACCAAACTCAACCTTTACTATGAAAGACGGAACAGAAAAATCCTATATTCAATATTACCAAGACAAGTACAACGTTCGTATTCAGGTATGTACATTTTTTTAGATTTGGTAATCCATTTGCTTTCAAAATATGTATATAAACTAAACAATCTAAATACTTTTAATTTATGACACTGTAGTGTTAAAGTGTGTCTATTTTTTTAGCCCTTTTATTGAATTTGCGTTCTGTGTTCTTTGTGCGGAATTGGGCAGCCTCTGCGTGTTCGTCCGATTTTTGTAGTTGAATTATAAGACTCTTTGTGCCAATATGTGCGCTTTTCGCAGTTGCAACATATGAACCAAAAATTATTGGACTGCTAACGTACCACTAATATGCCCCTAGAATTGGCTACAGTAAGAAAAACACGCAATTAAAAAAAAGAAACTTAGTAATTACATGCACATGTTATTTTAAGTATTTAAAATTGAATGTGATCCCATAACTTCAAAATAACTATTGTCGCTATTTATTAGAACATGGGTTCTCAACCAGTAGAGTGACCCAGGGGGGGGGGGGGGGGGGCGCAGCTTCAAATTAAACTGTACTGAAAACTTTTCAAAACATCAAATTTATAACTCAAAAATCCTTTTATGACTGATGTTAAACAACTTCCTGAAATATTGCAATAAGAATCTTAAATTGTGAAAAACGATTTGTCTGCTCGCATTAAGTTAAGTCTTATGGATTTGACTCAAATTTGGATAAAAGCCACTAACCCTATTGTGGGTCTCTTCTGTGCACTGACTACTAGGAAGCTGAGGATTCAGCAATTGGTTAATAATATGCAGCCACAGTATACACTAATTATTTTTTTTTTAATTTTTAAGTTGATTACCTACTTTCATTTGATTAAAAATAAACATGCCCATTTATATATGTATATATATATGTATATATATATGTATATATATGTATATATATATATGTATATATATATGTATATATATATATATATATATTATATCAAATCATGTTGTGCATTTTTAATTTCCTTTTTACTTTAAGTTCACCTGAGCAACTTTTTCTAAAACACAGCTAAATTCAGATCTAACTAGCGCCACCTTTATATACCACATTTTGGTGGACAATTCTTCAATAAAAGTTCTATTTAAGATTATCCTCCTTATCTCTATACCTCCCTTATTAAAATGTTATATAATTATTATTCATTATAAATCTTTTTTTTGTAACACATATTTGCAATGCAAAGTCAACTAATATAGCTCAATAATTTGCCAAAATAAAATGAGAAGTGTAAATAAACGTAAATTACTAGATAAAAAGTGCATGCATTACTACTTGTTTATGGTAGACAAAATGCAAAGGAGAAAGGATTGCTGACACTTTCACGAAAGTTAACGTACAAGTATGTACTAAGTATATTCAACGGCGTAATCGTCGTCTTGCAGCAGTCCAGTACCTGAAACCCAACGGGTAAAAAAATACGTCTCTCGTTCCACAGGATCACAAATAATTTGCGGTATCTCACATCTCCTGCAATGAAAGGGTTAAAAGAATTTATAAATACAAAAATTATCTAAAAGTTCCAACATCAAGATATTTAATAATTTATAAAATAAACAATTTTTAAATAAAACCACTTACATTGATAGGTTTAACAAAACTAAGATGGTAATGTTTTACTTTTAGGTCGCAAGCCAACCCTTGTTAGTTTCTCGTAGCAAACCTAGAGAAATTCGTGCAGGAATGTCTGAGATAGTTCTGTTAGTACCAGAATTATGTCAGTTAACTGGCTTGACAGATCGTCAAAGAGAAAACTTCCATTTGATGAGAGCTATGGCTGACCATACCCGTGTTGGCCCGGCGGAAAGAATGACTAAGTTGGAAGCATTTAGCAAAAAATTGATAGAATGCGCTGGTGCTCTTGCTGAAATAGAAAGATGGGATTTAAAATTTGCTGATAAATTAATAAGATTCCAAGGCAGAATTCTACCAGCGGAAACGATTGTAGGAGGTATGTAGTAATGCAATTTTTTTCTTACAGATACCTGATAAAATGTTTACCTTTTATTCTTTATTTTATACAAATAATAAAGAATCATTTTCTGACTAATTTATTATTATTTTTTTACTATTTATATAAATAAGTAAGAAAATACCGAGATATTTTAAATAATTTAATATGTAATATGTTCATGGTTTAAATCGAGAAATGAAAAATTCAGTCTTATCTGTCGGAGCCATTATTGCAACGCAATGCCGATGTAAAGGGTTGAATCACTATCAATGGGACGGAGGTTTATAGCGAAACGGTAAAAGTTTTAAAATGTTTGTCACTTTAAATATTAATAAACACTAAATTTAAAATTTAGATATATACAGGATTTCTCAATAAAGTATGGCGTATCAAAGTTATATTTTTTCTTATGGGACACCCTGTATTTTACTGCAATTTCTGATCGTCCATAAAAAATAGGTATATTTTGATAAGGGTTCCCCAAACCCAAGTACAGAGTGTTCTCAGTTATGTCAACTTTTCTTTAAATTTGAGATGTTTTAAAAAAGTCATTATCTACTAATCTAACAAATTATAAAAATTTTACTTGTACATCTAAGTAGTTGGGTATTAGTTGAATGTATTCCATATTGAGTATTATAAATGTTTGAGTGCTCATTTTATTGTAGGGGGTAGTCATTATCTACTAATCTAACAAATTATAAAAATTTTACTTGTACATCTAAGTAGTTGGGTATTAGTTGAATGTATTCCATATTGAGTATTATAAATGTTTGAGTGCTCATTTTATTGTAGGGGGTATTTATATACCTCCTAGTTCATCTAAAGATCTGTACCGGGACCACTGTCTGACAGTTGATTAGATTAATATTAACATGGAAACAACTCACGTTGAGAGATAATATTTTAAAATGATCAAAACAGATTATTATAGAGAATTTAACGCTCTACTAAAAAGGTCTCTTACAGTTGTTTGATATATTTATTTTTTCAAAATTTGCACTAAAAAAAACGATCCAATTTTACAATACGAAAATATTACTCTACTCAAAAAAGCTCTGCAATTACCTAATTCTTGGAATAACGACAGCGTTGAAGCATATAAAATATAGGTAGAGAGGGGGCGAGCTTAAAAAGATTTGTAATTGATATGGATAGTAGAGTCATATTAAATACAAAATATATATAAAATGTCTTTATTAGCTTTTGAGAATTGGTCGTCTTGACCTTAAAATGATTTCCAAGAATCAAATAATATAAATCGGCATTAATGGTTAAAAAACTTATTCAATTATTGATTAAATTGTTATAAACAATCAATTTTTAGGTTGAAAATCTATTTATTTTAATATAATGATTCATTTTAAGCAGTAAAAAACACTTTTTTAAAAAATCTTAGTCTTTTGCTGGTAACTTACGATAGTAAAAAATATCAAAAACTTTTTAAAAAAAAGGTTATAGGAAATTGAATTCTCTACAAAAAATGTCTATAAAATTTTCTCGTAAAGTTAATGGTTACTTCGGAAAATAATAAAAATGTAAAAAATTTAAATCAATCCAACTTTAACGTTAAATAACTTTTGAAAAAATAAATATATCAAAAAACTGTAACAAACCTTTTTTGTAGAGCGTTAAATTCTCTATTAGAATCTGTTTTGATCATTTTAAAATATTCTCTCTAGCGTGAGTTATAAAATTCCAAAATCCAAGAGAACGTTGTTACATATTGTTATTTAAATGGGAAATTGAAATTTACGATGCGATACCTCTTAATATTAAGTGCTCTAACTTTCACAGTAATTTTTTTACCGTTTTCAGCAATATTTTCAATATAATTAAGAAAAAAAATGTATCAATGTTTTAAATTCCTGGACCCTATTTTTAGTGACTATTAATCATACTGCATACAATTGTAGCTTTAAGTTAAGGAATACTAGATTAGATCCATTTAGAGTAAAAGATTTTTATTTTTTAAAATGGCAACTATCAGGATAAAATAGTCACATTTTTGATAATAATATTGATATTGTCTCAGAATTATATAAGAATCTAAACTATGCTATTCAATGTTTTGTTCTGCAGAAAAAATTTAGGTCTAACTTTCCTTTTTACTTTACTGGATATTAAAGGAAGTTGATTTCTTTAAAAAAAAACAATCATAAAAAGTATCAGGAGGTCTAAGAAAGCTATGGATTATTTAGAGTTTAGTAGAGTTAGAGCACAGTGTAAAAAATTATTGAAAGAGTATCATAAGAATTATTTAAGCACAATAAATAGAGACCTGACTGAACTCAAGAAATTTATCGAAATTTGTTTTAATATAAAAAGAAGTTCAATTGAAGTTCCGAAAAATATGAGTCTCAATAATTTAATAGCTACTTTTGGTCAAGAAATTGTTGATCTCTTGGCTGATCACTTTAATTCAGTTTTTTCAAATTCAAATACAATGCCTCCTGAGAAGACTTTACCACAAATTAATATTGACTGTCCACATATTAGTGTTGGAGAGGTATTTGATAAGTTGGGGTCATTGCCTAATAAGTTAATTATTGGTCCTGATGGTATTCCAAATTTGGTCTTGAAGCAGTGTAGATATCGTATCTCCGATATTTAAATCAGGTTCAAGACATAATATTAAAAACCATAGTAGTGTGTCCGTACAGTCTCAATTCCAAAATTTTTTGATAGTTTATTGTATAACTATTTGAATTCGCAGTGTAAAGAGATTATAATTAATAAGCAGCATGGCTTTAGAGGCGGCAGGCATTGAACGACAAGATAACAACAAAGATATGGAAGAGGATCTGAAAATGCTTCAAGAGAGAATTCAGAGAGTCAAAGAAAAATACTTGCTGTCCAATAGAAAGATGAAATAATCATGGATGACAGATGAGATGGCACAAAAATAAAACAAGTGAATACAAGATCATACACAAAAAAATCAGGGAAAGAATAATAGCAGTCAAAGAAAAGGAGAAACTAGAAAAGTGCATGGAAATTGAGGAATGTTGTTAAGCCAAATTTGATGACTTCTACCTACACAGAAAAGTTAGGGAAGTGGACACAGCTAACAGAAAAACAATTTAATGTACTTACCGATGATCAAGGACGAGTTATAGTAGATAAGATCATCTTGGTATAGTTATAATAAAAGAAACCAATGTAGTTATTAAATATGCATACTTGTAGTAGCTAAGCTTTTTTCTTTGTTGGATAAGTGATTGCGTACATAATAAAACAGAAACATTTTTAATAAAACAAATACATAAATACTACAGTACGTACCAACAAATTACTGAAAGCAAAAAATAACTACATAATAAATGCTCCAAATGTTAGCGCCATCTTATGCGATGCAACATGTGATTCTAGCTCCAAATAATTTTTATTTATATTGTAAGTGTTAAGTTGGTCCGTCTCCCCGTGGTGCACCCTGGGTAACGCTAAATGAACTAACACAAGAGGCGCCAGACAATCTCTGGATCTCCTGGCGAGAAAAATCACAGGCGCATGCAATTGTTTGCAATGTATTGTATCCACTTTGTTGTATTATTTATTGTATTTATAACTTGCCTGTGATGAAGCCATACGCTAAATAAATAAATAAATTTACTTATCTGGTCTTACAGACGCAAAAGCGTTGGAAATTCTTAATTTCATATCGCCTGAAATAGTAGGGAGTGTAGCCCCAATTTACCATTAAATTTAAGAAAATTTTAAATTGCGCAAAAACTATGACATTAAGTTATAGTTTATTAAAATACATGGTGTTCCATTTAAAATAAGCCCCATATTAAATATTAAAAATGATTTATTAATAAAACTAAATTCTGAACACTATAAAGAATCAATCATGGAATACATTCAACTAATACCCAACTATTTAGACGTAAAAGTAAATTTGTTAGATTAGTAGATAATGACTTTTTTAAAACATCAAATTTTAAGAAAAGTCGACAACTCAAAACACTCTGTACTTGGGTATAGTGAACCCTTATGAAAGTTTACCTTATTTTTTACGGACAATCAGAAATTGCAGTAAAACACAGTGTGTCCCTTAAGAAAAAGTAGTTTTTTGATATGCCACACTTTATTGGGACATCCTGTATATTTTTAAATATAGCCTTTATCAATTTAAAAACATTTTAAAACTTACCGTTTCGCTATAATCCTCTGTACCGTTGGTAGTGATACACCCCGTATATTGTTATTAGAATAGCAGTCCATATGCAACCCTGAGAAAAGCGGTCTAAAAAGTATCTTTCTGCTCCGCCTACCAGTGTTTCAAGCGGGAAGCTGTGCCGCTGAATAAATATACGCAGATCGTTGGAGTAACAACCTGCTTGGTGATAATGTAGAAAAATTGCTTTTCTTAGCATACATCATAACACTTTAATTATGAATTCTAAAATTGATTACTAATCTAGTAATAATAATAAGTTTACTTACAAGAGTGTCATTAACATGTTTATATTTTTGTTAAATGTTAAATTGATAATACAGCGTGTGGCGGATTTCAATTTATCCATAAAAACCCTACCAAAAGTTGCAGTAAAAAATCCAGGTACTTATTTAAATAAATCGAACTGAGGGTGGCCCTGGAATGACAAAACGTCGTAATGGAATTTTGGGTATGGGAGGCTGTAGGAAACTCCATTAATAAAAAAGTCCATATACTTTTTTTTTGATATATTTTAAAATAAAACCGCTATACATAAAAGAAAAAAATTACCACTTTCGGATTTTGTCGCAAATCTCCGGAACTAGCTGGAAAATATCTTAACTTTTTTTAACCATTATGTTACCCGTCAAAACACAAATCTTTTTTCCCGTTTGAGCTAGTCCGCATCTTTTACGGTTTAGGAGATCGTTGTATAGGAAATTTAAATCCGCCACACGCTGTACATGTCTAAATAAGTTTCGTTTTCGGTCGAATCTGAGAATGAAATTTATGTGTAATAATAAAATTCTAATGTCTTTTAGGAGGCGGTGCCACATACTCGACTGGTACTCAAGCTGACTGGACTAAAGAATTAAGGGCTCTACCGATGTTAATTCCTGAGCAATTGAATAAGTTAGCAATAATATGTCCAGCTAAATTCATCGACCCATGTAAAGACTTTGTACAATGCCTTCTTAGGTCTGCCAAAGGTATGCAATGGAAAATAGCTACACCAAAAATATTTGATATTAGCAATGAGAAGCCGCAAACTTATTTGGAAGTTATTGAAAGTATTAGGTCAAGAGAACCACAGTTGATTATGTGCGTTACTCCTAATAATTCTATTGACAGATATTCTGCCATAAAGAAAAAGTGTTTGGTTGACAGAGGAATTCCATCACAAGTTATATTGGCCAAGAATTTGTGCTCTAAAGGTAAATTATTTTTTCAACAGTAAAGTTGGCTTCAAGCGTATCTGAAAAAAATTGAATTAACATTTAGTTTATATAGAATAAAAAAAATTATTACGATTTAAAAGACTACTTTTTTTTAGGTGTAATGTCTATTGCAACAAAAGTAGCAATACAATTAAATTGTAAGATTGGTGGTGCACCTTGGAGTGTGATGATGCCATTATCAAACCTCATGGTTGTTGGTTATGATGTATGTCGAGATACTACCAACAAAGGTAAAAGCTTCGCTGCCATGGTTGCATCTTTAGATAAATCGATGTCCAGATATTTCAATCACACATCTGAACATTTATTAGGAGAAGAATTGTCTGACAATTTTGGTGCATTTCTTCTTCTTGCTTGTGAAAAATACAAAAGTATACATAAACAATATCCTGAAAGAATTTTGATATATAGAGATGGCGTTGGTGATGGACAGTTGCCTTATGTTCATGACCATGAAGTTGAAAATATCAAAAAGAAATTAAATACCATTTACCCGGCAAATGAATTAAAAATGGCTTTTGTTATTGTATCCAAACGGATCAATACAAGGATATTCACTGATAGGGGAAATCCCCCACCTGGTACTGTAGTTGATGACGTGATTACATTACCTGAAAGGTAAGATATTTTCTGAATATTATTACTATAAACTTAAAATAAATAAACAAAAATTAATAATTAGAGGTAATAGAATAACTACTGGACTTAATGCTTATAACACTGCACGCATCTAATTAACTGGCATAATTGCAAAATTGGGGACTCTATTTGTGTAAGCGGTAGGATAAGTCCAGGCAAAACATTTTATTTATTACCGAAAGTAATAGTTAAAGGGTAATACTGAAAAGGGGTAGTTTGAGGCTGAAAATAAAAAATTGTTCTTTTCAATTTAAACTTATAATTCCATCAGTTGAGGTTTTTTGAATGGTAGTTAATTAAAGACTAGGATAATTAATAAAAATAAATTATGAAACTAATAACTGATTCATAATAAAAATCATTTAACCACAAATAAACTTCTGAAATAATATTAATGAATTATTGAAACACGAGCACATATCACCACACCATTTGACATAATAATTATTAAACTAATAGTTACAACCCAAATCATCTTTATTATTACTCAGTTCATTTTCTGATTGAGCAGACTCACTTTCTATCCCATGTTCAACATTTATTATTAGATCTTTTACCGCATCCATAATATGCTCCCTTTTCATTTTTTTTAACATGGGCATAAATATTTTTCCAGTTGTCAGTTTTGATATCTTCAAATTTTTCTTTTGTTAATTTCCACATATCGTTTATTTCAAAAGTGGTATTGCAGGCAGCCACTTTACATTCTTTACTATTGTCCATAATTTACCTTCTGCTGCCTATCCACTACTGGATGTGGGTGATCACATTGTTGTATAGGCGTTTACTTTTCGACATCTTGCCTTATGGACCAGTTCAATAGTTCTAAATCCGGTCCAATCTCTTATATTTCTCAACCATGATTTCTGCTTTCTTCCAATGTCTACAAATAGTCTACCTTCAATGATTGACCGTAGTAATTCATACTTCGTACCTCACATGACGTAGCCAAAATAAGCCATTTTATGGCGCTTGACTGTTGCGACTAATTGTCTGTCTTATCAACACTGCGACGTTTGAGACTCTTTCTGTCGTAAGAAAATTTCTTGCTTGCTATGTCTATTTACTTCTTGAACTAGATCATTTAAGTTGTTTAAAGGTGTAGTATCATCAGCATATTGAATGTTGTTGATGACAGAGATCCATTCACTTTAATTCCTTTATTATTATAACTAATCACCTTACCAAAAGTGGACTCTGAGAAAAATAGTAGAGACAAAATGCAGCCTTGACGGATCACCTCTATTTGTTGCAATGTCTGCTGTCGCGTCGTTGATTCTTAATTCTGCATTTTGCGCCCAATACAAAGTTTTGATGCATTCATTGTATGTTCTTAGACTTGAATTTTTAAAGAAAGAGACCCCACCAAATTCCCAAAGTCAGCCGATGTGCAGTGCCGATTCATACCGAATTGCGTACTAGTGGCGTACCATAAATATTTTGTAACAGTTACCAAAAATTTATGTAGCAGAAAATGTAATAAAATTGAAAGTAAATAGAAAAATTTATAAATTGGTAGTTTCAAGATCATTAGGGGTTGCTCTTTTCGCCAGTCGGATGTTTTATGCTACTGAAAACCCAATTTAAAAAGTACTTTTCTTAAAGTTGACTGCCCACCTTCAAAACCTACTTGTGCATCATCATGTACTTTTCATAAAACTGATTTTAACTTTTGCTGTTTGCTTTGTATGAAAATTATTATTAAAGATTTATTTAATTCTTTGTCCCTGTTTATCTGAAATGAAACTTTTGAAGCACTGCCTTCCATTAGATGTTTTGGGAGATGAAATACAAGGTGCTTACCTGTCTCTACTCTTTCAGCCTCATTGTGGACACTGTTACACACCTTTTTCAATATTTCTATTGTAACCAATATTCTGCGATGATAATTAACAGTTGGAACTTGCAAGTCATGTTTTGCCTCATTTTTTATAAATTTAATTACACTAGCAATTACCTCTTTTGTTTCCGCGAAGTAGTTCTTATTTTTCGGTCTACCCGTTTTAAATTTGTATTTTAATTAGAAAAATATAACAGCAACAAAAAAAACTAAACAACACCCATAACCTTCTACATAATTATTATTTTAATGTAGTTAACATCTTTTATAAATTTATCATACTAAACAATTTCTCTATTAATTTTGTAATATTTAACAAAAATTTAAATTAATTGTAAATATTTAATTTTTTTTAGATATGACTTCTTTATTGTGAGCCAATGTGCGAAACAAGGAACAGTCTCACCTACAAGCTATAACGTGATATCAGACACCATGGGATTACCACCTGACAGAATGCAAATTTTGACATACAAACTTTGTCACATGTATTATAATTGGAGTGGTACTGTTCGAGTACCAGCACCATGTCAATATGCCCACAAACTTGCATTTTTAACAGCTCAAAGTTTACATCGTCCTGCACATAGACAGCTTGAATCACTGTTATATTACCTTTAGATTTAAACATTCACCCAATTTTCCTCAAGGATGTTGCTTTTTTTATTTTGATTATTTTGTATCTACGTTTTATTTTATTTCAAACAATTTTATTGAGTTACTTGTTGACGAACATTGTTTTGTCATTTCTTATTTTTTTTTTTATTTTAAGTAGGACTTTCAGTTTAAACTAGGATTACATGAACTAAAGCTATAAACTTTGCTTTGGTAAGCAGATTAAATCTGTAAGCCTACCCTACAATTTTAGTTGTTTGTTTATGACATTGCTTAAAGGGTGTTTGTATAATATACGGTAATTTTTATGCCATATTTTGGTTGGTCTATCCGCACTTAAATGAGTAATTTAATTAACCTTAACTGTTAATATCAGTTTAAGGAATACCTGAACAATGTGATAGTAATGAGACACATTTCGACTAAAAATGATATGTCGACTGCTTACGGGTTAAAACTGTATTTTTGTTTTTAGTTATTAAAAACGAAATTTTTGTTTTTATTCATTAGCATATCGAATCGTAGAATAGTTGTTTTAAATAAACTTCGTAAGTATTCTGTAATTTCTTTTTGATTTAAATTGCAGCAACGTAAAGAAGATGTGTCACTTTCGAACATGTAATAAATTAAATCATGCGTTAAGAGACATAATTTATGTAGCAGTTATTCTTAAACTTAAAGTTTATAGTAACTTACTTTTTTACGTCTTCGCAAAAAAAATCTTGAGGTTTATTACCTATCTTAATTAAGGAAATGTTATTTTTTATACGTTTTTTTTTAAATAAAAGTACAAACAGTCATTACAAACCAAATTATTTATTGCCACCTACCGACAACAAATGTCAAAGATAAATAACTTAATAATCTAATTGTTAAAAACTAGTGAAGTTGGCATACACAAGCAAGAGCTTGTGATAAATGTAAGTAAAATGTCTGCGCGTTCCTATCTATTGTTATTGGGTGCTTTACTTTTAAGCAGGCAATTCATGATCGCTCCGAATGGATGAAATCCAATGGACTGTATTAGTTTGGGTGGCATCCAATATATTGACCTTATTTTCAGTTTCGTTTAGGTTCCAGTGCGAATCAGACGCATTTATCTACTACCGGCAAATCGATAAAATTTAACAACAATTTAAAGTCTGTGTAAAAAAGTAATACCAACACAAATAGGGTATCTTGAAAAAAACTAAAGAAGGTTAAATGAGTGGATCCAGTGGGAAACCCCCCGACCCCAACAAATCCCCACCTTATGTAGAGACAATTAACCAAGATAAAACTATGGATTTTCACGGATTTGATAATGTAACTAAAATCAGTAAAAACAAATCAGTGAAAAAAAAGGATCTACAAAATCAGCCGATAAAACAAAAGCAGGTATTTATATATGGGTCGGGTGACCTTGGGCCGTTCCATATCTATGTCGAAAACAATGAAACCAATTTCAAAGTTAGGATAAACGCGTTAAAAATAGGTGATATAATTCTTTCAAATTTCCCAGAATTAGACAATAAAATCTCAACCATAGACACAATCAGACGAAACAGAATTAGAATAAAAATAAAAGATTATAAACCCGCCAATTATCTTATCAGTCGCGAAGATTAATTTAGGAATTTGGAAATTAATTTAGATATTTATACGTTCCCAAATTTATAGTTATGACAGGGAGTGATCCGCGATACTTCCAACAAAATTATCGGAAGAACGTATTAAAAATTAAATTATACGATATGCATTGTTCCTTTAAAGTAACAAAATATCAAAAGAATAAATAAAAAAAATATTCTAGCTGACGGAAAAATTGAATATGTACCAACTAAAACTTGTGTAGTTAGCTTCAAATCCCAAATACATTACAATCAATAAAGGTTTGAAAGAAGTTGAACCTTATCAACAAAAGTATTACTATGCTTTAATTGTTTACGGTATAATCATCTAGGTAACCAGTGCAACTCTCGCCATAGGTGTAGCAAATGCATAATACTAAAGATTGCAAAGAAACAGAACTCACTCCCAAATGTTTCAATTGTAATGGTGACCATCTAACAACTAACTTAAATACATGTCCCGAATCTAAACGTCAAAAAATGATCAAAGAAACCATGTCGACAACAAACATAAGTTATCATGATGCCAACAAACAAATTCCTAAAATATCGTATACTGACATAACAAGAAGTAAAACAACAGACCAAACAAAAACAAACAGATCTGGCCTCACAATACACCACTACACCTACACATGGTTTTACCACTAACACGAATTTCAGCCTCACACAATCCCTACAAAGAAAAGAAACACTTGCACAACATATATATGGAAGTAAACACAATATCAATACAACAAAAAGCAATAAACGACAGACCAAATAGCCCTGACCCTGCAATACTAGCTCATCACGAACTTATATGGATACAAATCCAGAGGTAGTAAAAGCTATGATGGAACTTGTACTAGATATTTTAAACAAGCGTAGGGAAACCAATAACTTCAATGTATCCAAAGCTGACTTAGGAGTACATAATTAGTAAACAATTAAACACAAGCTTTTCAGTTAAATTTTCAGACAGAGAGAACTCTAAATTTTTTACAGTGGAACTGTCGCTCGGCAGTCTCAAACAAAGAAAATCTTGAGTACCTTTTATTTGAAGCATGTTTATCTGAAACCTGGTTTAAACCAGATAAATATAATAACTTCAAATGATATAATACTATTCGATCTGATAGAAATGATTGCTACGGCGGAGTAGCTATTTTAATAAAATCAAATAAATTTTGTACAGAAATTCAATTACAAAAACCGGTTAATATCTCATGTACTTGCATTTCATTAAAACTTTTACCTCACAATAAAATATTACACGTAGTTTCAATATATATTGCACCTAGAACTCATATAAATATGCTGGAGTGGGTACAATTCTTTGCCAATATTCCCAAACCTTTTTTAAATAGCGGGAGACTAATGCACGCTATAAACCAGTGTAATCTAGTTTATTTAAATAACGGTTCTCCCACTCTTGTTACACAAGGCAGAAAAAGTGCTATAGACCTATCCATTTGTACCCAAGATATTGTGCAATTTATAACACGGAAAACGATCAACGACCCACATGGATCAAATCATCTTCCCATTATGATGTCAATTGACTGTTCAACAAATATTAAAAACCCCAAAGATACAACCCACAATATATGGTCTTTCAAAAAAGATTTCTGGAACTTATATTCCAATGTATTAAAATCGAAAAAAGAAACAAAATTATAAAGAATTAATTAATATATATATATATATATATATATATATATATATATATATATATATATATATATATATATATATATATATATATATATATATCGCGTTAAAACGTGCGTCGGCGTCTTGCGATTCCTAATCTCCATTCCTCTCTATTCGTCCACATGTCCTCTCTCAGATCTCTCTCTTCCATCTCTTTTTGTATGCCTTCTCTCCAGCTCTTTCGTGGTCTTCCTCTTCTTCTTCTTCCTCTGGGGTTCCACTGTAATATTTTCTTTGGGATTCTGTCTGGTGGCATTCTTTGAACATGCCCGTACCATATCAACTGTTTAGTTCTTATTTCGTCTGTGATGTCGTGCTGTACTCCCATTATTTGTTTTATCCTCTCATTTGTAACTCTTTCTAGTCTTGATTTCCCCGCTGCTCGTCTCCAGTAATCCATTTCTGTGGCTCTGATTTTTCTTTCGATCTTTTCTTTCAAAGGCCATACTTCGCAACCGTACATTATTATGCTCTTCACTATCGTGTCGTAAATTCTTTTTTTGTTGTTGTTGCTTATTGTTCTATCCCACAGTACTCCGTTTAACATTGATATTGCTCTTCTTCCTTTCATATTTCTGTCCAATATTGCTTCTTCGAGTGTCCCATCCTTTGATATTCTCATTCCTAAGTAATTTTAAGCTGACGTGTGTTTGATTTTTTGTCCATTTGATAATTGTAAGTCCTGTTGCACTCCCCCAATACACATATATTCCGTTTTTTCTACATTAACCTCTAGTCCCCAAATTTTATATTCTTCTATAAGTTTTCGTGTCATATACTCTGTGTCGTCTATGTCTTGGCCGACTATAATTTGATCGTCTGCGAATGAGAGTGTGTATAATGTTGTGTCCTCATCTAAAGGTATGCCCATGTTTTGGCATTTCCGTTTCCAATTCGCTAGTGCCCGTTCCAAATAAAGAATTAATAAATAACATAAATACGGCAGCAGAAATTGCAATTCCAAAAAGATCCAAGAACCCCAACTCGCACCAAAACCTTGGAATGAAATATGCAACATCGCAGCCAAAAGAAGACCAGAAGCCTTCATAAAATATAAACTGAATACAAATGCCTCAAACTTGATTGAATATAAACATCTGGATGCCATAGCGAAAAGAATATGTTAAACAAATAAAAAACAAAAATGGACACAGTATTGTGAGAGTTTAAATAGCACTGAAGTCTGGAAAAAAGTAAATTGCTTTAAAAACAGAAAACAACAAAATAGATTGTCAATTGACCCCGATGTAAATTGGATAGAAGAATTTTATAAAAAAGTTTCCTTACCCTGGGTAAATAAATATGAACACTTAAGAGTAACAATAAAGGAAGTCAACAGAAATAATTTGGAATTATTAAATCCATTCAGTCTCTGGGAATTACAACTATGTCTAAAACAATAAAAAAATACCTCTTCAGGTATTGACAATATAACTTACTCCATTGTTTTACCCATAAAAAAACCAGGAGCATCATGCATCCTAAAAACCCTAGAACAACTAATCAAAAATCGTCTGGAGCACTGGTTAGAAAAGGAACAAATTTTACCAGATTCACAATTTGCCTTTTGTAAAGCTAAATCGACATTAGAGGCAATTACCTCTCTTACAACAGACATACTTACAAATTGTACCCAAAAATCTGTTACGATCGCAGCATTTATTGATATAACCTCGGCCTTTGACAATGTGAATCTTAATATACTTTTTCTAAAACTAACACAAATTGGTATCCCAACTCAAATAAGTACATTTTTAATTTCCTTATATTTAAACAGAAAAACGTTTATAAAAGTAAATCAAGAAATAACTTCTCGCCACACAGATTTGGGTTTACCCCAAGGAAGTAGATTAAGTCCATTACTTAATAAATTGTAAACTATGGATATAGAAGCCTGTGTTTAATGAACACAAAAATCATTCAATTTGCAGACGACATAGTTTTCTACTCCAGTGAAAAATCCCTAATAAACTGTCAAAATAATCTTTACGAAAATTTCGATAACATTTATGAATGGATAAATACAAACGGTATGACCCTTTCGGAGGAAAAATCAAATCTGTATATTTACCAGGAAAAGAAACATTCCCCAAGGACACTTATAAGTTGGACCAGATATTCAAAAAATCTGAAAATACAATAAAAATTTTGAGAGCCTTTTGTCATACAAAATGGGGGCAGATCCTAATATAGCTATGCTAGCCTCGGGTATCATAAGTCAAACCCAATAAATATTATGGAAGCAGAAAGTGTCGAACCGCCTCTAAATCTCAGGAGACAGCTAGTTAGTCATAAACCCAAAGCCATTTCAAGAAATGCTCGTTACATTACATCCATATGTCTATTCAGGTTCTAACACATCGATTCTGGCATACTTAAACAACTCCACTAATGGTAGATGCTATGCATCCTCGTCAACCTATTCTAATATACTTCATTCCAGTAAAGCGATTCTATACCAGTTACATACTCAAAAATACCACCTTTTACCTGAATCCTGATAAAAACTTCAATGAAATCCTTTCTAAATTGTGCAATATATATATATATATATATATATATATATATATATATATATATATATATATATATATAATTAATCGTTTTGACCAAACAACTTCCACTTCCAGGTCACCTTAACCTGGTTACGTATCAGGAGCTTAGGCGTTGATTGCCAATTTTCAATAAAATACGATCGTTATAATCATTTTCTCAACAACTGTTTCTTACATTTACATTTGGGACTAATTCAGATTAAAAGAACAATGCCAGATAAATTAAATTTATTTCAAGTCAAATTATACTTATGAAAAATATATTATCAAGTTATGTCTTAAATAATTAATTCCATTTCCAGTCCAATATTTTCAGATATTCCGACTCTGATAATTCCCCAATTTTCAGGTTTTCCAGGTATATCTAAAAAAGAATAATATACTGTTATTATATTTTAAACAGATAAAATATTGAACAAGAAACTTACCTTTTGTCTTTTTAAATTATCAATAAGTTGAATTTGTTTTTTGAACCCGTTTAATAATTCTACTTTATGTTTTTCGATGTGTTTTACAGTTGTAGTTAAATCATTAATTTGTTTTTTAAATGTTTCTTTTACTTCCTAAAAACAAAAGCTTAATTATATCAATGAAATACGTAAACCTATGGAAATTGTTTTGAAATTTACTAGCATTTACCCGCGACTATATGAACAAAATATGCCTAGCGGATCATCCCATCGAAATGGAAGAAAATAAAATAAAAAGTATTGCTGTAGGTCAGGTCATATTAGCATCATCTGAGGAGTTGCAGACAATGATTAATATTGTTACGCCTATGGGTCGTTTAATAAGTGGTACACACTTTAAAAAAACGGTCTTTATTTATTAGTCACAAATAACAATTCACTTCACAAATAAATTCCAACTATCTATTTTCCATAATAACTATTTTTAACTTATTACTTCTTAACTGTTCATCAACTAGCTCTGCAGTCAGAACGTGTCAAAAAAAGTAACGGTGGGCTGTGCATAGAGAAGTGCTTGTCACTACACTTCTATGTATGGCAGTGAATGTTGGGTTTGGCGGAAGCATGAAAGTAAGATCAATGCTCCGGAGATGAGTAGTCTGAGAAGTGACTGGAGTGACTGTGACGGATAAGGTAAGGAATAGCGAGAAAAGGGAACGCTTTAGTGTGAAATAAGATGATAAAGGAATGCTTATATGGTTTGAACATGTAGAGGGGATGGATGAAAGAAGATTGACGAAACAGATTTTTAATGGGATTGCGAATTGGCAAGTCGGTAGAGGTCGATCTAGGCCAGTAATGGGCAGAGGCCCGCGAGCCAAATAAAATTTTTTTTTTGAGTCTATTATTTAATAAATATTTTCTGACTGACTACATCGAAAAGTAACTCAAAATTTTATTTTACTTAAAATTTGCTTTGGTACTTTATGCAATGATAAATTAATATTCATGGTTTTAATGAACTGTTTAAGGAGTAACGGCTTTTAATACGTAAGAGAGGATGTGGACGGGAGGAATGCGAATTGGCATAGTAGTCACGTAGTTCATAGTTAGTGTGCACACGCGCTTTCCAAAGAAAAATGTATTTTGTGTCTTGAGATCTAAAAATGTCTTCAAAAAAATATAAAAATGACGTTGACTCTTTATGCTACATTTGTGGCGAACACATCATTATAAGAGCCAAAAAATTTAGCTTGACAACAAATATAAAGCTCTGTAAAGCCTATAAAGCTCGTTTTAAACTCGACATTGGAAGCCAAGATAAAATATGGGCATCTCATTTCTCATGTAGTAACTGCAAACTTTAAGTATGAAGAGTATGCCTGGCCTGTAATGGGAGATTTCAAAATGATTGTGAATGCAAGGCGGATACACTAAATATCCATTTTCTCTTCGCTTATGGGATAGTAGAGCAGACGCAATTCACTACCGCAGCATACATGGTCTAAGCGGACTGAATTTCAGATAGGAAAACATAATGTCAAGTGTAAACTGATTGTGGAGCCCGATCATGTTTTAATGCCTTCGCTGCAATAAAATTATGTCTCATAAAGCAATTTGTGAAGGCTCTTTGTCAAGATTCTAAAGTTTTTCAATATTTAAGTAATTTTTTTCCTAAATTGTCAGAAGCTAAAATTAATGCTGGTATTTTCGTCGGTCCACAAATAAGTAAAATAATGGCCAGTGATGAATTTTCACAATTACTAAACAACCATGCAAAACAAGTTTGGTAGAGCCTTAAAGCAGTAATCCATGGCTTTGTTGAAAATAAAAAAGCTGAGAATTACATAGAGCTTATTTCCACTAACTTGGGGGCATATTCAAAAGAGCAAGGAAAACGTTTTTACCAGGCTGTGATGGACTTTGAGAAACTTTTATCAAGGACAATATAAGGAGAACATAATGCGTGATTACATTTGATCTTGTCCGTTGGTCAGGCCAAACGTAATACCTGAAAGCCCCGTAGTAATTCTTAGCTAATTCCTGTTCATTGCTAACGGCAAAACTGTTAGCAATGAACAGGAATCAGCTAAGAATCACTACGGGGCTCTTGACCAGTCACGCACCAATAAAGAAAAACCTTAACAAAATGGGACTGTATAATGGAGACCTGACCTGCAGATTGTGCGGCAAGAATACGGAAACAGTAAACATATACTGTGTTGCTGTGGGGCACTGGACCGCAAAAGATAGAAAATTTTTGGGCAGTTATCCGGCGACCCAGAATTATATTGCTCCCACCCAGTACAGAACTTGTACAAGGTACGAAAGTACTGGATTGAGTACAATGTGTCACCGGACGCAATAGCCAGACGGACCTAAATAGGGGTAGAGTTTTTAGTGAGTAGACCTGACATCAGTCAGGAAGTCTCACAGTAGACCTTGAGCTTACATACTCATAACTTCTCCGTAAAGGATTTTCTCCACTTCTGCAAAAAAAAAAAAATACCTGAAAGTTTCATCGCCATAGCTCTCCTTCTTATCGTGCGAAAAGTACAAAATGCGGTAAATTTGAGGATCACCTGTACAGCAGCTACCTGAAAGGAATGTACCGTTATGGCCCATCTTCGAACTCGGTCTTGTCCTTCGGGCAAAACTTCTACCCTGTAAGTTATAGTGACCTACCGCCTCTGTCTCAAGATATCGTGCCCACAAGATTTTTCAACACACACACACAGACACAATTTGAAACAACCGTCACGATGAAAATGGTGCCATGAAACGTGCAGCGCACATGGTTTTGACGATTTTGGTTTTTGGGTGTAAACCAATACTTTTCCTTTTTTTACCCTTCGGTTCGGAAAAGTAAAAACAAAATAAATTCGGTTAGATTTTATTTAGTGGTTTAATTTAATTCTTAAAAAATTCAATAGGCGGCGCTGTTTATTTTTAGAACGCGCTATGGAAAGTTTTACAACAATCGGTCTGACCGGCATTATTTTAAAATTTAGCTCAACGCGGACGAAGTCGTGGGTAACAACTAGTTTTTAATAAGATCCTTAATAATATAAAATCATAATAATTCAAAGCTACAATACCTTTTCTTCATCTTTTGCAATTTTTAAAGAATTCTTTAATTTTTCATTTTCTTCTTGAGCTCGGTTAAGCCTAACTTCAGTGTTATTTACATTGAGATTGGAATTTTTTAATTCCTTTTTAACTTGTTCCAAATCTTTTTTTGTTAATGTTAGTTCTGTAGACTTTCCTTGAAGTCGTGTATTTAAAGAAGTTACCTGAAACGATGAATAATCTCAGTAAAATATAATTAAATTATTATTGGGTAGTAGAGTATATTTAAATTAAACCTATCTTAAATATTTATTTTTTAATTAATAAAATATTAAATTTAATTTCGAAACTATTGGTACCTGTGATTCTAATTTTCCTATTATACTTTTAGATGTAGTATAAGAAGCAAACCATTTCTCTTTTTCTACTTGAAATGTCTGATTTTCCTTTTGTAGTTTTTTTATTTCTTCACTCTAAATAATAATTTTATTTTGTATAATAAAATTTCCGCACTAGTAGTTCGATATTTTTTTCTACGGTCACAATTAATCAATAAGAAATAAATATTAGGTCACTGTTAATTTCACACTTAATTTGAAATGCAATTTATAGCAGTACTAATGGTTAAATTAACACAAACCTATACATAAGTTTTAATATTAAATTACATTTTTTGTACATTAGAGATTTTACACTCAAGCTATACCTAAACAAAAAAGTTTGCCATTGTGGGAATTCGACTTACCGAGTCTCAGATCGGAGAAAGCAATGAGACAATTCAACTTTTAAACTCATAAAACGGTATATAATGTTCAATTTCGTTTGGCAGGAAGGTGAGTCGTCTGATGCCCACACATCACCATCAAAAAATGTAAGTTAAAGCCCCTTCACACGTTGTATTTCGAGCTTGCTAAGAGTCTTAAAGTCAGCTTCGTTGCTTGCTCGGTTGCAATATGTTGATGATAGGTTCAGTGTTATTTCTCATGCCTGCTAGTTTGAAAATTTGACCGACCGCAGGGTCGTATTTTATCACGTGATATTGTCTGTCATTCGTTTGCACATGGTACTTTTCAAAAAAGTTTCGAGTCAACATTGATGGGGCCAAAAATGTATTTAAATGGACTCCACAATAAATAACTTCTTTAATTGACTACAAGAATGAATCTTCTTTGCACGCCGTTTCATTCGTGAATTATCATTTTCTTGCATAACCATTACATCTATATTTAAACTTTAAATATAACTGTTAAGCTAGTAGCGCTTCCAACCAACCACCAAGCAACATACCATTCACGGCATTCCACCACCATTCACCGAATCTAGCAAGCTCGAAATCCAGCAACGTGCGAAGGGGCCTTTAGGTAACGTCCGAGAAGAATTCACCATAAAGGCACAGAATGTTGTTTTATATGCTATGATAAATGCCTGAGGCGCCATCGGCGCGAAATTGTAGATTACATACAAAAATATAGTCACGCCTCTTTCCCGGAGAGGTAGGCAGAGACCACTTCCCTCCACTTGCTACGGACAAACATCTTTTGCTTTCTCTACTTTCATCAGTGCTCTCATACATGGTCGTCGGTTGTTGGTACTCTTGACCTGGCCTTTCTTCAAAACAATATCTGATCGAGATATGTTCTACCGACTTGTCCATTCACAGTCGCCTTATAAATTAGTTTCGTCAATCTTCCTTCATCCATCCTTTCTACGTGTCCAAACCATCTAAGAATTCCTTTATCTATCTTTGTAACCACATCTTCTTTTACACCACATTGTTCTCTTATCTCACTATTCTTTACTTTATCCAACTGAGTCACTCTGGCTATACTTCTCAGACTACTCATCTCCACAGCATTAATCCTATTTTCATGCTTCTTCTGCCGAACCCAACATTCACTACCATACATAAGTGTAGGTACCAATACTTCTCTATGCACAGCCAGACGTGTCTTTTTTGACACTTTCTGGATGTTCATAAAGCTATGCAGTGCCCCATTCATTTGTTTTCCTGCCAACATCCTTTGCTCAATGTCACTGTCATACTTTCCATCTCTTGTAAATTTTGAACCCAGGTATACAAATTCATTTACTTGTTTTACTCTCTCTTCATTGATCAGAACTTCACAGTTTGTAGATTGACCTGTGAGAAAGTGAAGCCGCCCCATTTACAACTCTACGCTGAGCTCGGTATCGGTGAATCACTGGAACGGGTTCGAAAACGTTCAATCCAATCCAGTGTACTACTTCTGCGATCCGAGTATCAAATCGAATTCAAGCCATTGTCTTATTAGGGCATGAGAAAATAAAAGAAATACTTTACAAAAAAAATACTATATTTAGATATAAGTATTTATAATTAAGACCACAGAAGCTATAAGGTAACCAAAACGTCGTCGTCGGGTTTAAGCTAAAATGCACAAATACCAACATAAATTTAACTCAATTTGAACACTCAAAAGTTTGTAATATTTAAATATTTAATAATTTTTTACAAAAGATAAAACTAATAAAACGATATACTTAAATATTATTCTACAGAAACTGGACTTTTCTTGCCTTTATGTTTGCAAAATCTGCTATTAACTTTTTCGTATCCAAGCTGTCTAAAATTTCATGTTCAATGGATACTATAGCCAAATTACTTAGTCTTGACTGGTGCATTGTTGACCTTAAATAGTTTTTTATAATTTTTTACTTTGAAAAGGACCTTTCACCTAATGCAACTGAAACTGGCAATGTAAGCAATATTCTTAGCTCTATCGCGGTGTTTGGAAATGTTGAAATTAAGTCATTAGTAAAAAGATGTAACAAAGTATGAGAATTATTAGAATGGTTTTCTGCAAAATACAACTTTAAAGCTCTAATTTCATTAAATAAATCGATACCGTCAATGTCAGTGTCGCCAGTAGATTCGTCTTTAAGCTTTAGATTTAAATTTTTACAATGTATCCTTAAGTCATCATTGCAGTATGTTATTGTTTAAAAAGCCAAATACGTCAGGAAAAGATTTTAACTTCTAGAATCTGTCCTTTTAAGAGGTTAGCGTCTGATCAAAGATTCTGAAAAAAAACTTTGTATTTGATCTTGGGGTCTAGTAACACTTCATCACTGTATTCATATTGAAATTGGGTTGGTCTTCTAAAACTGTAAAGCCACATTTCAAAGGCTTCAAGTCTTCTTTGTGTTGCCTCGGTTAATGTTCATAACTCCATCCCATAGAAAAGAATAAAAAAAATACAGCATCGGAGGAGTCTGATTTTGATGTCGATGTTGAGGTTGTGACTTCAGTTTAGCCATTTGGTTGAAGGCGGCTTTCTCTATTCTAAACCTGATCTCTTGTGAGTGGTCCCAATTATCATTAATCATGGTTCCCAGATAGGTGAACTGTGTTACTCTGTATATTGGTGTGTTTTTGATCGTTAAGCCGTATCTTCCACCAGCTTCTCTACTGATTACCATGAATTTGGTTTTACTAATGTTAATTTCTAAGCCATGGTAACTGCTGACGTCTTTTATTTTGTTCATTAGTTCTTGTAAGTTGTTCATGTTGTCAGTGAAACCACAGTATCAACTGTGTACCGGATGTTGTTCATTCGTTCTCCATTCAGCAAAATTGACTATATAACTATATAATAAATAAAAACCATATCTACTTACCATATTTAAAATAATTTCACATCAATTCAACTACCAAGCACTCACTTTGAAATACTAGAACAGTAATGCTATAATTACCAAACACGAGTGCACTGTGCGTTGTGTGGAAAAACGCTAAAGTCCAACCCATTCCTGAAGAAGGAAAGAATACTATTCCTGCGAATTATCGCACTATTGCATTGCTATCCAAAGTTATGGAAAAAGCCATTAACATAGAACTCATCAAATATCTGGAGAAATAATTCATGACAGACAATATGGATTTCGACAACTTCGGTCTACTGGAGATTTGCTGGCTTATGTCACTCAGCTCTGAACAAACACTATTGAGAAGTTTGGTGAGTCCCGTGTAATAGCCTTATATATCAAAAGCCTTCGACCACGTTTGTCACCAGACATTGTTAAGCAAATTATCTGCCTACAGTCTCCCAACCAAATTGCGACAATGGCTCATGAGCTTCATGCAAGATCGATCCTTACATGTGGCAGTTGACGGTATTTTTTCTGATGAGTTCCCCCACCCTATTTCTTTTACACATCAAAGACCTCTTAAAAACCACCACGAACCCCATTTACAGTTTTGCAGACGACAGCACACTTGTCTCAACTTTCACATCCTATCAATCACTTTCGGTGAATGATATAAATAGACTCAGGCAGGAACAGGTTGACTCCATTAATAGAGATCTTGAAGCAATCGTCAAATGGGGAACCAATAATCTTGTTTAGTTCAACGCTCAGAAAACACAAAGCGCCACGTTTTCCAAGTAAGTGAATTCCTCAAATAATTCCATCACAATGTCCGGAAATACCCTTGAATCAAGTCCTTCCATCTCGATTTTGGGAGTCACGGTGTCTAATAATATGTCTTGGCATGACCATGTCGCTAACATCGCAAAGTCAGCAAGCCAGAGGCTAGGTTTTCTGTGGAAAGCTAGAAAGTTTTTTACTCCTGATCAACTATTGACACCGTACAAGGCTCAAATCCGACCTCTACTGAAGTATTGCTCGCGCATTTGGGGTTCAGCACCAACGCATTCTCTTCGTCTTCTAGATTCCATTCAGAAAAGGGCCATTCGGTTGATAAACAGCTCAACTCTCACAGATACCCTTCACCCACTAGAACATGGAAGAAGAGTTGCAGACCAGACATTACTCAACAGATGCTCCAGAGAAATAAAAACTTATACCACCATTGGCCACTTTTGGCCGAAGAACTCGGCACGCTGATCAGTCTCACCCATTTACTCTCAAGATTGACTCTATAGTAACCAATCTCTATCAAGAATCCTTTTTTTACAGGGCTGCTACGAAATGGAACAAGCTTTCAAAATCACTTTTTCCAGAGAACTATGACCTGCAACTTTTCAAAAAGCGTGTCCACAATCATCTTCTTTCTATAATTCCTCCCCCTTCTAATGGTCTCGCTAGAGAGTATGGTGTACTCGTTGTCTCAAGCTTTCAAAAGGTCATCATCACTAGAAAACCGTCTCCCTTTCAGCTTCATTTTCACATGAGAAACAGTGCAAAGTCGCAGGGTGCAAGGTCTGTACTGTAAGTAGGGTGCTCAAACAGTTTCAGTCCTGTAGTGGTCAAATATTCAGTACAGGCTTTCGCGCGGAGAGCTGGAGCGATGTCATGATGAAAGAACCAGGTGTCCATTCTTGAATTTGGTCGGAAGTTCTTCAGAGAGTCGATAACTTAAGAAAGGCACTGTTCAGTGTACCACTTAGCTGTGACTGTCTTTTGTGTGTCCAACACGACACGCTCCACAATTCCACTTCTTTACTGATCGGGACTGCTACGGGTGTATCCTCGTCATGGAAGACCCAAACTTTGTTTTGAGACTTGGTCGGTACATCATAATAGTACAGCCAAGTTCGTCACCTGTCACGATGTTGTTCACATACCGAGATTGTCTCTCATCAAACATTTTCAGCGTCATTTCACACGTCGTGTCCTCTGGTCTTTATTCAGACTATGCGGCACACAGAGAGAACACACTTTCGTCACGTGCAAATGATCGTTCAGAATCAAACGAACTTCTGGTGCATTTAGGTATGTTTTCCTCAATCTGGTGGTATCTGGTCTATGTTTAAACCACGAGCGAAGGTATACCGCAAAACCACCCGAATATCATTTCGTGACCAAGATGCCACAACACGCACTTTAAACTACTGCTGACAAACAACTGAGCCCAACGGCTTAAAGCAGCGGATTGTGTGCAAGTATGAACACGTCTCAACATGCACCAACACTCACACTCTTGCGCCATGTGTTTGCGTCATATTGCAAAACTTTCCTGGTTCTCTTTGTACTTTTAAAAGAAAGTCTGCTACTGATGATGATTACAAGACTGATGTTTTGGTAAGAGTCTTTATTTATCCACCTATTTCTATTCGACAAATTAAGAAAAAATGAGCGACTTTTAGGGTTTTAGAGTTTCATTTAAACTGCTGCATTATTATTTTATGCTTGTAAATAAAGTATTTTGATATTTTCTAAAATTTGATCTATTGTTATTAACATGAATTTGATAGAAGGTTATCTGACGATTTCCAAAAAGGGATTAAGAACAGTCAGAGGTAAAAATACTACCTTGCAACTGGAAAAAATCAGAAACCAAGATGGTAGTATGGTAAAAGGAGAGGAATGCGTTTTAAAGAGATGGAAGGAATACTTCGAAAGTTTAAGAAAGAGGATACACAAGTACAGGCCCCATTCGGAGACATGAGTGAAAGTTGCAATGAAAATGAAATTAGTATGACAGAAATTGTGGAAGCGTTGAACAGTATGAAATTGGGTAAAGCTGCTGGATACGACAGGATAACAGTTGAAATGCTGAAGGCTGGACAAAGCGTGGTAACTAGCCTGCTGTACCGCCTTTTTAACCTTTGTTGGAGGAGTGGTCGCGTACCAGACGACTGGTGCAAGGCCGTTATCGTCCCGCTTTACAAGGGAAAACGTTCGCAGCAGGACTGTAAGAACTACCGAGGTATTAGTTTACTCAGCATAGTCGGCAAACTGTATGCAAAGATATTGATTAAAAGTGTGACGAATGAAACTGAGATGATATGGGATATGCAAGCAGGATTTAGAAGAGGAAGGAGATGTATGGATCAGATCTTTTCAATACGAGGTATAGTCGGAAAATTCTTAGCTAGAAGTCAGGTCTATTGCGCTTTTATAGACTTGGAAAAGATCTATGACAGAGTGGTAAGGAATGTATTGAGGTCGACATTGTCTATGGGGTGAGCGGTAGTTTAATACGAGCACTGAAATCACCTTACGAGGATTCCACTGCTTGTGTCAGGATAAACGGAGCTTACACGGACTGGTTTAACATCGAAAAAGGTGCGAGACAGGGATGTGCGGCTTCGCCATGGCTGTTTAACTTATACATAGACGATTGTTTAAAAGATTTGATAGAAAGTGCGTATGGATTGAAAATGAATGATTTGATCGTCAAATGTTCTCTTAACGCCGATAATCAAGTCGTATTAGCGTTATCTGAAGAGGAGTTGCAGGCGATGATTAATGTTATGCATGATGCCCTGAACATCAAAGGGATGAAAATAAATGTAACTTTTTTTTTTCCTAATTTATTGGCACTGGCAGAGCCAACAGGCCAGTCGTAGTTTATGAGTGGTTTTATCAGTTACAATTAACTAAATTACAATGGTAAATAAATGTAACCAAAATGAAAGTAATGGTTTTTAAAAGAGAAGAAAGCATGACAAACTGTGAAGTTCTGATTAAGGGAGAAAGAGTAGAACAATTAAATGAGTTTGTATACTTGGGTTCAACATTTACGAGAGATGGAAAGTATGACAGTGACATTGAGCGAAGGGTGTTGGCAGGAAAACAAATTAATGGGGTACTGCATAGTTTTATTAACAGCCAGAAAGTGCCAAAAAAGGCACGTCTGGCTGTGCATAGAGGAGTGCTAGTTCCTACACTTATGTATGGTAGTGAATGTTGGGTTTGGCAGAAGAAGCATGAAAATAGGATTAATGCTGTGGAGATGAGTAGTCTGAGAAGTATAGCCAGAGTGACTCGGTTGAATAAAGTAAAGAATAGTGAGATAAGAGAACAATGTGGTGTAAAAGAAGATGTGGTTACAAAGATAGATAAAGGAATGCTTAGATGGTTTGGACACGTAGAAAGGATGGATGAAGGAAGATTGACGAAACAAATTTATAAGGCGAGTGTGAATGGACAAGTCGGTAGAGGTCGACCTCGGTGAACATATCTCGATCAGATCAACATTATTTTGAAGAAAGGTCAGGTCAAGAGTACGAACAACCGACGAGCATGTATGAGAGCACTGATGAAAGTAGATGAAGCAAAAAATGTGTGTAAGAACCTTATCAAGTAGAAGGAAGTGCTCTCTTTTTAGCAATTGTTTAAAATAAAAATAAATTTAAAATTCAAAAAATAAAAATTATGTACCTACTTACCTAATATTTTATAGAAAAGATTGTAGTTTATGGAATTGAGTATAACTTACTTTTTTTTTATTTTCACTTTGTAACTTAACAATTTCAACTTGAAGTGCTTGGAGTTTGGCTTTGTAAAATTGAGTGGCACTTTTGACACCCATTTCATGTGTTGAATTTTGAGTTAATAATAAATCATCACTCCTCAATAATTCCAAGTTTTCAACGCATTCTGATTTGTCACAGAATTTGTAATTATTTTGTTTGGCAAAATGTATATCAGTCTTCGTTTTTAGAGCGTCTTTAATAAGGTTATCTTGAATTTTCTAAAAAATAACAGTAGGTAATAAAAAATGTTCAACAATCAGAATTAATTCCATCCATCCATATCTTCTTAATATATGTGCAGGAAGATTTATAAAAAGACCCACAATAAAAACATTTTTAACAACATACAGTCTCCTTTTACAAATATAACATAAAATAAGTAATGACATTTTTTTGATTGAAAATATAAAATTTTGTGTACTTACCATTACATCATTTACTTTCTTCATTAAATCTTTTGTCTTTTGCTCGAGTTTTTCATTTTCCTTATAAAATTCATCTTCTTTCTTTAAATAATCAAACTCCATTGCTTTAAAAAATATATTTTTGGTTTTTCACTAGGTGTAACTTAGGTACCTAATGTTTTAATCAGCGTTACCATGGAAATGTAAACATTCACGTTACCATGGCGTATTACCAACGAATATAGAGTTGTAGAGTCTAGGTATATTAAATTAACTTTATTATGATAGTTGACAATACGAATTTAAATAGTAATTCCAAGAAAGTATATAAAGAGGTGGGGGTGGCACGGGAGACGGTCCCTATGTCAGTTAAAGTTCAAGCGGGTCATTGCATAGTACCGTTCAGTCTTTTTTTCTATGTGAGAGACACAGAACCACATAGGGGCCGTTTTTTCTGCCAAGGCTGCTTATAGCTCGGCATGCGAAGTGTCTTTGCCTCTATATATGTTCTTGAGTAATGCGATAAAGTTTCTGGTAGTGTGGATTGACACTAAGCTTATGTTTGTCTTAAATATGAAAGAGAAGGCCGAGAAAACTCTCACGGACTTAATAAAACTGATTGATGCAAGAGCAATAAAATGGAGAACTCTTAAATTGTGATATACTCTCAGATTCTTTGGCAACAAAAAATTGCAGAGGGTTCAGAGGTTTATGTGTATTGGAATATGTAGCACCTACAGAAGTATATAGGCAGAAAGGACGGGATTTTTTAGCAGGGTTACCCCCAATAAAACTCCTTATAAATGTATAAAATAATACATAGCTTGGAAAGGCTCATAACCAAACTGGTTCTTACGACTGACGGACCTACCAATTGATACCAGATATTGGAGTTTAAATACATAGACCATACTGAGAAGTAGACTAGTACCCAACACTCTCTGTACAGGGAAGCTTTGGAAAATACTTATATGACAAAAAGAAGAACAGAGACAGGTAGATGCACCTAATGTGTGAAAATAGATGACGTCGACTTTTCTATATTTGTCAAATGGCACCAAGAGAGAGAAAGAGAGGTATTTATGAGAGGAACAAAAAGCACATTTCAGAAAACAGTCTGATGATATCTGAAAAAGAATTATAAAACCATTCAACAAATAATAGGAGAAAGAGAAAATAATAAAGAAACAGACCACAATCTGAAACTAGATTTTGATTAGAGGTCTTATGCAAGATGAAAAAAAAAATTTTAATACAGCACAAGCATGACATTTCGCCATTAAAGATCAACAAATGCTTGAAGAATTGCAGTTGTTGATCCCACTAAAACCACTGTTGGCACCCACTCTGAAGATGTCTGACCAACCTAGATTTGACAAAGAAATTTTCTTCATTGGTTCTTTGTAGATCCATGACGAACTTTTCCAGTGTTTACAGACATTTTTATAGACACTAACTTTCAGCTCCTTAACTGATGTCTTTCATAGTCTTTTATTCTGGTGTTCCAATAAGAATAACAAGGGGATGTGAGCATATGTATCTACCAGTTTCAAACACTTAGGACTACTCAACTGGAATAATTTTTTGTGGATATAGCCTTATTTAGATTGTAAAACTTATTATCATATATGATTTCTTGTTCTCCTGACCTTCATCCTTTTAAAATCCTTACTAAAAACTAATAGTCATATCTTTTTAAACATACACAGTACTTAGCACTTTATACTTTGCCTTTGCGGATTGTTCACCGTAAACAATGTAATTTTCCACATATGTTGTGTTTATTTTGATTGAACAAAACTTAATAAAGCATCACTACAATTTTTTTGAAATTTATTTTTCTGCTTTTATTTTAAATTCACAGTTTTATAGTTTTATTTATCAGATTAAAATAATATTTTAAGTTAGATATAAAAAACTACACTTACTCTTAAAACACTTCTCAAATATAAAAAAATAAGTATTAGGTAGGTATGTGTTGCATATTTTACAACACAGTGTCATACATGTAGGTACTATTGTATTGTTTTTAAAAAAATTTAATTATCTACTTAAGTTATTTTCTGTAGGCGAATCATTGTACTACAAAATAAAACAATATTTATAGTAAGTAAGTAACCGAAAAGCAGACATATTCAAACTTTTAACTATGTTTCAACAGTATTTTGCGATTAAAACATAATTCATATATTTAATTGCAACAAATCATTGAAATATATAAAAATTATACTTAAAATACATTTAATTAGAAACATTTTATAATAATTAAAAAGTTTTTAAAATAACCAAGAGTATTAGTATCTAAAAATACAGAATAATAATTTTAGCATTTACACTTACATAAAGTAAATAGCAGTAGGTAAAGTAACATCAAGGAACTAAATTATGTCAAAATAAACTCAACACTTTGCAAAAGAGTCCAATCACTTTAATATATTTTGATCATGATCATGTTACTATGCCGAGTTACCATAACACACTTTTTCTATATTTTTAGTCAGTTTACCAGTATGTAGGATACTCCCAGTCTTTAAAATAACATACTAAATACATTTATTATTACTAACAATAATAATTAATACTTATTCCCAGTTAACAATATATTCTATAAAATAATCTGAACTATTATCAGGGACAATTTCTGGAGCATAAGGTTTGTTAGTTACAACCTGAACTACTAATAATACATCATCAGGTCGTAAATTATTCCCTATTTTTTGTTTAAATTTCAATTCAGATAAACCACATCTTCTATAATCCAAATTATATTGCAGAGCAATATTCATATAATGCTTCTTTATATTGATAAATCGTCTTACCTAAGAAATTACATGAAATAATAAAATCATAATTTAAATCATTGCTGATGATTTCATATTAAAACAATAAAAATAAAAGAATATGACTTACATTATGGTTTTTTATTTGTATAAATGATTTATCATATATTACCTACTCTTAAGTATATACTACTAATTTGTATAACTTTAAATTCTGACTTACCCTGTAGAAAGTTTCAGCGTAATTATGTAACTTAATCTTGAGTTGTTCTCTGATAAGCATCTGTCCTAGATCGTAGATATTCTGAACTCTTAAAATATTAGTTAAACTTTTAGTCCCTGTTGCTCTGCAAACATCAAAATATATCTGCCTGTATTCTTCTGAATTCTTATTTACAGCAAACTGTTTGGACACACTGGTTTCACTTTTATTCCAGTAATCCGGGGCGTAACTAAGAATTACTTCTTCCATTATAACTGCTTGAATTAAACCAAAATGTGTAAGAGAATTTTAATAGGTATACCTACAGTGCTGGTGATCAAATATTATACAACTAAACGGTTAACAATAATTACTTACTTTTATCGTTTAAAGATAACAAACTTAAAGATAAATTATTTTTTCATAAATAATTCGATGTAGCTAATAAATAAATGTAAACTACAAAATGAAAAAATAAATATCTGTAAAGAACCGAATGTTGTAAACAATTTATTATACATATGGTGCTGCCACCTAACAGTAGTTGGTAACACTAAAACCACACCACTCCCACTGATAAGAAATAAATCAACAATGACTTTGAAACAATTTATCACAAAAAATTAAAACAAATAAGGTTTGTATCTTTGAGTATAAAACATTAGGAAGGAGCAAAGTCTAAGTGTTGACCGGAATGAAGGGTGCATATGGCCGACTAGTGCTTCCGTTTTGACAGAGGCGTAGAGCTTTAAATTATAATAAAAATAACAAAAAACTTATGTTAAATAAAATATAAAAAATGCTACATTTTAGTTAAAAGTTCTGCACTTAACAGACAATTATCTGGTGTATAATTAGCAAACTTTCAGTCCAAAATTTTTAATTTTGTAAGTTTAAAATTTCGTATTTTTTTCGCACGCTATAATAACCTATAACCTATAATTTTTACCCTAAGCTACGCCAATGCATGCCTTGTGATTGATGGGAACCTATAAATTTTATTTAAATACGATTCTTATTTATTTCTAAATATTTAACAAATCTAGCATTAAAAACACGTTTCTAAATTATACACCAGATAATTTTCTGTTAATTTATATTTAATTAAAAGGGATTTATTTAAAATGTATATTTATCCAAAAAATAATATAGGTGCCTACCTACTGAAAATTATTAATATGGGAAAATTAATTAATATTTGTTGTATTGACAATATAAAGGACTTGGGAGTTCAGTTTGATTCTCAATTAACATAACATACTACTAGCTGATCCTGGAATGGAGTAGGAACGACCTGCGAATTCTGACGGGATTGCTTACAGGATACTTGTTCTATATAAGATACGTCCGCGTGGAATTTAGTATTATCTGAATATCTTTAAATAAGGATTACTTTTCTCTTGACATCCGACTTAACATAAAAGAATTTTTTATAGTAGATTTTTTAGAGTAGACAAATTTTTATCTGACATCACAAGTCGAATTATTTATTATCTATCAAAACAAGAAGTCATGATAACATATATAAAATACAGAGCCACAAAAAATATCAAAGATTAAATATTATCAATCTTAAACATTGCCCCTCGCCGTGAAGAAATTCTATCAATTTTTTTCACATTCTTCTTTTAGGCATAACTTTGTGACCGGACGTCAATAAACTCCGGTAGAAGTTTTGATATCCGCAACTCGTCCATCAGGGCCTGAAAAGATTGACTCAACCTTTTATAATTTCCATGATCTTCTGGGTGCATTTTCTTCGACTATGATCACGACATCATTTTTTTTTTGGGTTTTCCGTCGCTTGTCCTTTTCGAACGTTTGGTCAGGGACGGCAAATATTCTTTGGTCCAGCGTTTCCAGAACCAATTTACATATTGTTGTGATTTTTTCCATTCACCTAAAAGGTATTTTCATCTTGAAGATCCCAGTAAAATATGGTTTGGTGTCAATGATTCGAAATCGTTGGGGTCAATTGAAACTTTCGTGAGGGGTCTGGAATTTATGATGAATTCTGATTCTGCAATCAAAGTATTGAGCAGTTCATCTTTGTGTACTTGGCCGTGGAGAATAGAATAAAAGTTGTTTTAAAGCTTCTAACTAGCCTTTCCCGGGCACCTCCCATGTGTGGACTTTCGGGTCGAATTCTTTTCCACTCAATCCCTTTCACACTTATGGTGTTCGCTATCTTAGTATCATCGAGTTTTTCCATTGCTTTTTTTAATTCTTCTGCTGCTTCTTTGAAATTCGTCCTCTGGTCAAAATATATTTCTTTTGGTTGTTCTCTTCCCGAACTCAACCGTCGAACTGCCTTGATCGCCGAATCTGTGTTCAATGAATGAGACACTTCGAGATGGACAGATCTTATAGTAAGGCATGTAAAGATCTCTTTTCTCGTCTACGTCCTACGGATAAATATAAAGGTCCAAAATAATCTGCTCCAGTATATGTAAACGGTCTAACAATAGGGGTCAGTCTAAATACAGAAAGTTGTCCCATTAAAGGTTTCAGCGGTTTTTATTTTGCATGTCGACATCTGAGGCATTTTCCAAATACAGTTTTCACTTCAGATCTTCCATTTATAATCCAAATTTTTTGTCTAATTTCATTAAGTACTGCCTCTATACCCTGATGAGCAAATTTCTCATGATAATCTCTCTGTCAGTCGTACTCTCAAAGCTGAGAGGTCGTGATTCCATGATTTTTAATTTGTGTTGTTGATGATCTGCTTCCAAAGTGTTTTATCTTCTGTGTCTCTAATGGTTGTTTGTAAGGGTCTTCCCGTAATTTTCTTTACCTGGTCTATCTACCCATCTGGTGGGAGAACGACCCCTTGTTCCTGGCCTTCTATTTTTCCTTGTATCATCAATTTTTCCATGTTGTCTCCTTGTCTTCTGTTTATATGCCCATAGTATTGGAGAATTCGTCGTCGGCATATTGTTGACAGTCGATCTTTTATGCCTATTTCTTGAATAACTGATACATTTGTCCTCCGTGCTGTCCATGGGATGCGTAGTAGTCTTCTCTAGTACTAGAGCTCAAAGGAGTCAATTCTTTTCCTGTCTGCTTCTTTGATTGTCCAGCTTTCTACACCATACACGAATATCGCGAATATTAGTATTTGTACAAGTTTTATCTTTGTGTTTCGTGATATTTGTCTGTCTTCCCATATTATTTTTAGATTGGTCATCGCTGTTCGTCCCATTTGTATGCGTCGTCTAATTTCAGGTTCGCAGTTTCCCTGGTTATTTATCAAGGCTCCTAAATATGTTAGGCTATCGGTTCTTTCGATGTCTGCTAAGTTGTTTCCATCTTGTAACTGTTGTAGCTTGTTTCCTCTGTCTACTATCATTATCTTGGTTTTGTTTAGATTTATCTCTAATCCCAGCGTTCGGCTTTCTTCTGTTAATCGTTGTAATAATTGTACCTGAGGTTGTTAATTCTCTTGCCGCCGATGGAAATTCCTCCATGCCAGTTTTTTGTTGTTCTGCGCATAATGATAACACGCCGTAAATATTAAATAGCCTAGGAGATAATATACAGCCATGTCGGACACCTTTTGCACATTTGAAGGGCTTGAAAGTTTCGTTTCCAATTCTTACGTCATTTTCGAGTTCCTCATATAATGTTTTTATGATGTTTGTTAGGTGTTTTGGGACACCCATTTCTTTGAGCACTTTCCACAGGAACTTCCATCTTACACAATCGAAGGCCTTGCTGTAGTCAATAAAGCACATGACCATAGGTATATTAAATTCTCTTGTTTTTTCTATTAATTGCCTTGTGTTAAATGTTTGGTCCCTTTCGCAGTTTGTTCCATTATACTCATGGCTCTATCGTCTGACCTGCAGTATTTAGATCCTGAAGCCACTGAAACTCCAAATGATTCAGTTGTTAATGACTGTTTAACCAAGGCATGTAGATTGTCATCGGAGGCATCTTTGCAACAAATATAAAAAGAATGGTTGGACTTCAGTTGATTATCAGCATCTCTTTCATGAAGAATCCAACCTAGACTTGTCTTCGTAGCAATAGGAGTATTCTCAGGTCCCTCAATTACTTTCTTAGCAACAATCAATCCAATATTATCTTGTCATAAAAGTAACATAGAGCGCTCATTGATTCCAGTAAAGGGTAGTCCTTTCAGATGCTGATATTGCCAATCTTTTTGTCTGACGATTTGTTCTGGTAAAGATAAATTTTCAATAGATCTAACGTTTTTCAATGTGAATACTTTAGAATTGTCAAATGATCCTTATATTCCTATATTCAAACATTCTGAATTTTCGTGTGTCACCGTTAAATTGTTAGTCCACTGCATACATAGACTCTCTTTCTCACCTTGAAGCCAAAGTTTTTCCAAGACAAAGTTGTCAATCAATGAAACTGTCGATGCTTCATCGCATAAGGCAACGGTTTCCACCATGGAATTCGCTCCATGTAATTTGACCTTGATTGTACGTAAAAGTATATTACCTTTTCCAGGTCCTATTGCTAAAACTGGAATTTGATTCTGGGATATACTGAGAGGAGTTTGAAGTCTGAGTAGAAGAGGTCTGAGGCTTTTCAGTTGTCATCATTGCAGATGTCGTCTTCTTTGTCTCATTATGTAAGTATCTAAGGTGACGTCGCTGACAACCATCAACTCCGCATAATCTTTTTGTCCCGCATCTCATAGTCTGGTGATTGTTCTTCAAACAGGAGAAACATAATTTACGCTTTGTCGCTGTATCCCATCTTGCATCAACATAATCTTCTTTCATCTTAGAACAGCTATTGACATTATGGCCTTTATGCTGGTAATAAGTACAAGCACCGTGGTCTAAAATATCAATTGTATCAGATGTGACATAAGTTTTTATAGCATCTGCGATGGTTTGGCACAAAATCTTCATCTGAGATATCTCTTCATTTTTAATAATTTCAGTTGCCTCTGGTTCAACTGAAATCTTCTCCGCCCACGCAGCAACGCGATCCTTCTTTCCTTTTTCCTCTTCATCATTTTCATCTGAAAACCTGGAATCGGATATACTTTCCAGTTCTTTAATTTCTGCTTCATAGACATCATTTTATAACTAATATTTTATATAATATAATAGTTTCAGCTCATTTTCCATCTTTTGAAAAAAAAAGGACAGAAGATGTTGTGCATGTTTTATTTTTTTTTACTTTTACGTTCACTTGAGCAATTTTTTACTGCATAATTGTTTTATTTAAAAATTATTACATATCTATTTCCATTTGACATACTTCACTCCATCTAAAACATCTAAGTTCAGTTCTTACCTTCGTCTACCAGCGTCACCTTTATATACCACACTTTGGTGGACATTTTTTCAATAAAATTTCCTGCAAGATTGTTCTCTTTATATCTACCCTTCTTCTTCTTCTTCTTAAAGTGCATCTCCTATCGGAGGTTTGCTATCATCACAGCTATCCGGACCTTATTGACTGCAGCTCGGAAGAGTTCAACATTGCTACAATTAAACCAGTCCCTTAGGTTTTTAAGCCAAGACACACGGCGTCTTCCAATATTTCTCCTTCCACCAATCTTTCCCTGAACTATCACCTGGAGAAGTGCGTATTTGGGTCCTCTCAGTATATGACCTAGATATTGAAGCTTTCTCTTTTTTATGGTGTTAATGACTTCACATTCCTTATTCATCCGAATTAGGACTTCCATATTAGAGATCTTTTTTGTCCAGGGAATACGCCACATTCTACGGTAGCACCACATCTCGAAGGCTTGTAGTTTGTCTGTGTGATTCTTCTTGAGAGTCCATGCCTCCACTCCGTACAAAAGCGCGGAAAACACGTAACAACGCAGCATCCTCATCCTAAGTCCAATCTTGATATCTCGATTGGTGAACAACTTTTTCATTTTCGTAAATGTAGACCTGGCTATCTCTATTCTCGTTCTTATTTCTCTTGTTTGGTCACCCGATTGTTCTATCCAGGCTCCCAGGTATTTGTATGACTGCACATTCTCTATTAAGATGTCTGCTACTGACACGTTTACATGGTTGTGATTTTGGGGGAACTTTGTAACTACCATTAACTTGGTTTTTTTAAGATTTATCTTTAGACCGTATTCGTTACATCGATCATTTAATTTCTCTAGAAGATGTATGTCTCTTTGATTGCTCGTTAACAAGACGATGTCATCAGCATATCGCATATTATTTATAACTTCTCCGTTAATAACTATCCCTACCGATTCTTCTTCCAAGGTTTCTTTAAAAATGGCTTCGCTATACAGATTGAATAGTATTGGCGATAGGATGCATCCTTGTCTTACACCACGACGGATTTCCATTTCCTCTGTTGGCTGGTTTTCTACCTTTGTATTCGCTCTTTAGCCCCAGTATAGGTTGCTAATTATTCTCACATCGTCCAAATCAATGTTTTTACTGACGAGTAGCTGATGTAACTTGTCATGTTTCACTTTGTCAAAAGCTTTCTCAAAATCAATGTAACATGCAAACACATCTTGGTTCATATCGAGACAGCGCTGGAAAAGAACGTATATCCCAAAGAGCGCCTCTCTTGTTCCAAGTCCTTCGCGGAATCCAAACTGCGTGTTGCTCATGTCCTCCTCAAGTTTTCTGTATATTCTTTTATGGATGATCTTTAAAAACAGCTTTAAGGTGTGACTCATGAGTGCAATGGTCCGGTAGTCTGAGCATTCTCTTGGGTTTGGTTTCTTAGGTATAAGTACAAAAGTAGATGTCAGCCATTGCTTAGGGATTTCTGCACTATCATAAATGTTGTTAAAGAGGTCCAGAAGAATATCTATCACATCGTCATTAAAATCATTGAATATTAAATAACCTAATAAAAGTGGGCTGTCAGTTTGAAACTATCAGACAGGTAGAAGAAGCCATGACGTCACCCACTGATGTTGGCGTCAGATAACTCTCTCTCTATCTCTCTCTCTCTCTCTCTCTGTTTAGCAGTTTCGTCTTCCACGCAGCAAACCGACAGTTCGTTTGTTGGTTCAGACTTATCCTTCTAAGGTGATATCTTTGACGACAATGTCCTGTAAGTATAGCCCCGTCAGAATTCGCAGTTCATTCCCACTACATTCCAGGAACTGATTGGTTATGTTTTTCGATAGTTTAGTTAAAAACGCCTTCGAATGTGTCAACCCTAAAAGATCAGACCAGTGCGCGTGGGTGTTTCTCTCTACCCAGTCCGAAATAATGGTTTTGGCACCACTTGTGGTGACTCTAAAGACTGGTTCTGGTCCTGTGAACGCAGATTCGACTCCCCGTTTTGCGAGCATGTCGGCTTTCTTATTGCCCTCCACTCCTTCCGTTATTAAACAATTAAAATATTCTAGGGAATAATCTCACGGTTCTTTTAGGATAAATACTCAGCTGTACTTTATTATCCGACTATATAACAATCAGTTATTAACATAATAATAATAGAAGTAAAAGTATTTGCTATAACATTTCTTTAGGTATATTATATTAGTAGGTACCTATATTACAAACTGGCGCACGTCACTGGCTGCTAACAGTCGCAGTCGTTCGTTAAGAAGACGCACTTAAATATAACCGATAAACAAAGCAAGCAAAACAAGCAAAATATATGCTATGAAACTACGAGACATAAGTGTTTCCTTGATTCCGACGAATAATCTATCACACTTTAGCATAACAAACGTGACTCGCACAAGTGAATTACGCACATGTGTATTTGCTTCGTCGACCTTACTAAAGCATTTGACAGAGTCCGCCTGGAAGACGTCTTAAAAATCCTAAAGAAAAAAGAAGCCACTGCCAACATAGTAACAACGGTATACAACCTTAACACTACTAACAGAACGCAAATCAAAGCTGGAGAGAATATTACATCTAGCATCTTCACTCCAGGAGGAATTAGACAGGAAGATAGCCTTAGTCCATTTTTAGTCAACCTCTTATGAACAAAATCATAGAAGAAGTAACATCCATGAATTCGGGATACAGAATGAACAATAGGTCTATCAGCATGGTCTGTTACGCCGACGACGCTGCAATATTCGCAGAAAGTGAGAATTACCTACAGAGACAGTTATTTAAGTTCTACCAGATCAGTCAGCAACTCAATATGGATATATCCATAGGTAAAACGAAAACCATGACCATCGCTAGGAAGCCAAAGAGATGCAAGCTGGTAATAGATAATAAACCCATAGAGCAGGGCATGCAATTTAGATACCTGGGCATAGATATGTCCAGCGCTCACGACCCGGTAAAGGACCCGAGAAACCAAATTAACAAATCAGCCATAATATCAGGATGTCTAATGGAAACTGTATGGGCTAATCCTTATATGCGAAAGGAGAGTTAAATCAAAATATATAAGACATGCGTCAGGCCAATAATGACATATGGTATAGAAGCGAGAGAGGATACCAACAAGACCAAAAGAATGCTACGAGTCGCCGAAATGTCAGTACTGAGAACAATAGCCGGGAAAACAAGAAGAGATCACGTAAGAAACACTGACATTAGAGCACAATGCAACGTACAGGATGTGGTGAGATGGTGAAGGCAGTGGAGAAGAGAATGGTATAACCACGTGAAGAGAATGACCGAAGATAGACTACCACGCATTGTACTAGAGGGAAAACCAGCAGGGACCCGTCCACCCAGAAGACCACCAAAGAGATGGAGAGGCAGCTGGCAGTCCACATCTCAGGAAATATTACAGAGGCAAGTTCGGAATTAACAGATCATCTAGATCTCTAACAAGTAGAAAAAAAAGAAGAGAAGTATTAGAGAGAAACAGATATTAAAAACTACTTAGTAGATTTATCTTAGGCACGCGCCAAGAACGGTGAAACGGAGTAGGTATAGTAAATATAAATTTGCAGTATTACCTATAAAAAATCTATCAATGGTTATATTGGTTAGATTATGGATTGCAAGTAATATAGATTTTTTTATAGTCATAAATACTCACAATTTATTATCATATTAAAATTGTTATTTTTATTGTACCGTTGATCAGTTATTGATGGTCAAAATATATTTTTTCACGACAATATTAATAATATGAATACCTATATAAGTCTCTAAAATTATGAAAACGGTGTAATTTTGCATGATAACTTTATTGATAAATTGATTATTAATTGCTTTTTAAAATTGTTGACTTTTTCTCTTCAGACACAATATAAAAGCTTATATAAATTTGGCTTTTAATAAAATGAACTTGATGAATAATTGCATTAGTAACTTTCCTCCTCTATAGTTTGATTCGTCAAGAAAATGGCTATGCCTCAATACTCATTGACCAGCCATTAAGAGACGTTTTGTACTGAATATATATAAACTTTATTGAAATTGATTTGGGAATTTTAATATATTCATATATTTATTTGAAGTTGCGTTTCAAATGTTTGCTACATGCCTGTCTGTGCACAGTTACCGACCGCCAATCGGGGTGACCGCCCGAAGATGGAAAGTCACACTGGGGGCCATCAAACTTTGGGCAGAACTTTCATCGTATTCTAGTCGCTTTATCGCTGACAAGACCAGCATAGGGAGCAGACTTCGAGACTTTATTTCAAATTCGGAAGGTTCTTTTTGTGACTGGGACGTTGAATTTTGTGTTCGTTAACCTCGTAGACGTCTCGACAATGCAATGTTGTCAAATTTATGTTTGCAACTTTTTCTTTGTCAATTACTTATTTTGTAAAATGCAAATCGTAGATATGTACATTTTAATACAATCATCTTTTTAGTATTTTGTACATATATTTAAGGAATTGGTTTGTTTAAATTATTGAAGTACATTTACACCTCAAGTCTTTTCTTTGTACAGTTTATTACAGTGTGGCGGGAAGTTTTGAGCAAAAATGAGATGATTATTTTAGTTGTAATTTCTACAAAAACATAAACGTGTCTAAAAACTCTGAATGTATTTGAAATTTCAACGAAGTCTTCTTACAAAATTAAATAATTATTTAGAAATAAAAGTCGTGGATTGCGGATTCTTTTCTTGTTCAAAAATAACGATTTTCTATTTCACACATTCAGTTAATATTAAAAGTCGCTATTTATGTTTTCGTATTGCAATACAATTACTACCTATATTAGATATGATGACATTCTTCCAGCAATGATAATATTTACTTTACTTCTCATTGTTATATAAATTATACAAACAGTCTGCTGTCTTTTCAAAAAATTGAAACTTTATGGCAAAAAGTTTTTAGTCACCTTGGTTTTTATTGTTAACTTATTTTGGCATACATTTTCGAGACAAAAACTTTCCAATACGTTGCAGATAGATATTATCGCACTTACAATATTAACACAACGTTAATTATGTGAACAATTTTAACTCAAGGTAAGCTTTTTTAAAATTTTATTATAGTTTTAAATATTAAGCATATAATTGAAATATATTTGGGGTATATATTATGTATTTTATTTGTGTAGTAAGATAGCTAAAATTGCACTTAAATTTTGATATACAGTGAATATATATAAATATGGCAACAGGGTCATCCCAGCAGACGATCAGATGGGGTTGTTTTTGTTTTGAACACTCGTCAGCCAATAGGAATCGAATAAACAAATCCGTTGGTCGCTATTCGCAGAGCTTGCTGCGATCCAAGGACATTGTACTAACAGTAGTGTAGCAGTCACTTATTTGTTACTGTTTGTGAAGTGAGTAACCGAATAACAAAAGTGTTTTTTGTGACATTTCCACCTGCATTATCATGATTTATGCAGGTAGAAACAAATTTGAGGTAGGTCGTCAATATTTTTCCTAAAAAATTATGAAATTTTTATTATGTTCAAATTATTTTCTGACGTTCATTTCTTCATTGTTTGATGTAAAACAGCTGATATCTATCCGAGAAATGTCAAAGCTGTTTTGAAGCGAATTAAACTGTTTTTGATGATTATTTAGTTGTTTAAACATGCTACATTCAACTTATGTTGAGAACCGTTACATATACTTTTAAGTTTATTTTTACTTTTCTTTGTTCTTGATGACGGAGGCATACTAGTCGAGCTGAAAATGTCAGCCGTTTATTGACATCTACGTCTCATTTTTGAACAAAAAATTGTTGTTTTTACTTAAAATTAGCATGTTATTGAACTTATTCTAAAAAATAACAAACTTTGAACTTTCAATTGCATTTTTTACACGTTAAAATCAATGGCGATTTAAATTGTTATGTCAATAGTTACTACTAATTTTAGTTATGTCATTAGATTTTTTATTTTTTAAATAATAGCAGTGGGGCTATATTCTACTGTAAATTATATTTTGTATTGCTTGTTTTTAGTCAGGTAGAAGTTCTAGCATTTTCATTAAGTTTGTATAGGATCACTTTTATTGTAAAGTTTAATTATTCATATTTAATTTGTCTAGATTTCAGTCTGTAATGGTAATTTTTTTAATTTATATGTATATATTTATATATTTAGACCAATCATGACAATGCTCTTGGAGAGGTAAGTTAGACAATGAAAATATAATAAAAACAATATCTTTAATTAAATCATTATTTAAATATAATGTTGCTAACATTTGAATTTGTTTTAAAATGAAAAATTATGCTTGTATCAAATGTAAAAAAAAATCAGATGTAATTGTGGTTTATTTGTTTAACATGTTTAAAATATATTTTTTTTAACGAATTTAAAATTCGTTTCTATTGCTGTATCTGGATATCATTACTGAAGTTCACAGTACGTTTACAACACTGTTTATGTAGTATAATGCAAAACAATTTTATGATTAATAAATTATAAAAACACAGTGGAAATTTAGCTAATGACCATTATGGCGCATTCTCAAATCTCAAAGTATAAATTAGTTTGTCCATCTTAAAAACAAATTCCTATTATAAGTTTGTCACTATTGACTGCCATTAGATTTACCTGAAAGCTAATAATTCTTTTTAGTTTTTCAAACATTTTTAATCAAAAATACTGCTGTAGATTAGCAACAACCTCGAGCTTGTTTAGTTGAATCATATTATTTTATGTGAACAATCATTTTTATTTATTTTCTTTTGTTTTTATTTTTTTTTGTTTTCACATAGTCACCTGGCACAACGCCTCCTGTGGGAGAAATTAAGATTTTAGAAGATTCAAATAATTGGTGGAATAAAAAGAATTCTAGAAAATCGAACAGGAATAGGTCAAATAGTAACAGTTATGTTACAGATACAAACAAACAACAGGTTTGTATTTGGCGTTGCTTTTGTGTAATGTATTATGTTATTCATTGTCTTTTTGCCCATTACCTTAAGTATTGTACCATAGACAATTGGGGAATTAAATTTTCATTTAAGTAAATGTGTTGGCTGTCAATTTCGCATACTAATTTCCCATTATTATGGTTTTATTTTACACACAAAAAAACCTAATTAAAAATTAACAAGAATGAAATCAGTAGTGTTTTATCCTAAAAAAATTAAATCTATAACCTCATTTACACTTATATTAATTTGGATGTTTATCTTGAAGGAAGTGAGGAAGTGTATACTAAAGATAAAAGATGAAACATATCACCCCCTATCAACTTTTGTTGAAAGATTGGTTCCTCAAACTGATGATTCATCTAGAGTGAAGGCTCAGTAAAAAATGTAAACATTCATTTCATTAATTACTTTTTTGAGAAGATATGCGAATTGGACCTCGTTCATTCTTAAATGATTTCTGCACACTCGGGATTTTCTTCTGTTCATTCCCTTAACAGCGTTGACGAAGCTCCCAGATTTTCTCTCCTTAAAACTCATGGTTTCGCCCACCAATATCTTTGATCACGGCCAGTTATCAATATATTTGAGTTCAGTTCATGTATCAGTCCCAAGAAGTCAATGCCTCCTCATATAATTCTTGCATTCTCCCTCAAACGAGGCATCCTGCCACCTGGTACCACAAGTTGTCCTGGCACTTCACACAGAATTTAGACGCGAAGTAAAGAACAGTGACAGTGTGCATGAGGTGAAAGCACAGAACTGGATGAAAATATATAAAGAAGGATGATCAATAGAGGATTTCACTTTAAGTGATTCACTTTAAATGTACATCAAAAGTAATACAGTGTAAATGAAGCTTATCTAATTTATTCAAGTGACCACACTCTACTGAGAAATGTGAGTAAAAAGTTTTTTGGAAATATTAAATAGCATCTGTAATTGTACAGTTTGCAAAATGTCGTAGATTTTATGGTCATTGATAAATATAATGTGAGATTTTTTGATTATTCATTTAAGAAATTAAGTAGTCTTCAAGTGTATGTCTTTAAAGCTAGCCTTGACAAATCAGCCCAATCGAGTTTAATGGTGACTATAATTTAGTGCTCTTTAGCTGCATAAATCAAAATTTTTTTGCTCATATAGATACCAAAATTTCGTTGACAATGAGCTTTTTGGAAGCTATATATAAATAAGCCTTTTTCCCATAGAGGTAGATAGAGACCTCTTTTTTTTTCACTTGCTACGGCTCTTACTCACGTCTTTCGCTTCTACTTTTATCGGCGCTTTCATACATGCTCGTTGGTTGCAACCAACACTCTTGACCACCTGGCCTTTCTTCAAAACAATTTCAATCTGAACTTACCCATTCTCACTCGCCTTATAAATCTGTTTTGTCATTCTGTTTTCATCCATCCTCTCTATGTGTACCAGACCATCTAAGCGGTCCTTTATCTATCTTTGTTCATCTTGTTTTACACCACAGCATTCCTTTATCACACTATTCCTCACTTTATCCATCTCTGCAGCATTGATTTTACTTTCATGCTTCTTCTGACAAATCCAACATTCACTACCGTACTTAAGTGTAGGATCCATTTTTTATGAGCTAATTAATTTGAATACTAAAATTTTACAATTTTTCCCTTACCTCTTTTTATTGAGTTCCATTTAAGATTCAGTGAATAATAATAAAAAACTTAAAATAGGCTTTATTGAAGCATTTTAAAGCTAATAAATTTAATTGTTATGTTTGTGATCCCTGCTATTTAATTGGACCAGTTAACAAGACTAATGACGAATATTAAAAAAATTAAAATAAGAAAGATTTGAGCTAGTACATTATTGATAATTAATGAAATTTTGTATTTAATTACTAATAAAATATCTAATTTGTCGAATAGAACGTTAGTCAGATTTTAATGTATATTGTATGTAAACGGACTAACTTCAGTGATGAACTTAATAGCATAAAACGTATCTGCCTACAAATATTAATAAACAATAATTTAAGATTACTGTCTCAACTTGTCATGTTGTAAAAGGTTTGCTCAAATATAACCTAAAAAATTGCTGAATAAAAGGTTTTATTTTAATTGTTTTCCAACTATTATGTGTTACAAAGTCGGCGTTCAGAGTACATCTGTATATTAATTATAAATTTATGAAACTATCATTTTGAAATTTTTTTTTGGAGTTTTTGTTGAAATTGTTCCATTTGATTACCAACTGTAACAGCAAATGACATCTTACCTTAGTAATAAGCAATTTTAAAATTATATTCTGAATAAAATGGGTCAGGTATTATTTAAAATGATTTTTCATAACAAACAATAATTCTTTTTAATGAAAATTGTATTTTATTTAATTTACACTGACGGTGACAGAGATCAACCTCAAAATTTAAAAAAGCTATTACTGAAATATTTTATTCAAATAAATATTTATTATTACTTACATGAATTTTTTATCAATGATCTGCACTTTATTGAGACTTATTACCAACAGTAAATATTTATTTATATAGTTTACGCTTATAACAGCAAACTTTATACACAACACTGTAACTTAAGTGCACAGCTTATGGCTGACAGTACCGACCTCTCGAAAAATTGGTTGACGGCTATCTGACGGCCAATTCTACCACTGCGCGCTCATTCGTCAATCAAATAGCGCGTGCTTTCGCGTCTTCCTGTTACACACTTCCGTCCCATTTCACGAAATCACTCCTACAAATTGCGAGAAAGCGAGAGCAAAGATGTTACTCATCAAAAAGAAAATATTTTCTTTGTCTTTGAGAAAAAGTTTTATATAAAATTGATTATGTTTATAGAAATAATTATTTGTTTTTAAATTTTATTTTATTGTAATTAAAAAAAATCAATCCAAACAATATTCCAGATAATAATCTAAACGTAAATAAATTACCAGAAAACAAATAATGTAACAGTAAATATTTATTCATGTAACAGATAATGCAAAAGTAAATCAAATAATAATTATCAACTAACAGTAAAAATAATGTCTTAACAATGAAAAGAATGATGGTTTGAATAATGCAAATTATGTCAATAAGGATGTAAATAATACCACAATAAGGCAAATAATGCAAAAAATTTAAATGATTTAAATAATGATGATCTAAATAACGAAGGAAAACAACAAATAACAAAGCTATTGAACGAAAAGGGAGAAATGACCACGGAAGTGGAAGAAGTAACAAAAACAGTGGAAAACTATTATAGAACATTATATGAGGATAAGAAAACACCACCACCAGGAAGAGAAGAAAAGAATAGGGTCAAGAGGATCAGAGGATATTCCCGAAATAACGACATTCGAGATCAAAAACACCCTCAAACACATGCATAACAATAAAGCTCCAGGGGAAGATGGTATTATGGTAGAGATGGCAAATCTGTAATAGCCCATATTCAAAGATTGTTTAATTGTTGCTTGGATGAATCGGAAATACCAAATGACTGGCTTAACGCTGTTGTAGTTCTCATTTTCAAAAAGGTTAATACGTACAAACTCGAAAATTATAGATCCACAAGCTTGTTATCAGTACTCTACAAGTTGTTCACGAGGATTATTACACAAAGACTCGCCAATAAATTAGATACATACCAACCGAGAGAACAGGCGGGCTTCAGATGAGGCTATAGTACTATGGACCACCTATAGGTAATGAAAATATTAATGGAAAAGGTGAATGAGTACAACATAACATTTTGGGTAGCAGGGATAGACTATAAAAAAGCCTTCGACCTCAACCTATTCTTAAACTTTAAATGGTTGAGATCTCGGGCTTACTCGAACTATATTTCATGAAGCCGCGAGACTCGAATCAGAGTGCCAAGTGGGCCATTTTTGGTAAGCAGAACTGGCACTGTGGGATGAACCAAACGTCGAGTTTAAGCGCCAAAACCGACGCTTATGGGATACCATGAAAGGCGTTGGTAACTTAAGACAGCAGGACGGTGGCCATAGAAGTCGGAATCCGCCAAGGAGTGTGTAACAACTTACCTGCCGAAGTTACTATGGAAATAATGACCTTTTTTGAGAATATCTCGAAAAGTATTGATTTCGCATCGTTTGGTTTTCAGATTCGTGTTAAACGCCTCAAAATAATACCTGTTTATTTTGATATTGAAATCGTCATAGCTAAACCACTGGATGAAAATATAGCAAACAAAGAGATATTTCAACTTACTTATGAAAAGAAACACTGGGGCTTAAATAGTCCGGTTTTTTACACATTTGGCAGTTACGAACCATTTCTTTCACTAAGTTTCACTGGATTATACCAATTATATTCTGAAAATCACCGATAATACTCCAAAATCTCGTTGCAACAACGCTACAAATTATAGCCGAAACTGTCAGATTTCGTAGTAAACACAAATCTCTGCACGTGGTACCATTCAGATAAGACGTGCGGCGTTGTCGCTTATTGAGCAATACATTTCTATGATCTAACGGAATAAAATAGTTTAATGGTTTAACATTCCATAAAATGGGTTGTATTATTCAGGTTGTTATAATTCATGAAATATTAATAAGAGATAGCATTATAGTCACAATATTGTTGCAAATATAATTAACAAATACTATGGACGATTCAATAACAATCACAAATCTCTTGCCATAACTAGAAAGCAGACAACATCACAGCACAACACATTCCAGTCGGCCGTATCAAGATGATAAGTGGGGATGTATGATCGTGTTAAAAAGTTAATAGTTCCGTCTCCCCTGATAATAGGTCTATATGTTGCAGAGTAACGATGCTCATTCCTGTTCGTTTTATATTCGAAGGTCCCAATAATGCTAGATATCGGTATTATCTGTCAGTGTTTGTGTAGATTCAGTTGAATATGGATTTCAGTAATTGTGTATACTTTGATGTTATTTTAAATATCACAGAAAAATATATCAAATATTTTTTCAGTTAAACAAGGTTTTCGTGGAGGATGAAGCACCCATTAATAAAAAGTTACCAAAGGAGCTACTACTACGTATTTTTTCCTACTTAGATGTTGTATCGTTGTGTAGGTGTGCCCAAGTCTCGAAGGCATGGAATATATTAGCCTTGGATGGTTCAAATTGGCAAAGGATTGATTTGTTCGACTTTCAGAAGGATGTAGAGGTAATTATTGACCGAAATCCTATTAACTATTCAAAGTAGATCAAATTGTATTTTCTGGTATTGGAATAAAATAGAATTGCATCTTAATAACGTTTCATTTTAAGGGCCCAATAATAGAAAACATATCTCGACGATGTGGCGGGTTTCTTCGCCAGCTATCGCTGCGCGGTTGTCAATCTATCGCAGACGGCTCAATAAAAACTCTAGCTCAACTGTGCCCTAACATCGAGGATCTAAACTTGAACACGTGTAAAAAACTCACGGACAATTCTTGTACAGCTCTCGCGCGACACTGTACCAAATTGCAACGACTAAATTTAGACAGTTGCGCAGTGATAACTGATAATTCTCTCAAAGCTTTGAGTGACGGTTGTCCGAATTTGACGCACGTAAATATAAGTTGGTGCAGTAATATAACGGAGAATGGAGTCGAAGCGTTATCCAGAGGGTGTCCTAGATTAAAAAGTTTTATTAGTAAAGGATGCAAGCATATCACTTCTCGGGCAGTAATTTGTTTAGCTAGGTTCTGCCATCAATTAGAAGTAGTTAACTTGCAAGGATGTAGTGTAAGTATCCAGTCTTATATTTTACTTTAAAAAAATGACTAAAAGAAAAACTTCTGCATTTTTAAGGTTTATTGATTAAATGTCATTGTGAAATATTCAAAAAAATCAAACAAGTCTTATAGTCCAGTAAAATGGTATGTTTTACTTTGCATCAAATGAGGTAGTTTTGATTTTTTTAAATATTGTATGTAAGGGTGAGGAGTGGTTAATGATAAATCTAATTTTTCACGTCGACAAACCTCAGGATACTTAAAAACCCAATTTTTATTTTTTGTTAATTTTGCCTCGTAACGACACACTTTGCGGTAAAATTAACAATGTTCTTTCTTCAAGTTAAAAAAGGAGAAGAGTTTTTTATAATTCACTTTTCCCAACGCAGATTTCAATGTGAACACATTGGATGGATACTGTTCACGTTTTAGGAGGTACAATCTGGTACACTCCTGAATCAATTGTCCCAGAACACAGTTTTGTGCGAGTAGAAAAATGCTCTGCTTCTCATCTTGTGAGATAAAGACCATCTGTACAGTTGCAAACCTACCAACCCTATGAATAACTTAAGCGGAAATATGTAATCATGTTAAAGAAATAATGGTGTGGTTGGGTGGTAACCAATTCTGTTTAAATCGGCTCTAAACATCCGCTTAGTTGGTAATAAAGTGGGGATCTTTGACAGGTCTCTTTCTTATATATAATATATATAATAAATCATTTCTACCAATACTTGGCGTGTTTGCACACATTGCAGCAGCCAGTCGTGATAAAACGTACCAGATTTGAAGTGTGATGAGAACGAGTTCAACCTGCCCGTTTCTTCTCCAACAACAACAACGACTCCGTGGAACACCTGGTTCATCTAAGACACTTAAAGTATAATAAATATATACCATTCCTAAAATACCGACATAAAATTATCAATTAGTGCAGCATTACATACAGGGTGGCCAACCGGAAACGAAACAGAGCCATTTGCAGAAACCTCGTCAACATTTTAGAAAAACGCTCAGACCGGTCGATTTTTTATTAAAAGGGGACACTCTTTTCCGGTATTTTTGATTTCACTACTTTCAATAAGTAATGGGTAGAATTTTAAAATTGAAAGACTTGTAAAAGTTTTTGAAAGACATCTTATTCGACCCCCAATGCCATTTAAAAATTTTGGGGTAATTCTTACCCTCTCTCAAAGTAGTGGAGTCAAAAATACCGGAAAAGAAGGTCCCCCTTTAATTAAAAATCGACAGGTCTGAGCGTTTATCTAAAACGTTGACAAGGTTCCTGCAAATGGCTCTTTTTCGGGCCACCCTGTAATATTAATTACAAATTACCAAAAAATATAATTTTTTTACAAAAAATATATGTATATATAACAAACGGGGTATTTTTCATTTTACACACCCTTCTAAAATTTGCAATCGTACTTCGTTAACTTACAGCTGTATCTCAAAAAGTATTGGGTCTACAAAGACCAATTTAGATTTATTTTGTTACAAATTTGATGTACTTTAAAGTATAAAATTACTTCTGCCGAAAAATAAGGTAATAATTGTTATTATTTATACATAATTGTTTGAATATAATTGTACTAGTTGTTCGAGTATAATTGTACAATTGTTTGTCGATATTCGCGCGTAGATGTAGTGAAAAAGAAGTAGATGTCGATAGACTTAACTGACAAAGTTTACAATAAAGTGTTGTGTGTTCCCTATCGACGTGTAAGAATGTTATTCTTATACTACTGGTTCTGCTCTGTTACCTCAAGTTTTAAAGAGAACATTCTGAATGGTGAGAGACTGGTTCGTGAAGACCCTCTACAGTAGAAGGATACTATTAGAAGTGATACATCGTTATAAAGGACAAATGCTTACATGTGCATGTGTTAATTTACAATGATTTTGACCAGATGCCTTAAACGTTTTCCCTTAAAACGTCAACAAAGTCTTAAATAGCTTAATAAATTTATAAGGGTCTACTTATGAGAAAACATGTCAACTACGAAAAGAATCTTAAAACAAACAAATGCAGAACCCCATACTTGATTTTTTTAAAGAATATAAACAGAAGTAAGAAATAGGTACAAAATCTAAACGTACATAAAAAATAAATAAAAATTAGGTCCATTATTGTCAAAATCGGCAAAAACTGAAAAAAACGTCACATTTGCATATTTTGAATTTTTTGCTGTATCTCAATTATCATTAGCCATCCCATCACATACAACAAATAAAAAAATCAGAACTACCTCATTTAAAGCATGGTAACCCCCTTTTTAACGACGATTTTAATGGAGTATTAATACTTAAAGATACAATACTTTTTATACATTTAAACTGTGTCAGCTTTATAAATGTTTTTCATATTTATTTATATTTTTTAGAATATAAGAGATGAAGCAGTGCAGTCATTAGCTGATAAGTGTCCTCGGCTTCACTATCTTTGTCTTAGCGGATGTTCGGTATTAACAGACTCTTCGTTAGTAGCATTAGCTTCCAATTGTCACCTTCTTTCTACGTTAGAAGTTGCGGGATGCTTATTATTTACGGATGCCGCCTTTCAAGCTTTAGCAAGGGTAGGATTTGAAATTGTTTGTCATGAATTAAGAAAAAATCAAATAAATTGGCTATCCCAATTTTAATTGAACAAAAAATGAATCCATACATTTCTCATCGTAAATAAATTGTATGTGTTTCAAGTGGAAAATTATTGATCGTCTAAATTCGAGATAACGAACATTAAAAATTGTTTATTTAACACGCCAAGTAAATACCTTACCGTTATCAATGACAAAGAATGTTCACCCTTGGCCGCAAAACCAACAGATTGTGATTATTCTTATACCCAAACGCGACCACTCGGTTGAGAAATCTTGAAGTAAAATACATAGAAAAATGACAATGGAATAATTCTATAGGTTTGTTCTAACTACTCATGCGCGACAGATAAAACGAGTTCTAACCATGAAGGGTCGGTTTATCGGACGATCCGTCTATCATTATAATTAGAATAGACAGTGATATTAAAATTACTTAGCAATATGTGATTAATTACAATTACACGCTTTCGTGTAATTTATTCTTAAAAAATCACACCACAGTATTGTTTCTTAAACCTAAATAATTGTCAAAAAACTCACTCTAAACTCAACAAAACCCAAATAAGCTCAGAAAAAAACCAAAATAGTTAACCAAACACACATAACCTTATGAAAGATATGTCATTTGTTGTACAACGCGCACGTTACCCATCTCAAGCAGTCATGTGTACGTCATCCTTTCTACCGATGTCAAAAAGTGACCACATGCTGCAGATCACCCATAAATTTGTTTCAAACGGACAATTGATTCACTTTGTTGTTAATGTATAATGCATAACCGTTTGTCACTTCAAAACCATATTTCATAGGTAAATCTGTAAATTTGTTTGAAATAAAACGACAAAACTTAATTTATATTACATGACATCACATTACAATCTTGCGGTTGGGCCTTTGGTCGGCACCTATGTCACCTAGATCTTTTGATCCACTGTGACTACCGCTGTGTCTTCAGGGCATCAGAATTCTAGTCCGCTGATTTTGGCAAACCTTAGGATTTCGGTAGGCCCTGTCTCTTTTAGATCACTTGGATCCATGATCATACGGCCCCAGGTTTGATACCTGTACCCCGCTAGCATCGGGCAGTAACTCAGAATGTGTATACTGCTCTCCTCCTCCTCCTCCTCCTCTCCGCATAGTCGGCAGTTTTTCTCGGCCACTAGCTTAAGTTTGAAGAGGTGCGCCCTTAGTGCGATGTGTCCTGTGAGCAGGCCAAGCGTGCTGCTTAGTCTACTCCGGTCCAGAGTGCGTCAGCCCTCTTCTGGAGAGGTCTTTTCATCAGCTTTGATGTTCTGCAGCCAGTATTTGCATTCCACTGAGCAATATGCTCTTGTTCAAGGATTAGTTTCAGTAAATGTTTTGCTTCGGCAATTGGCAATCCGACCAACTGGCTTCTTGGTTCCACCAGGGTCCCGTTTCTTGCCAGTTCGTCGGCTACCTCGTTGCCGTTTATCTCTGTGTGTCCAGGAACCCATGTAAGAGTGACTTTGTTTACCGTCGCTAACTCAGTGACGGCTTGCATGCAGTCTCACACCACCAATGATGTTGTGGTGTTACTCACGAGGGCCCCGATGGCCGCGTGACTGTCAGTGTTGTCACTGTTGATCACTCTGTTTTCTGTCAGGTGCGTAGCGCACAATTTATTTTTGTTTGGAAACCTTTTTAAAACAGAGTATCGCGTGACGTCAGCACTTTGGTAGTTCATATGCAATCGCAGTTAAACATAGAGAGATGTACTGATATGCAGCTTTCTCTTTTTATTCTTCTACCGCTTTTCACGCCAATTTCCATGATCTATTATTAAATGTCTATGACCTTAAGGTGTTATTTAAAATTTAAATAAAGTTTTCATCGCGCTATTGTTAAAATTTTTTATTTTCATACATTTTATATTTTTTTAAAATCTTTTTCACTATTGTGTAAAATTGAATTTTTTATTTCAGTGCCACTTAAAAATGTAATTCAAAATTTTTAGAGTTGCAGATATCTAGAAAAAATGGACTTGGATGAATGCGTCTTAATAACAGATGCTACCCTTATCCATTTAGCCATGGGATGTCCTAGGATTGAATATTTGGTAAGAAAAAATAATAACTAACCTTATATATAGTTATTTTGTTATAGAATATAACATCTCTAATAAAAATGTATAAATATAGATTTTTATTTTCAAAATAATAATGTAGGAATCGGGGGTTTATACTTTCCCTTTTCCTACTTGGGAGAAATTATTACTCAACTTTGACTTGGACTGGAAGTAATCACAATTTGGCTGGTTTTTTAAAGGTTTTTATTTAATACAAAATATAGGTATTTATATCTTCAAAAACACAATGCACTTTGTACCGACTAGTGAACTACTGCAAGCAATGAAATTAATTCAAAGCCGTGGAAAAATAGGAGTTCAAACTAACTAATGAAATAAAACTGAACGAATACAACGTATTGGAAAAAGAAACTGTATGACAGCCGCTCACTACGACTGTTGGAACAATAATACTGTTGAACGACCGTCGTTATCGACGGTCGGAGGAATACTACTGTTGCGTCGAATCAAGACGGCGCGTTGAGAGGAAACTTACTACTGCACCGACTCGAGGCTGCGCATTGCAAACAAAAGGGAAAAAAGCCAGCTGGGGTCCTAGCCGGAGACATCGCAAATTCTGACTGGGGCAAAACGTCGTAAAGGGTTAAAATTAGAATAAATAAAATTTAAAACAAAGTGTTGCGATCTGTCATCACAATAAATGTCTGTAAATCTGTAGTCACAATGTTTCCAAATTATCTTTGAAATTTTGTACGTTTTATAATAGTCCTTAATTTTAGATAAATTATTATAAATTTACATGTATTAATTATTTTTTAATTACAATATTTTAAAATTAATTGTTTAAAAAACTACAGAAATTCATAAATGCCCTTATTGAAATTTTTTTTTAGACTTTGTCACATTGTGAACTAATAACCGATGAAGGAATTCGCCATTTGTCCATGTCTCCTTGTGCAGCTGAAAATTTAACGGTTTTAGAATTAGATAATTGTCCACTTATAACGGATGCATCTTTGGAACATTTAACTTCTTGTCATAATTTGCAACGAGTAGAACTTTACGACTGTCAACTAATTACTAGAGTTGGAATTAGAAGACTAAGGGTAAGTGTAATGTCTAACTTAACGAAATCTTATCTCAAGCATCCACAATTCTTTGTTTTTATGCACTTTTGGGTATTAATTTAAAAAATATATTTATGGTCTTTAAACCTACTATTAATTTATTAATCTTAAACATTACAAATACGTATATCCTTCGAAATACAACCAATGTTTGTATTAATTTAATAAAAAAATTTCTCATTCTACTACAAAATTTTTATGTTGTATGCTATTTTTAGGAATAATAAATGAAGTAGGAATAGTTTTTATTAAATATTTATTAGTCTTAAAAAATTCACTTATTCACAGAGCATAATAGACTATTAATTTATGAAATTACTATTAAAAGGTACACTTCCAGCGTTTCCACTACACTTGTAACTGAGGCGCATATCCACTGACGTATTGAACTAAATTGGTTACCAATGGCGTATCCTAAGTATTTTGTAACGGTTACCGAATATTTATCTATTAGAAAATATATCGCATATGATGTGTAACATTTGACATCTCACCTTAGTAATAAGCAATTTTAAAATTATATTCTGAAAAAAATGGGTCAGGTATTTTTTGAAAGGATTTTTCATAAACAATAATTCTTTTTAATTAAAATTATATCTTATTTAATTGACACTGACAGTGACAGAAATCAACCTCAACATTTAAAAAAGCTAAATACTGAAATATTTTATTCAAATAATTATTTATTATTACTTACTTGAATTTTTTATCAATGATCTGCACTTTATTGAGACTTATTATCAACAGTAAATATTTATTTATATAGTTTACGCATATATAAGGCCAACTTTATACACAACACTCTAACTTAAGTGCACAGCTGATGGCTAACAGTACCACCTCTCGGAAAATTGGTTGACGTCTAATTGAAGGTAAACACTAACCGCGCGCTCATTCATCAAATCAAATAGCGCGAGCTTTCGCGACTTCCTGTTATTGTTACACATTTCACGAAATCACTCCCACAAGTTGCGAGAAAGCGAGAGGAAAGATGTAAATTAATTTTGTAACTGTCAAGAATGTTCTTCGGTAATTGTCGTGTTTTGTAATCCCTCTTCGTTGAATTTAGTCACGTGCTGTGCTTTATTCTACAAGCAATTTGACTTAAAACACTATTTTTTTTATTAAATTCAGGTATTTAAAAAATCCTACAATATTTTAAAAATTTAATTTTACCATTACTTTTTCAGAGTCATTTACCAAATATAAAAGTACATGCTTACTTCGCACCTGTAACCCCACCGCCAATTGCTGGAGGCAGCCGACAGAGGTATTGCAGGTGTTGTGTCATACTATGAGGTAATTGCCCCTTTGGATCCCAAGGAAATGATTCTCCAGATTCTTAACACTATAAATGTGTTTTTTGAAACTCACATAGTGTAAGAGATGAAAGGCTAATGTAAGGCATTTTTCTTGCATAATTTTGATACTTTTTAATAGGCTGAATGATTTTGGTCTCGCCTATTTTTTGAACCAAATAATTTTTTTATGAAAAAGAAATAAGACGTAATTGATGTCACCACATAAAATGTTAGGTGGTGATTGAATTTTATTGACTGGATGATTTAAAATATCGAAAGTTCATTTTATTTAATAATTAGATGTTAGATATTGATCTATAATCATGTAGCAATAATAATTTGTATTGTCGTGACTATAGCATATGATAAGTCTGAAACTTTTTTTTTGACTACTTTTTAAATTACCTACCGATTATATTTCGCTTCTACCATGAACATATCAACATCTGTGATGACCAACATCAAATATTTCATCACACAGGTAAAAAAAAAATTATTTATTTTTTTATTTTACCTCTTGTTTAGATAAACCGTGCCAGTCATTTGGTTAATACTCAAACCATAAGTAGCATGTTCGGTGTTTAACCTGAAACAGAACTAATGAAAAATTAGTTGACCAGTATTTATGTTGTCATAAGTTTGACAGCTAATGTTAAGAAAATTGCGATTTCGATATTTTATCAACTTATTTATGGGATAAGTTGGAAGTTCCAAGTAAATAATGTTCATATTGTTACTATTTTTTATTAGTATGTATATCAATAACTTGTAAGGAAATCTTATTTCCTTAAGTTTAATCTCAATATAATCATAAAAAACTATGGTTGTTATTCAGACAATTTGTATTTATTATTTTTATTTAATAGACATGTAATTAATTCTGTATCTGAGAGAAATTGGGGTTAAGGGTAAAAGTTACTAAATATTTTAAAATGGAAAAAGATACGTTACCAAACCATCTGTTCATAGTAAAATTTTCTAGTCGATTTTCTTCAGTATAAAAATAAACTTCGTAATTTTTTTAACGAGTTTACTTCCGAGTTAATTTTGGCATAATGGTATTAAAAACATATTATTATATTATTCACTGAAATTTTTAAAACTTTTCTGTTATAAAAACATTTAGTAAGTTTCAGTCATAATACTGTAATTTTTTTACGCTTTCTTCATTTTCTTAAATGAGAATAGCTTGATATTAAACTGTTACGATACATTTTGGAATGTCTTCTTCTTCTGCTGCCCATCCACTGCTGGATGTTGGCCATTACATTGTTGACACTACTATATTTTAGCTACGATATTGGCGTATACATTTCTACATCTTGCCGTATGGACCAGTTCAATAGTTCTCAATCCTGTTTAATATTTTTATACCATGATTTATGCTTTCTACCAATGTCTTGTCTACCTTCAATTATCGACTTTAGTAATTCATACTTCGTACCCCGCTTGACTTGGCCAAAATAAGTCGTTTTACGTCACTGTAGTCTTCTTAACACTTTGACTCTGTCTGTGTAAGAAATTTTTAATAAGCGTCTGAAACACCACACTCTACTCCATATAGAAGAACCGACCAAGCATAGCATTTCAAGAATCTTAATCGGAGTTTGGTGTTAAGACCACGGTTGCACAGCACCTTTTTATGTTTGAAAAAGTAGGAAATTGTCATTTTAATTCTGCATTTGACCTCTTTATCTGAGTCCCAATTTTCGTGTAGCCTGCAACTAAGATATTAAAAACTGACAACACGTTCAATGGGTTCGTTATCTACTTTTATGACAATCATAAATTTAGTCTTTTTGTTATTGGTATTAAAACCAAGTTGCTTGCTATTTCTATTTACTTCCTGAATTAGATATTGTGGATCATTTAAGTTGTGTGCTAACAGTGTTGTATCATCGACATATCGAATGTTGTTGACAGATCCATTCACTTTACTCAGAGTAAATATTAAACAATAGTGGAGACAAAATTCAGCCTTGACGGACACCTTTATTTATTGCAAGGTTGTGTGCTGTCGCGTCGTTGATTCTTAATTCTGTAGTTTGCTTCCAACACAGAATTTTGATGCATTGTATGTCCTTACCATTGATGTCTCGTACCAAAAATATCCATCAATTTGTCATGTTGTACCCAGTCAAATGCTTTTTCATTGAGATATGTAGCTTCTGTTAATGTATTATAAAGAAAAAGGAAACCAAAGGTATTCAAAAAATTTGTGTCAAATAAGTAGTTTTTCTCTTCAGCGCCTCTGTAGGCATATTTTTATTTCATCTATAACAAGTAACAAGTTGGATGAATAAAATTATTCACGAAGAAGTAATTTAGATCAATTTTTACACTATCGATTAGTGTAAAATATATCTTCTTCTCTTTATGTATTATCTATTAATGGATGTTTGCGACAATATGATTAATTTCTTTACGATTTCTCGCTGTATGAACCAGACTTTCGAGGGTCTTTAATTCCGTCCATTGTCTTGTATTACTCAGCCAGGACATATTTTTCCTTCCTAATCCTCGCTTTCCTTCAATTTTGCTTCGATTATAAGCTGCAGATTGTTATAGCCGTCCCAGATATAAAGCCTTCTTTCTTTTTATTATAGTCAGTAGTTCACGACTTCTATCCAATCGCCGCAGGACTTCCTCGTTGGTTATTCGTGCTGTGTAAGGGATCTTGAGCATTCTGCCATAGAGTCACATTTCGAAGGCCTCTACCCTGTTCATGGATGTTACCTTCATCGTCCATCCTTCCATACCGTAAAGGAGCACTGACCATAAAAATCTTGTCTTAAGCTTTAAATCAAATTCAGTGTTGACAAGAACCTTTTTAAATTTCATAAATTCGTTTCGAGCATTTTCAATTTAATCTCAGTCAATTTTCCAGTAGCCATGTTCTCAGATACTTAAATTTGCTAACTTTTTCTATTGGTAGGTTAAGTAAAAGATATAACCTATTGAAATGAAGTTTTTATCCCAGTATCCCAGATATCTAATCAAAATCAGATCCCCATAGTCACCACTTTAGTAATAATGTATCAAATAATCCATGTGAACATATTACTCCCTAACGATTTAATACAAAATTACCCACAAAATACTTCCAACGTACAAGCATATAGAAGTAGGTAGAGATCATTTCTTTTTAATTGCTTTTTTGGCATTTAGTAAAAGCACAGCGTTCTATAAATAAATCTAATCAAAATCTCATCCCTACATTTAAACTACATGCATCGCCACCTATCGGCATAGTTGGGAAAACCGCTGCAATGGATATACTTGAAATGGGTTTTATATTAGTTGCACTTGGTTTTGAAAAAATATGGTTTTATTATTTTTCCAGCTCTCGTCATTGTAGAGATATAAAATATATACCAATTTTTAAGTCTAATCAATCACAAGCTTTTAATCACAAAAAGTCCAGTATTTTTTGCTCGAGCAAACAGTCAAACAGACAAAAAATCCAATAAATAGGGGATAACATATTTTAACTTTTTTTTTGTAAATATCTTCAAATTATAGACACAATTCTTTTATAGTTTTGTGCTAGTAGAGATTAGCATTAATTTTTTTGTACGGTCGCTATATTACAAGCTGTAGATGACTCATTATTGTACCAAGAAATATGGAAAATTCAGTTTAAAGAGTAGTCATATAACCTGAATTAAATACTTAATATGTAAGCTAGCATTATTTCAATATGCTTAGAAAATGTATCAAAACAGTTCAGTATAAAACTATTCTACTAGATGCAGCATTTTTCTAATTGTAGATTTATTTTAATATTTGAACAATCTTTATGGAGAAAGTATTAAGACTGTTAGTTAAAGGTTACCTTTTTTTAATTGTAAATAATAATATTAACTAAGGAGAAAGCCTTGCATTACAATAATGTACAAAAACTCGTAAAATAAAAAAGCAATCGTTGAAGTAATTAATTATTAACTACATAAAATTCAACTCAACAATTCTAGTCCAGAGTCTAGCTAGAGCTAACTAAAATACAAAAAAGTAACAGTTTTTATTTTTTAACCAAAAATGTTTTGAAAATATACACAAATGTATACATAGAAGTTTACATCTTGCAATAAATTTGACTAGAAGTGTTTATCTTACAATTAGAAGTTTTTGTTACATTATTATGAAAGTAATATATATTGTAAGGTACATTATTATTAAAAATTGTTATTTTTGGTCAAAATAACAGGCAGTATATATTTTTTTAATTGTTAAGATTGTTAAATGTACGTAAGCGTCATTTATTTCAAATACTCCTTTTATTATTATTTTTAATTTACATTTTCCTGATTCAACCAGAAAGTTGTGTAAATAGGTTCCAAGTAATTGTTAAGCAGATGAAATTGTATTTTTAGCTTGCTTGTAGGTTTACCTTTTTTAAGATAATGTTGCATTACCTGTATAAAGATTTTGATACGAGTATTACAAGGATGATTTAGTCCTTAATTTATTTTTTGTAGGATTACCTTATTCTAAATTGATTAGCGAAATAATTTTTTTTTAAATTAGTTCTAAAAAATACTACTGCCTGAGATAAAAAAATATATACAAGATTTTATTGTATGTACCATTACTAACATTTGATAAAATATATAAAATGGGGCCACAGGGGCATTATTCTCAAAAAAACATTTGTAAATTAATATTTTAAATTATTATTGGAAATTATTTAGAGGTCTTTTTAAAACTTTAATCAACTCTTCGTAAACATTTTCCTATACATAATCATTGATACTTATACCTATATTACTGTTACTTTTGTTTTAAAATATATGGTTCATGTTGAATTTATATTAAAGTAGGCATAAGTAGGTTTCGTTCTTTTTAAAAGGGTATTTATCATTTAGTCATTAATTACACCAGTCAACAATTTTCAACTATATAAAATTTTCCTAAAATATTGTTAATAATGTATTTTGGTGTGGTAATTTCATAAATCATAGGTACTAATCTTTTCCCAGCAGCTCCAGTTTTTGATATATTTTAATTTTTCTCATTTAGGGGGTGGATTCATACTTATTTTAGATTTACTTATCACATCTGCTAATTCGCTAGTGACGAAGAGACGTTATTTGAACGATCCAGAAAGTGTTTGTGCTATTTGTGGTGAGTATACGTTTACACAGCATCGTAAATGTATCCCAGACTTCGTAAAACTGCTTATTTTAACTACTTTGGGGTGAATATTTGCATTCAAGACAAACCACCGTCAAATTTAGGACACGAATGATTTGGCGGGAAACTTGTAATCATTGTGACGATTGTTATTATTGCGCGGTGAATATTGCCAGTATAATCTCGTCAAACCGGAACTAGTGGTCATATCCGACGTTGCTTTCCGCTCAACGACCTTTTCCACACTCTAGTATTCACCTGTGGCAGTAAAATCGACATCATCAACTTATTTTGAACCAGTTAACATGGAAACTGAAGAAGAAAGCTATGAAACTTCTACGGATTTCACACCTAGTTAAAATTCCGAACCTTTCAATCAGAATGAGTTAAATAACTTAGTAAGGGACTTTTTATCAAAAGAGTTTTCTGAAATTTATCCGCACCAGATACGAATATGACATTTTAACGTACTCGAGAAAGTTTTGCTACTATATTTTACCACTGAAGAGAATATAGTTTATTGTATTATTGTAATCAAAATATAAAAAATTCATCTTCGGTGAATCAAGATCGAATTATATTGCCACCGCTTTATATTAAACTTGGCATTATGAAAAAATTTGTTAATGCCCTTAATAAAGATGGTAAATGAACAAATTTCATGAGCTAAGTGTAGGAAAGAGAACATGGAAATCATTTGTTAGGGTAATCCAAAATTTTCTTGGAAATCATTATTTAGAAAACTATTTAGGTGCAATCATAGACATAGGAGACTAGACTGCGGGTGTATATGTGAGAGTTGACTCCCGATGGGAAAGAGACAGTCGATCGAGAGGTTATCTCGTGCTTTCTTTAATGGGCGGGGCTTACGCCCGATTCTCGAACCCGATCCCTCCACTCAGATAGCCGCGTGCCTCTCGGGAGTAAGCCCTGTCCATTAGAGAGAGCACGAAACAGCCTCTTGATCGACTGTCTCTTTCCCATCGTGAGCCAACTCTTAGCACGGGGACCCGCAGTCTACTCTCCTATGTCCATTTAACCTGTGTGCACTTGTGGACGAAGGTAAAATTTGACATTAGAACGACGATGAAAACTCTTACCTTGGAAAATACAGAAACGATTTAGTTGCCATGAAGAAAAAAAGATGTGTTTATAATACTTATAAAACTCAAGTATTACAATTAATTAAACACGGTGAGAAAACTTAGGAAATAAACTCTGATGAACTCTACAAAAACAACCTCTAATATTTGACACTTCCTCGTCTTCTCTTCTATTGGGCAATTTCGTTGGGACAATAACCCAACATTTGACATTTAGCAACATAAGGTAAAATACCTGATTTTATACAACAGCCACTTTGTAGCCAGTGAGCAAGTATGCCACAAGCGTATCGCACAGCATTATAGAGTCTTTGTTCTGTACTACATAACTCAATTACACATCTCTGTTACTGTTTCGTGAGATAGGTCCATTAGTACTAAACATGTTGTCAAATTTAAGAGATCTAACGCGTAACATGATCATTTGGATCGATTTCCTGTAAATCTTGGAGATGAAAGCAGAGTGAAATATATACAAATAATGGATGAACGATACCAGACAGGTATCATTAAAAAAATGGACTTGGTCGGGGGACCCAAGACAAGTGAAACTTCATTCTCTTTACATTGAAACAAAATTTATCTTAATTATAAATATTTGTAATTGATTATGCATGACAATAAATTATAATAAATTTTAGTGTTAGAGTAGTAAAAAATATGCTTTATTTGTATTTTTTAAAATAATTTTGATCTACTGATGTAACAAACATTTTCTTCTATTTTTTATTACTATATAAACAAAATGTACATATATAGTAACTGACTTATTCTCAAACTAATAAGCGCGCGTGGAGGATCACTGCAACACACTACGTATATACACTACACTTATTCTCAAAGGAATAAGCGATGGTGGAGGAGAGAATGATGCATACACTATATTGGTATAGTTATACTACACTGGCGTGTTCTCAAACGAATAAGCGCGCGTTGTAGTATATACATACACTATATAGGTATAGGTATACACTGGCTTATTCTCAAACGTATAAGTATTCTACACGTCTGTAGTGGAAGAGAATGCGCGCACAGCATTGAATATGGAGTAGTGGGAAGGAGTCGAAGAAGAAAAAAAAAGAACGGAGTGGGGCGAGAGAACGATGTATCCTATACGCCTGTAGTGGAAGAGAGTGCGCGCGTAGCATTGTATATGGAGTAGTGTAGAGGAGGTGAAGCAGAAGAGGAAAAAGAACGGAGTGGGAGCGCATTCTCGTAAGATTCCAAAGTGATGACGTCACGTTTTTGCCGATTCACTCTCTGTATTTCTTTTTCGAGTGGTACGCGAAAAGAAGTTTCATTTTAAAAAATCCCATAAAAGTCAATTTTGTACGGATTTACATTAACTTTTTAAAATAGCGTATAAAAAAAATATATTTTTGTGAAAATTTAGAACCTGTGTGTAATTTAAAAACATGAGCTGCTAGAAAAAAATCTAGTATTTTTTTCGTAATCAACGCCCTTAATTTAATTAAAAACGATTAACAAAACTCTGGAAAATTGTTGACCAGTCTTATTATTATTAAACCGCTATTCTGAACGTCAAATCAGATTGATCTTGTATTATTTTGCCTGGTTATTGATTTACATTTAACACCAACTGTAAAGTAATATCTTTTTGGTCATCAAATAAGAAGTGAAACTTAAATGAACAATAACCTATTTCTACATTAACAATGTAAATTTTAAACTGGACTGGACTGAATTTCTGACAGACGTCACGCATTATTTTTGACGAGGATCATAAAAATGTATGATGGGTTGATTGTGCCAGACACTGAACCAATCAAGATGCAGCCTGAAAATTACATGGTGTGCGTCATGTTTGGCCCAATATAACCAATCATCCAACAAAATTAAGGGTGTGCTGGCTGCACACTACTTTCGAATCTTTGTGTATTTCTGATTACAGTAATATTTTAAAAATACCTTTTCATTCCACCAGATACATCTCTCACATTGAACGGTTTTCTTGAATTTTGTAGCAACTTTCTGTTTATATCGTCAGTGATTTTTAAATCTATGCGACTGTCAGTTTATTAAATTTTTCATAAGTAATTTGAATACTAACGTGTGTTAAAAGTTTAAATTGTATATTTTTTTTGTCTTCAATTAATGGTAGTTTATAAATTCCAATATCCTTTTAAAATTAGCCTAACAAGTATGTTTTATTGGATGTTACATAAGTAAATGGATAATTGTTTGCACTGTAAAACCTTATTGTCTTCACACAGCAACGGTTAGAATCGCATTTCAAAAAATATAGATATTTACCGTTTATAGTCGTGATAGACATATGTTTCTAATTGTACGTAATAAATTATATTTAATAGTAGTTTACCGGAAATTTTCCTCTGCGGTTTTTGTAGAGGACATACGGTTAAATTTATGGAAAAATATCTTTATCTGCATGTTTTCTGTAAGACCTAGATAAAATTTTAGGTACATCTATTGCCCAAACCGACAGGATTTACTATAAATATTAGTGTGATATACGGGAGGGTCTAATTTACACACGTTTTTTAATTTTACATAAATTGTAGCATATATATCAAAACATATTTTTAGAATACAGACCTTGAAATTTTGGGTCTGGCATAGCCTATGTCTACTGGAATGAAATATAATGCGTACATACATATATTCACGCCTTTTTCCCTTAGGGGTAGGCTGAGACCACTTCCTTCCACTTGCTACGGTTCTAACACACATTTTTTGCTTTCTCTACTTTCATCAGTGCTCTCATACATGCTCGTCGGTTGTTGGTACTATTAACCTGGCCTTTTTTCATAACAATGTTGATCTGATCGAGATATGTTCGCCGAGGTCGACCTCTACCGACTTGTCCATTCACACTCGCCTTATAAATTTGTTTCGTCAATCTTCCTTTATCCATCCTTTTTACGTGTCCAAACCATCTAAGCATTCCTTTATCTATCTTTGTGACCACATCTTCTTTTACATCACAGCGTTCTCTTATCTCACTATTCTTTACTTTATCCAACCGCGTCACTCCGAGTCAGAAGCTCAGTAATGCCTAATCAGCGGCAATAGTGTACTGCCATCACTTTAAGCCGTGCGGCGTAGTGGGAGGATTTAAGGTGGTGGAATTGAATTGTTATTGGTGCAAATCGGGTTAATTGATATGCCTCCCATCGGACATTCAGGTAACCGAGCTATGGGCTATTAACATCTACAATTTATCGTGTTTTTCAACGATGGTTGAAAATTGTTTAAGCCGGTATACATAGCCGTTCGCCAGCGAATTGCCGAATTTTATCCCGGCGACGTTCCGAAGTTACGCCTGCCAGCGATGTGTTTATATCGATTTCTACTTAGTTTCTGTTTTTATTTGCGGAAGTTTCATTATTTGAAAATGAATTATTATTGTTGTTTCATCCAAGGTGAAGAAACACCCTGAATTAAGTTTCCGTACGTTTCCAAGAGCAGGAAAAGAAAGAATCGTTGTAGAAATAAAGTTGGGAAATAAGGGGCTTGTGTATAGAAGAAAAATGTGGATCAGATTGTTAAAAATTGGAAAAAAAACCGTCTATTCACATGGGAATATGTTTTATGTTTTGGAATACTCGGAGTCACCCAAATATCTCTTGCTCTCTGATGTTCAGCTTCATGTCTAAAAATATGTTGATATTTTCAAGGATTTAACTTTCTACAACTTTCCTCTGTCCATTTTATGTTTACGTTTAATAATGGTCTGTTAATTGCCCGTTCAAAACAATGGAATTATGTACAGGTCTACCTGAACAATAACAATACAAACAAAATCAGTTCACAAGAGATATTTTTCAATAAAATAATATAAATCCGAAAACATACTGCAGTTACAAGTATGAACATTGAATTAAACAAATATAATGGTTATACTTCAACTGTCACTGTCCGCAGCGCTGCGATATTAACCCGGAAAGCCTAGACTGTTATTGTTATATTATCTTGAATATCAGACACAAAATTTTAAGATCTGTATAAACGTTTATAAAAAATATTTTTTTGTAGACGGTTAAAACAAAAATACACCGTATTCTTTTTATGTTTCACCTTTACAAAGCCCAATATTTTACTAGAAAATCTGGGTACCAGTACTAATTGTTTTATCGTGGCTGCTAGTTTTTTTATAATACGAGTATAATTAAAAACTACATTTGTCTTCTGTCCTTGTAAAATATTCTTTAGCCAACAATATATATATATATATATATATATATATATATATATATATATATATATATATATATATATATATATATATATCAAGCATTTCACTCTATAAATTTTTAGTTATGTCTGTATTAATATTTATTTAGTCTTCTGTGTAAATTTAGATTACCTCCATCATCTATAGTTTTTTAGTTTTTGCAGATAAATTAATTTTTTTGATTTAATTATATTAAAATATTGTTATTGGATCATTTTTGAGGTATATTTCAATGAAAACATAATAGATTAAATAACCAAGTTGTAAACTGTTAAAAAAAAATATTAGTTATGACAAAATTTATGAAATTTACGAAAACTTTGGTAACAAAAAAAATACTTTCAAATATACAGGGTGATTCTTTGGAAGGTCGAATAAGACGTTTTAGAGAAACTTGACATAATTAAAATCTGAAAATTAGATGTGTAAGGTTTTCGGATATGCCGAATTGATCTAAAATATTTGGAGTCCCAACTATTTCCGGTTATACCGGAAGTTGACTATAACTTGCTTATTTTAAATAGAACACCCTAATTATTATTACGTATTTCGATAAAGCTACTCTTAGGGATTCTCCCAATATAGGGTTTTGCTACCTTGCACTGAGTGTTTTACGAGATATGACCATTATTATCACGAAAAAGTGTCCGATTTGACACACTGTATCATTATAATTAATGTAAATTTAAACATTTTTTGCATTATGTTTTTATAGTATTGTGTATTTTTACTAAACTTGATCATTTTGTTAATAAAATGACTGTTATTGTACAAGGTGATTCAAAACGCATATTTAAAGATTTGTCAACTTTCTTAAATGGATCACCCTGTATTTTATAACGTTGTTAGACAGAACTTTAACTTTCATTAACAACTTCCTATACCTAAATCAAACCGTTAATGAGATATTCAACTTTTAACCTATGGGTTATGAGTTTGTAAAATACTAACTCACAATTCATAATTTAAAAGCTGAATATCTCAATAACGGTTTGATTTAGGTATAGGGAGTTGTTAACGAAAAAGCAGTTGAAGTTCTGTCTAACAACGTTATAAAATACAGGGTGATCCATTTAAGAAAGTTGATAAAGCTTTAAATATGTGTTTTGAATCACCATGTACAATAATAATCATTTTAATATTAAAATGACCAAGTTTAGTAAAAATACACCAAGAGTAGCTTCATCGAATTACGTAATAATATACAGGGTTCTATTTAAAATAAGCAAGTTATAGAAAACTTACGGTATAACCGGAAGTAGTTGGAGGCTCTAATTATTTTAGATCAATTCGGCATATCCGAAAACCTTTCACCTCAAATTTTCAGATTTTAATTATGTCAAGTTTCTCTAAAAGAATTACCCTGTATGTGCTAATTCTTATATGTTTTATTACAAATTTAATCGTTAATATTAATTACTACCCCGATACGTTCCGTTTACAGTAAAAATTATCCATTAACAAATTTTAGGCATAATTGAGTTAAAAAAAATTATAATCTTTGTTTCTGATTGGAAAGCCTCAAAATGCTGTGATACAAAAACATATTTTGTTTAACCAAAAATAATGTATCATTTTCGTTAAACTAAAAAATTCTGTACAATGCGGATTACAAGGCTTTTTTGTTTTATCTTTTATTGAGGTGTGACACCCACCTTGTGTAAATATATTTTTGTAGTCACTTTTTTAGGTTATTTTATATTTTGATAAATAAATTTCCGTTTCTTTTTAAATGTAATTTTATTTATTTTATTTCATACGAAATAATAAAAGAGGCAAATTAAAATACCATCAAAAGTTATGGAGAGAGAGAGAGTTTTTTATCTAAAAACAATAAACATATTCTATAATGATATTAAGTATTAGGGTGTTTCATTTTTAGGCGATATTTTTTTTTCGGTCCCACCTAAAAACCTAAAAATCTAATAATTTATAGGAAAAAAAATATTTCCGTTGGTTAAAAAAAATTAGTCAATTAGATGCTTCGCTCATTCAAAAATTCGATTTCCCTTATAAATAACACAGGAAAAACATTTTTTCGGGTTTCAACTCGATTTTTCGGTATTAAATTTTTTTTTTAAAAAAAATGAGTATAAAACTTTTGTAGGAAATTAAATTTACTACAAAAAAATTCCTTTGAGCAAACACTCTCCGATCAACAGTTTTTGAGCTGTAGAGTTGGAAAGGTGAATGTTAATAATCAGTGACACCAAATTTTCTTTAAATTGGAATTTTTTGATCTTACATTAAATATTATTTACCATAAACGCTACAAAGTTATTAAATTGTTAATTTTAGAAACGATATTTTGTATTTAGTAAATTAAGGTAAATTTTAATCCATATTTACTATGAAATCATAATGTCAATGAACTAAAATTCAAATTTTCGCTCATATTTTAATTTTCAAACTTCTAGTTTTATTTTATGGCACGGTGGCGCTGTTCTTGAATTCATCTATACTTTTACTGTAGCAAACATAAGTTTTTAAAGCCGAAAAAAAAATTTCCTGTTTTATTTATATGGGAAACCGAATTTTTAAATGAGCAAAGTATATAATTGACTTAAATTTTTCTTTCCGACAGGAATATGTTTTTTTTCTATAAATTATCAGATTTTTAGGTAGGACCGGAAAAAAAATATCGCCTTAAAATAAAACTTATAACGTAAGTATACAAATTACAATAATTCCAACTAAAACAATAAACTTCTGAGCGATAAGGTTTGAAAAAAATTAAATATCCTCCTTATTTATATCGAACTTAATTTAACTATAACGAACGTCGCCTTGAAATATTTTTACTTTGTTTTTCGGACAACCCTAAGGTTTGTTCCTACTTCCAACTACTCAAAAAAATCAAACAGTCCAGGTCATGCACTATCACCCACGCTTTTTAATATCGCATTGGAGAAAGTAGTAAGAGAAGCCAAAATCGAAACTCAGCTATTCGGGGCCAGTGAATCAAACTTGCTGCTAGCATATGCCGACGATATAGACGCGGTGAGCATAAGTGTCATAAAAGTAAAAGAACTATTTTACAAAATCGAAAAAGAAGCGGCATATATGGGGCTTAAAGTCAACGAGGCCAAAACAAAATATATGCATGTCTCAAGACCAGGCAGAGCTAGGGTAGGAAAAATTGTGACCATGGACACATACAACTTTAAAAATGTAAGACAATTTAAATACTTAGGGTCCACAATCACATCCGACAACGATATGAGTGAAGAAATCAGAGAACGCCTAAAGTCAGCCAACAGGTGCTTATACGCCCTAAAGGATATACTAGAGTCCAAATACCTGACTGACTAGGAGAACGAAAATCAAAACGTACCAGACCATGATAGGACCCATGGTAATGTACGGCTGCAAATCCTGGGCTCTTACGGTGCGAAATGAGGAACTCATTCGAAGATTCGAGAGAAAAGTGTTGAGGAAAATTTTCGGACCCACCAAAAACCATGATACGCGGAGCTACCGAATCAAAACAAATGCAGAACTAAAACAAATATACAATCAGCCAGAACTGATTACCTTCATAAAGGCACAAAGGTTAAGATGAGCAGGGCACGTACGAAGGCAGCCAGAGGATAGAATGGTCCACTTTAATATGGGACAGACCACCATAAGGAAGACAACCACTTGGAAGACCGAGATTAAGGTGTGATAATATAACATCGGACCTCCGGAAAATGGGCATCGGGAATGGTCTAGAAGGTATGGAAGACGGAGATAGATGGACGCAAATTGTTGCCTCAGCCAAGGCCCATTAGGGGCTGTAGTGTTACGGAGTAAGTAAGTCCAGATCATGCGCAATAGATAAAAAGAGTTATAATCGTACAGGAACGGTTTACCGGACGATTCAGTTTCTGAACGGTAATGTCAGCGCATGGTCTAATGTAGAAGTTTGTACTGACATGCGCATTGGGTATTTCATCAGCTGACGCTGAAATTTTTGTTATTGATCAATGAGTAGTTGGGTTGTTAATTAATTACATTAAACGGTCACAAAACCACTCCAAATTCAGATTTTCTAGTACAGGAACAGCACTTTAACTGTAGAGGCAGCACTACTGCCGATCCTGAAGCTCTCTGTCGTCAAGTTGACTAATTATTGTGAAAATTTCACTCATGTGTTAAAATGTCCATAAAAGGTGTGAAGTTATAGCTGAATTACATCAGTAATCCACCTACTATGTGGATTATAAGAGGTAATATTCCAAGGCTATGACAAATAGCCGATTATTATTTATTCGTCATAATGTTATCGAGTGTAACTTGTATTTCGAGACAATCGACGCGCAAATCGGAAAAACGACTCCAGCGAATACTAATAAAAACAAGAAGATCAGCCCATGGATTTTTGTGCAGCAAGAGGGTATAAATTGAATCGAAAAACGCCATTATGCGAAATTGCGAAAAACTTGAAGTACTGGGCTCTTACCATGAAGAAAATTAACGGTGAGGAGTACAAAGAAAGCACCGTAAAAACTATTTATAATGTCACCGCCAAAATGATTATGGAAGAATACTTCCAGAAATGTGGCATACAAATTGACTCACTCCAAGATGTCGTGTTTAAATCTGCACGGGACGCAAAAACCTGTTCAAGATAGTAGAAAAGTGAGCTCAACGGCTCTGAAATTTGAACAACTAAAAAAACTAGTAAACAGTTGTAACGAAGGAACCCCAGAAGGACTACAAAAGAAAGTGTTTTGTCGTATGAATTGACGTGGAGAGGAGGCGAAGGATGCAGAACAAAGCTACAGTTTTTCAAGGAAGAACTCGATACAAAAAACAAACAAACAAACAGAATCGAATACAATCCGATTTTCGGAAAAACTACTCGAGGCGGATCCAAGCCATGTGCTTCATCCAAGTGGTTAGTAATGAATAGAAATAAATATAATTTTTGTTCAGTTCGATTATTTTAAGCAATTAAAATCTAAAAGAGAACACATAGAAAGTGACCGTCTATTTTTAACTGTCAATCCATTTTGGAAAGTAAGAAATCAATGGTTCAATAACATACCGGTGGGACAAAACAAGATAGCAAAGTGCGCTAAGAAACAAGCAAACCAGGTGGGACTAGACGTGGAAAGAAAAAATTACCAATCACTCATTGAGGGCAACTGCGGTGTCAAATTTGGCAAAGAGCGGAGCAGCTGTAGTTCAGTAAAAAAAAAGAACTTATCAAGGTAACAGGACATGCCAATTCCAAATCTATTGCGAGCTATCTAAAGATAGATGAAAAACACCATCTCAAAAAATGCGTGGCAATGAAAATCTAAAAGCATGCGCGCCAGGAGGAGGTTCAAGATCAACTTAAGTTATGGAGAAGACAAATACAAATGTTTACAATATTACTTACAATAATTGTAGTATCAACTATAACAATAAATCATATGAATCTTTTTGTATTCTTAAAATTTTCTACCGGATACCATTCGTGCTTTAAATATAAAATAATTCTGAAAAAAACGCGTTTTTTTGAAAAAACTGCACTCGGTTATTTTTCGTGACTGGTACATTTTTTTTAGAACTAACTTTAACAAAGCCTTATCTCCAGTCCTATTGGGCCAAATGAGTTCTTTCAAGTTTAAAATTGCAGGTCTCTTTACAAGGAAACTTTGGCCTACACCTAATCTCTATGACTAGTATTTCTTGAATCATATACAGCCAAAATCTCATTTTTTTTTCGCAAATTTGATGATTTTTCGGATTTTTTCAGCTTGTGGAAATTCTAAACCGGCCCACTTCCATTGCGGACATCTTCACATTTGATATATATTTTTTTATTATCTATAGACTTAAATGAGTTTCAACCGTTCTGGAATCATCACTAATTTTTGAGGGAAGCTACATCTTATGTGCGCTCTACGCACTAAAGAACCTCAGGGTCGTCGGGCCCATCAGCCTTACCGTTGAGGTCACAGTCTTAGCTACATCCTCTAAAAATTTTAGCCATTCTGGAATACCCACCAAATCTGCACTTGGCCATAGGACTATTAGTAAACCCTCTAAATCCGAAAACAAATTTAAAATAATCTTACAGTAAAGGTTAATTATAATGCACACCAATGGGATTTATAGATAATGGTTTAAATCGGCACTCCTTTGGGAATAAAAAGTGGAAACGTTTGACATGTTCCTTTTATTAGTAATTTATCTCTACGTTACTGAGTTGATCACTAAACATTTCGACAGATTTGGGAATTGACAGCTTATATTTTTTAACAGATAAATTAAAAAGGACAGCTGCCATTGCTGCTAATGGCGTCATTTCTTTCTAGTATTCAAATATAAAAAGAGATAGGTGTTAAAGAGTATATTTTGTCATCCTTCAAGAGTAAGCCAAGCTTTATTAGATTTCTCTACATTGAATTTCTGTCTCTGCGCGTGTGGGTGGCGCAAAAACACTAATCTCGTTATTTTTATCCAACTGACACTCTCCTTTTTAATTTCTCTATGGTTTTTAACCTTAAACATTAATCTGATAAAAGTAAATAAAAAATAATCTTTCTACAATTAATTTTAATTATAATTAAAAATGCCTAAAGCCTTAAGTAGGCAGGCTGCAACTAGGTATAAACTAGCACAGCCTTTATCTGCAGGCGAAGTACTTGAAGATGTAGAAAAAAGAAAGTGGAAATTGGGACCTCCTATAGGGCAGGAAGAATCTGGAGAAATATATTTGGCTCAAGAATTAGGAAGTAAAACAAAGTTTCCCTATGTAGTGAAAATTGTAAGTAATTCATGGAATTTTTTATTTAAAACATACACAGAATAATATTAACAAATTTAAGAAAAATATCGTTTCCGTTGTTTTATTGTTTTTTAAGTAATGAAATGTACAAAATCATAAATTTTTAGAACATTAAAATTAAATAAATGTTTTTTTAAAACTAACCACAACATATCTATATTCATTGATAGTAGGTATCTAATATGTTTCGTTTTGATATTTAAGCTCTCTTACATTTATAATTTAAAATTACAATTTTGTTGTATATTTTAGGGTGTTCTTAAACTATTTCACAGGAGCAGTATTTATTTTTTATTATGATTTATTTGTGATCTGTTTCTATTAGATAAAATATTTTCTCCATTCATAAAAGTATTACTTTAATTTTTTATTAAAATTAAATAATAAAAGTTGTAAATCTAAGAAAACAATACAGTCCCATGTATACTCTGTACAGTATAATATATTTTTCATGTTATTATTTTATATATTTTTAGGAACCACAATCAAATGAACCTCTTCTTGTAGAAATGAACTTTTATTTAAAGAATGCAAAATCACAAGATGGTAAGTTGGTTACTAATATAGAAAAGTTTCCATGGGTAGGTATATTATTTAATAAAGTAACTACTACTACTAGCAGACATGAAATTTTCTTTTGGAGCATTCATTGATATTGATGTGTGATAAGTTTAAATAAGTTAATACATAATGCATATCAATATCAACGAAACATGTTTACATTGTAATATGCTTTTGCGCCAACTAGCTGACCCAAGCAAGAGCCAGGTACCACGCTCAGTGCGACATTTACCTCCTAAACTAATGTAGATCCCAGTAACTTTTTTGGTAAAATTAATATATTTTTAGCTTTGTTTTGTAAATAAAATAATTAAAAAAAAATGGTTTGCAGTTATTAAAATACATACCTATACAGTGTGGAACCCTGTTATATAAATGATAATCCACGTTAAAATTTTAATTTTTTTTTTAATATTTATAAATTTTTATTAACAAATATGAAATAAATTCATTTTTTCAATTATTGTGCATCTTTATAAAAAATCCCGATACTTGTCAATTATAGATTATGAAATGACATTCCTACATTGACAACATCTTAATTGGCAACATCTTAATCTTAAATGAAACTGACGACCTAATTGCAAGCGCTAAGGGTTAGTCTTCTTCTTCAGTTGCTAAATCTAGTGGTTTAGTTTGGTATACCATTCTTTTCACATATCTCCATAAGAATAATTCCAATAGCATAAGATGAGGTGATCGTGATGGCTATTATATTGATCCTCGCCTCCCGATTTACCGATTTGGAAATATTAGGTCAAGGTACTGCTGGACATTGATTATGTAATGTGTCAGTGCTCCATCTTGCTGGAACCATATTTGAAAACATTCTCGAATAGAGAATCAAGATACCTTTTAAGTTATGTATCACTAGCCCATTTATAAATTTGGGGGCTATATTTAACTGCCACTAGAAAGAGGTTCAATGCAGAGATGAAATTTTTTCGTTGCAGAATGTCATTTTATGAAACTCATAAGAATGACCCAACTAAGTATCGGCGGCTCTAAAAGCAAAGTTGGACAAAACTTCTCGGAGGTGTTCGATATAAACAACGGCCTTAAACAAGTTATACTCTATCACCACTGCTTTTTAATGTTGATCTGGAATATGCCACCAGAAAGGCTAAAATCTACACTCCAGCGACAGTCTTTTAAAATAATGGCCAATAGGTGACTGCAACTTCAAACGGGTCAAAAAATTCATATATCTATCAGAAGACACTGATGGGACAGAAGAAGTTAACTGTAGAATACAAGCCGGAAACAAATGTCTTTATACAACTTATAATCTACTTAAATCAAAGCAAACATTAAGACGTACAAAAATAAACATATAAAAAACAATAATTAGACCAGTTGTGATGTACAGATGTGAAACGTGGACACTGACCGTGGCAAATAAAGAACGCCTTCGAGTCTTTAAGCGAAGAGTACTCAGGAAAATATATGATCCAACCATAGATGCAACAACAGTAAGATACAGAACTCTTACAGAGAGCTAGAAGGCCTAAACGCAGAGCCTAACATTGTCTGAAAAATAAAATCCAAACGATTACATTAGGCGAGACATGTAAGAAGACTACCGGATAATCGCACTCTCAAGCTTGTATGGGAGGAAACACCAGATGGTAAAAGATCCCTAGGCCGCCCACGACTCCGATGGAGAGACAATATTGCCAAAGATCTAAGGACAATGGACATCCAAAATCCACTCGATGCCATGAGCAACAGACAACAGTGGAGGATTATTGTGAAGTCGGCAAAAACCCACCCTGGGTTGTAAGCCATGGAGTAAGTAATGTCATTTCATGATCTAAAACTAAAGTGCTTCGCGATTTTTTATATATATGCACAATAATTGAATTATTGAATTTATTACATTTAGATGTTTCGTAGTACATATGTATGTATGTAAATAAATTATTTTTATTCTAAGTTATATTTTAGTCAAAGAATTTAAAAATAAAAAAGGCTTAAAGACGTTTGGAATGCCTTTATACGTAGGCTCAGGTTCACATGATTATAATGGTGAAAAGTATCGTTTTATAGTAATGGAGAAATTTGGTAAAGATTTATGGAATATATTTCTGGAAAACAACAGACACTTTCCTACCACAACAGTATTTAAAATAGCAATCCAGATAGTGAGTATTGATATTTTATAAAAAAAATTTTAAATTATTATTAGGCAAAATCAAATTTATTTGACTTGATTGAAATTTTACAGTAGCAAACACCTCAACTACTTTATATCGTATACAGGGTGGCCAACCTAAAACAAAACAGAGCCATTTGCAGAAACCTTGTCAACATTTTAGAAAAACGCTCAGGCCCGTAGATTTTTCATTAAAGGGGGACACTCTATTCCGTTATTTTTGACTCCCCTACTTTTAACCCTAAGCGAGGGTAAGAATTACCCCAAAATTTTTAAATGGCATTGTGGGAGTCTCTAAGGACAACAAAGCTGTGAAAACTGTACTCAAAAATTTCAATAATATCAATAAAAGTGATATAAAAATGTTAAGAATAGGAAGGTATGTTCCAAATAAGATTCGACCTATTAAGGTGGTTCTTAAGTCCTCTGATGAGGCAAAATTTGTTTTAAAAAATAAACACATTTGTGATATTCCTAGCATACATAAAGTCACGCCTCTTTCCCATAGGGGTAGGCAGAGACCACTTCCTTCCACTTCCTACGGTTCTTATACACATTTTTTGCTTCCTCTACTTTCATCAGTGCTCTCATACATGCTCGTCGGTTGTTGGTACTCTTGACCTGGCCTTTCTTCAATACAATGTTAATCTGATCGAGATATGTTCTCCGAGGTCTACCTCTACCGACTTGTCTATTCACACTCGCCTTATAAATTTGTTTCGTCAATCTTCCTTCATCCATCCTTTTTACGTGTCCAATCCATTAAGCATTCCTTTATCTATCTTTGTAACCACATTTGAATATTTAGTGATCAAACCAAGGCTCAGCGTGACTATTTTCAACTTATTAAGGATAAACTAAAAAATTAAATTGAAAATGGATGTAGTAATAAAACAATTGAATTTGTGAATAATAAACCTACAATTGTGGATAAACATGAACAAAAAAATGGATAGTGGGCCCTAATTTACCGTAAAATCTAGAAATAATTTATTTCAATGCTCAAATTATGGTAAAAAATCGGGATCAAATTTAAGAGAGCATTACTTGTTACAATCCAAAGCTTATTTTACTTAGTGAAACCAGAACAACAACAGATATTGAAGATACTGAAATTAAACTCAAAAATATAATCATGTAAGATGCGATTCAAATAGTAGGCATACAGGAGGAGTTATACTGTATATAAGGAGGTACTATAATTTTTCTCTTTTCAAAACCTTCAAATTTTAAGACAACTATTGGTGTAAGTTACTGAAAATATTCATAACGAAATTCTGCTTAGTTGGTTGTCTATATTTATCACCATCAAGTTCTGATTCAAAATTCATAGAAGATTTTGAAATTATTTGTGATGTTTTATCCTCTTGTAAAAATCAATATGTTAGTTGGTGACTTAAATATTAACCTATTGTCAGATTCTTTTGATGTAGGTATTCCACAGGGAAGTGTTTTCTTTTCATTTTGTATCTGAATGATCTGGATTTCTTCATAGAATGTGAATTTATTAACCTTTTTGCTGATCACACCTTAATTGCATGTAGTGATGTCAACCTTGAAAGAGCTATTAAAAAAATGAACACTGTCTTGTTATCAATAAGCCAATATCCGAGTCTGAATAAACTAAAACACAGGCGATGATCTTTACAACAAAATATTGTAAAGTACCTGGGTTTTCTTTTAGATAATGTTTTGAACTTCAAAAGTCATTTTGATTATACTTCGAAAAAACTTTTCTTTTCCTCTCGGATATCTCAACATTTATCAACTGAGACTAAAATCACTGTGTATAATGAAATCATTCAGCCACATTTCGATTATTGCTTATCCATTGTATATCTGTTTAATCTCAATAAGTTGAATATGCTTTAGAAGCTTCAAAATCGTGGAACGATAATAATATTAAGAACAAATTGCCTCACCCCTTTAAGATCAATGCTAATGACCCTTAGTTGGTTTTCGGATTTTATTAGAAAATAGACTGTTTTATCTCTCTATGATTTTCATATTCAAAATAATGAACCATTTAGCACCAGATTACTTTCAGAAGTACATGACATTTAATAAAAATATTCTTAACTATTACACATGTGGCAAAAATAACATTTATATTCCTAGCACTTCCTATCATAGTACAATGAATTCACTATTTTTCAAAGGTTTCTTGGAGTTTAATAAAGTACCAGGGTCAGTTAAGTTACCTGCTTCATTGATCCAGTTTAAAGCCAAATTGAAGGAATACATCCAAAATAAGTAACTATATATGTCTATAAATATGGATTTAAAACAATATAACAATTTATTATATATCACATGTAATATGTAAAACTATTCCTCTTTGTTTAAATATGTATGTTTATTTGTATATACTTTTTAATATGTTCATTGCAATTTTTTACTTATTAGTATACTTAACATTTTATTCCATATGGCTATTTTATATTTAAATTACCTATTATTGTGATCCTCATATTTTTATTTTTTATTCTATATGTATTTTAAAATGTTACTCGTAATTGTTTACACATTAATATTATATTAAGCATTCTATTTTATATGTCTATTATATATTTTCTTTTCTGTATATTGTAATATACCTTCTTATATGTATATTAGGGTTCCTAATTTAAATAAAGATCTATCTATCTATCTAAATTTCCATTTATATTAACAAAAGTTTATTTTTCGTAGTTAGATGTTCTGGAGTACATTCACAGCAAAGGTTATGTTCATGCTGATATTAAAGGTGAAAATATTTTGTTGGGAGTCACGAAGGACACTCAAAACAAACAAGTGTATTTAGTAAATTTTGGATTAACTACTAAATGTGATGAAGAAAATGAATTCAAGCCAAATAATGGCACTATTGAATATTTTAGCAGAGACGCACATAATGGAGGTATGACTATCGAAATTTAGATAAAATATTTGACTTACTTTGCACCAAAGAGGTGTCCTTTAAAAATAAACAAAATTTTATTTCACAGAATTTTTTCAACAATAATATAGACAAAGACTAATTTTAAAAGTAATTTTTAGTTGGAGGTATAAATGTTATGGAAATTATTTACTTAATTGACAAATAGCATTCTGTTTATTGGGTGGAAAAACTATAAATTTTAATTTAATGTATTATCAATTACTTTTGTAATGGTAATTAATTGAAAATACTCACAGTTTCACCAATTTTAGTACAAACTAAAAGAGGAGATCTTGAAACACTTGCATACAATTTGATTCACTGGTTAGGATGCATTTTACCATGGGAAAAAAACCTAAAAGATTCAAATGCAGTTCAAAAAGCTAAGGAAGAGTATATGCATAGTGTTCCTAAATTTATCAAAGCTTGCTTCGATAAAAGATCTCCACCAGGTAATTATTTCCTAAAAATTTTATGACTTGGGTGTCCCAAGTTATCGTTTACATGCAATATCTTGCTTATTTGAATTGGTAAAAAAACAAATAAACAGATATTAATGGCAATAAAATACCTTTTTAATGACGTTTCAATTACAATTTTCTTTTGACAACCAATTGAAAGCCACATCCCACTTTTTATTATCAAATTACGCAACCTGTAGATTTTCACCAAAAATTGATTGTCAATTTATTTTGAATACAGCAACAATATCTTACTATTACTGAATTATTAACAACAAATAAATTTTTTATGATTTTTGTTAGAATAAGTATGATTGGTCGCTTGATTCAAAATAAATTAACGATCAATTTTCCATGAAAATATACAGGGTGTGCAATTTGATGATAAAAAGTGGAAGGTGCCTTTTCTAAATGGTTGCAAAATGAAAATTTTATATAAAATGAATGTATTTTAATGCTATTGAAATCTGCTTTTTATTTATTTTTTTACCTTTTCAATTAAGTGAGATACTGTCTGTAAACGATAACTTGGGACACCGGGTATAAATAAAAAAAATCATGGTAGGTTAAGTATACTAAATATAATATTTTAGGTCCAATAGTGGATTTTTTAAATTGTATCTCAACATTAGAGCACAGTTCAACTCCAGATTATAAAACTATCAGAAAAATATTTTTATCTGGCTTAACTTCAGGAGACACTCTTGGAAAACCGTTTCAATTTTCTGTACCTCAAAATTCGCCAACTAAGATGTCTCTAGTTAAGAAAAAAAATGAAGACAAACCAATTTCTAAAAGGAAACGAACTGTAAAAGAAGTTAATGAAGAAGTGTTAGAGCACGAAAAAGAAAATGTTGATGATGATTTATCTGATACAGATGTAATTATCAAAAATCCGCTTGGAAATAAAGAAAAAGAAGCAAATGGTGCCATCGAGATAAAAGGAAAAAATAAAGTTAATGCTAGGAAAAGAACAAAAAAAGATTCATCCAAAGAACATGGAGATTATATGGTGGATCCAGTAACAGTCGATAACAATCATGTTCCAGAAGAAGAAATTAGTGATAGTGCAGAATCAAAAAAAAGAAAAATTACTACCAAAAAAAAAATAAACAAAGTAGTATCTGATGAAGATAATGTGGTTATAGAAGAAATACCAGAAAAAGATGTTAAACACGTTCCAGAGGAAGAAAAAATGTGTGAACCACTGAAAAAAAGTAGAAGAAGAGCTATCAACAATATTGAATCAAAAGAAAAACCAAAAGCTAAGGGCAAAAAAAAAATTGCAAAAGATATAAACGGCAAAGGTAAGTATTTTTTTAAAACTTGTATGTGATTTTAATACCAAAATTAGCAGTATATACATACATACATATAGTCACGCCTTTTTCCCGTAGGGGTAGACAGAGACCACTTACTTCCACTTGCCTCACACCTTTTTCGATGTTAAACCAGTCCGTGCAAGCTCCGTTTATCCTGACACAAGCAATGGAATCCTCGTAAAGTGATTTCAGTGCTTGTATTAAACTACCGCTCACCCCATACATAGACAATGTCGACCACAATTCACTCCTCACACTCTGTCATAGGCCTTTTCCAAGTCTATACAAGCGCAATAGACCTTCTGACTTTTAGTCAAGAATTTTTGGACTATACCTCGTAATGAAAAGACCTGATCCATATTTCTCCTTCCTCTTCTAAATCCTGCTTGCACATCCCATATCATCTTCTCAGTTTTATTCGTTACTCTTTTAATCAATATCTTTGCATACAGTTGGCCGACTATGCTGAGTAAACTAATACCTCGGTAGTTCTTACAGTCCTGCTGCGAACCTTTTCCTTTGTAAAGCGGCACGATAACGGCCTTGCACCAGTCTTAGCAGTTCCATAATAAAATTATGCAACTGCAGTATTTCTTTGAGGGAACCTTTTTTTATGACGTTGCCTGCCATTAAACATTGCTAAATTTAAAAATACTTAAAGACCTTTTTTATGACATTGCCTGCCATTTAACAAAGCTAAATTGGAAAGTAGTTAAAAAATAAAACTTTAAACTCAATTATTTTATAATTTTTTATTCATTCAAATTATTTTAAAACCCTTGGAGACCAGACCTACACTAGTTGTTCAACTAAAATTACTAGTAGTAAAAATACTACCTCGCGACTGGAAAAAATCAGAAGCCATGATGGTAGTATGGTGAAGGAAGAAGAATGCGTTCTAAAGATATAGAAGGTCTACTTTTAAAGTTTATTTGAAAAAAATGATACACAAGCGCAGTCCCCATTCGATGAGTGACAGTTGCAATGAAAGTGAAATTAGTTCGACAGAGATTGTGGAAGCGTTAAACAGTATGAAATTGGGTAAGGCTACAGGGTATGAAAGGATTATGGTTATGCTGAAGGCTGGACAGGGTGTGGTAGCTAGTCTACTGAACCGCCTTTTTAATCTTTGCTGGAGGAGCGGCAGCGTACCAGGAGACTATAAAGTTCTGTTTCAAAAATAAAGGTTCGCAGCAGGACTGCAAAAACTACCGAGGTATTAGTTTACTCAGCATCATCAGCAAACTATATGCAAAGGTATTGACTAAAAGAGTGAGGAATGAAACGGATAGACTTGGAAAAGGCCTATGACAGAGTAGTGAGGAAGAATTGTGGTCGACATTGTATATGTATCGGGGGAGCGGTAGTTTGATAAGAGCACTGAAATGACTTTAAGAGGGTTCCTCTGCTTGTGTCAGGATAAACGGAGCTTGCACGGACTAGTTTAACATAGACGATTGTTTAAAATATTTGAAAGAATGTGCATATAGATTGAGAATGAATTATTTGATTGTCAAATCCGTTACGCCGATGATCAAGTCATAGTAGATTCACCTGAGGAGGAGTTGCTGGTGATGGTCAATTTTATGCATGATGTCCTAACAATTAAAGGGATAAAAGTGAATGTAAGCAAGACAAAAGTAATTGTTTTTGAAAAAGAAAATATTATGATAAACTGCGAGGTGCAGATTGAAGGAGAAAGAGTGGAACAAGTAAATGAGTTTGTATACTTGGGTTAAGAGTTAATCATTTAAATCCCGTCTGCGGAAATTTATTTTATTATTTTTAATTTTAAGCACTTTCTGATGACACAGAACAAGAAATTGCACCTGACGTCACGCAGCCTTCCTCTCGTAATATTAAGCACAAACAACACAATAAAGAAGATCCAGAAGAAAAAGCCACACCTATCGACTCTCAAAATTACGTTCGTATCACTAGGCAAAGAGGAAAGTTAATTAACTACACAGAATGTTTGGACGATGAAAAGAAACCAAGTAAAATAAAATCTAAAACTGTGAATGCAAAAGAAGTTCACGTAACTGGTGATAGTGGTGCTGAAGAATATACAGATACTTTAAAACAAGTGGTGAAAAAGAAAAGCGAAGTGGCCAAAAAGAAATAAAAAGACTAATACATAAAGAGGGACTGATGAAATTTTAGATGTTTAAATGACACATCTTGAAAAAAATCATGCATTATCTGTACATAAATTTAGAAAAACTAGGTACATTTCTTAAATGTTTGAGATCAACTGTTATGGGATGAATGTGTATTTTCATATTTTATCGTATTAACAGAAATTAAATTGAAATAAATGTTACTTCATCTTAGAAAAAACGCCAATATTGAGTTTAATATGTTTGAGAGTGATCTATGAAGATATTTAACTAAAAACAAAGTTTCCGCATTTTTTACTAGTATATAATTTTTAAATTTTACATTTATCAATTTGATAATTCAAAAACACTTTATATATCACCCAAAATCTGTTGTAAAAATGTACAAACAATAAAATCTACATGTTTGTAACCCAATCTGTGAATACACTAACCGTGATTGAGTTTCATTTAGGATTTGGAGTGGTGAATGTTTTGTTGTATGTGAAATGTTACTAGTCTATACAGAATCTTAAGTCTCTGAATCTTTTCTTTCTCATATTATTTGATCACGTGAACGATTCGTTGATAAAATTGTACATAGACTATTCTAAAAATAATAATTTTTGATAATTGAACTATGTATCTGTTTTGATACAGGTTTGTTTTGGTTACTCTATCCTGTGTAAAGTTCAGTATAGGTATTTATTTTGAAGAGTAGTTGAAATACGTCGTTCTTTTTTCATTATATCGAGAGCTACGGGGAGCAGTTGACAAATGTATTTATTGGCATTGCATAAAATACATACATAAAACGTGTTCTATCTATCTCGGGGTTCAGTTTTTCAGTTATTATACTGACTAGGTACTTAAATTTAGTGTTGTTCTCGGCTAAATACTTTCACTCTATGAAAAATAGACCAAACTATAAGACGTGCGATGTTGCCGATTGATGTTACATTTAAATACATATGGCTAACAGCGGTACTAAGTTTCAAGATATGTATGATGTTTTGTTATTTATTAGTGTTTTTGGCATTCTTATTGTATCGGTGTCCCTTGATGCTTTTAAGCTTATTGGTTATTGTAAATTTTCGTTAAATTTTAGAATGACGTGTTTCAGTAATTGTAATTTCTTATGTAGCCATTTATCCTAATTTATGTATGTGCATAATAGTTGTTGATTTTCTATTTGTATCGAAAATTCATAATAATTATGGTCAATTTATTGTATTGGATGAAGCTACTTTGTTGTTGTGCGCCATATCAAATCATTTTATATAAATATTGATATGATTGATTATTCGAAAATTATTTACATTTGTGTAAATTATTTCAAAATGTACTTTTAAATTGCCTACTCTTATTGATGAGAGTATCAGTAAGTGAAGTTTTGACACAACATCAAATTTACTTTGCTTAGTAATTTTATGAAATTCCTCATCCAATTATTTATTTAACAACGATTAACCAAAAATGTTGGATACGCTATTAAATTATTTTTGCTTGTTTTTTCAAAACTCTCTGTAGCTTATCAAATATTAATTTTGATCTTTTAAAACTTTATTATTGGTTGCCTTTTTATTCTAAAAAGATTTTTGAAAAATAATTTTAAAATTGTCGTAATTTTAAATGTCATTTAAGATTAAGTTATGGTAAACCATATTTGAGAAAATATATATTTAATAACATTTCTGCAGTAATCAAAGTTAATTTACTTATATCCACCAATTGAGAAGTGATTTTATTAAATTTTCCAAAGGATCAATTTACGGGTTTAAAAACAATTTATAAAAATATTAAATTTAGAAACTTCTTTTATATAGATAATTCGTATAAATTGTATGGTGACAAGTTATTTTTGGAATTAGCTTCTTTATGAAATTATACCACCATGGTACATATATTTTTTCTCAATTTTTTCTGATGGCACTATAGTTTCAGTTAAATAGTAAAAATAAATGTATACAGTGTGTACATAAAGTAACATAACTTACTAATGTTTCCATTTCTGTTGGGTTTACAAACAAAAATGTTGAATAAGTTTTTTCAAATAATTCAGGCCATCTGCATAAGTCGATTAGAAGTATACAGGATGCACCTTTACTACAAAATAACTTATTAACATAATTTTTTTACCGAACAGAAAAGAATAATGATTCTTATGATGAGAGGTTACGGTGATCGTAATAGAACTTATGATGAGATAGCTTATTTATTTAATGATACGTATAAAAATCAAAACCAAATTACCAAAACTGCAGTTTGGAGGATTGTGAAACTTTTTGAGGAAGTGGGTTCAACTAAAAATCGCCCTAAAACTGGTCGACCAAAGACCGTAACTAATGATGAAAAATCCGTTATGCAAAGTTTTGTAGAAAATCCTTTTACATCAATTCGGAAAACTGCATTAGAACATGATGTTAGTGTGGGACCCGTCTGTAACAGTTTTAGGGCGATTTTTAGATGAACCCACCTCTGCAGTTTTGGTTATTTGGTTGCGATTTGGATACGTATTATTAAATAAGTTTCATTATTCTTTCCTATTCGGTACACATACTTAAATTTTAAAAGTAACTAATTACAATAAACACCTTTCGTTAATGACAATAAGAAATAATTCAAGACATTTAAAAACAATTAATGGTAGAAACCACTGTAACTTTGGAAATATTAAAGGTAGAATTATGTGGTCTTGACGGTTGTATTTGTAATTTAATAGATTATGTAAAATTGAAAATATATACAGGGTGTACTTTTTAAAAAATTATGTCACCAAGTTATTTTGTTGTAACGTATACTTCTAATTGACTTGAATTATTTGAGAAAACTTTTATTCATCATTTTTTTTGTAAACTCAACAGAAATCGAAATATTACTAAGTTACTGTACACACTGTATATTAGGTATACTTTGTAAACATTAAACAAATGTACGCTGATGGGCAAAGATAAATTTGAAAAACACGTTTTTAATTTTAAAAGCGATAAAAATGTACAAGGGATTTTTAAATTAAAATTTAATGTTCATGTGTAAGTACATTTTGATTATTTATTAGATTAAAAATAGACTGTTCATTATAGTTATAGCAAATCATTCTGTTAATTTCTCGCATGTATTTGTATTATTTATTTTCGTAAAAAAATAAACACACCTACTATGCATTTTTATTTAATTTTAATGTAAAATTACATCAAACGCTACAGATTCAAATGAAGACTTTAAACAGATTAGAAATGAATTACTATTAATAGGACGTGCCTAAATTAGACAGCGTGTGATTGAACTTCGTAAACACGACGATTGCTAATTACCCCTGCTTGACGATTACAAAGAAGTATCTACACACGAAAAATTTTAGCGGGCTAATTTATAAATTATCGGAATTAGTGATTCTACGATTATATTTAGTTTATGTTTAAAGTACACATTAATCTTTCAAAATAGCTCCTTTCACCGTTTTCGTTTTTCAGAATTAATTTTATTTTCAGTTTTTTAGAATTAATTTGTTGTTTTAGTTTTTTAGAATGTTTGGTCGGAATTCCACATATTTTTTATTTGTCTGATAAATTCTTTATTTCTGTGATATTTTCGAAATTTTAACATGTTCATTGTTAATACCACACTAGAGATAAATTATTATATTATTAGGGACCACTTCCGGTTAAATCAGTTGGGGTAGGATCAAACGTCAAAAAAGCAAGACGATTGCTGAATAACCCTGCTTGACAGTAAACAAAGAAGTTCGCGCGATAATCTTAAGCGGGATTGTGTAATCATGTTGAAGTGGTTGGGTGGTTACAATACGGTTTAAATCGGCACTTAAAATCCCCTTTGTTAGGAATAAAGTGTAGATTTTTTACAGGTCTCTTTCTTTAATAAATCATCTCTAACATCCCGTTTGCTATGGCAAATAAAAAATTAAAAAAGAATTTTTAAGACAAGTTTTCGGTTCTTACAATTTTTACTTCGGATACTTTCTTGCGTTTCTGTTATCCTAATAGGAAACTCGAAAATTTGATGATTTTTAAGAATATGAAATATTTTTACTACATATACCTCCTGGCGTTTCTGCTAGCCTAATAAAACAATCTAAAACTTTTTAACATTTTGTCGAAATTGCAGATCGTCTTATTAGGATAGCAGAAACGCGAGGAGGTATCCGGAGTAAATTGTTATGCTTCTTATTAGGTTAGCAGAAACGCAAGGAGGTATAAATAAAGAGCAACATATTTTTAAATTATTAAAAATCTTGAAATTTTTCCAATTCAATAAGGAGACGTGCAGTTTTTATAATAAATGCCACGTTTGTAAAAGAGCTGTCAAAAATGACAGCGAGACGAAATTGAGTAACGATTGCAAAAATATCTCGCATGCGCGTTCTATTGTAGAGGAGAGGAGACGGGTAGCATAGAAATACTTAGCAACGTGACGTCTATTTGTGTAGTCCACGTGTTTGTCAAAATGACAATTGCAAAAATAACGCGCATGCGTGTTTTGTTGTAGGGGAGAGGAGACGCATAACATAGAAATACTTACCAACGTGACGTCTATTTGTGTAGTCCACGGGTTTGTCAAAATGACAATTGCAAAAATAACGCGCATGCGCGTTCTGTTGTAGAGAAGATGAGACGCGTAGCATAGAAATACTTAGCAACGCGACGGCTGTTTGTCTAGTCCACGTGTTTGTCAAAATGACCATTGCAAAATATTGTTGATTTCTCATTTGATTTGGTATTATTATTATTTTTATATATGTGTATTGGGGGAGTGCAACAGGACTTACAATTATCAAATGGACAAAAAATCAAACACACGTCAGCTTACAATTACTTAGGAATGAGAATATCAAAGGATGGGACACTCGAAGAAGCAATATTGGACAGAAATATGAAAGGAAGAAGAGCAATATCAATGTTAAACGGAGTACTGTGGGATAGAACAATAAGCAACAACAACAAAAAAAGAATTTACGACACGATAGTGAAGAGCATAATAATGTACGGTTGCGAAGTATGGCCTTTGAAAGAAAAATTAGAGCCACAGAAATGGATTACTGGAGACGAGCAGCGGGGAAATCAAGACTAGAAAGAGTTACAAATGAGAGGATAAAACAAATAATGGGAGTACAGCACGACATCACAGACGAAATAAGAACTAAACAGTTGATATGGTACGGGCATGTTCAAAGAATGCCACCAGACAGAATCCCAAAGAAAATATTACAGTGGAACCCCAGAGGAAGAAGAAGAAGAGGAAGACCACGAAAGAGCTGGAGAGAAGGCATACAAAAAGAGATGGAAGAGAGAGATCTGAGAGAGGACATGTGGACGAATAGAGAGGAATGGAGATTAGGAATCGCAAGACGCCGACGCACGTTTTAACGCGATATATATATATATATATATATATATATATATATATATATATATATATATATATATATTTATTTTTATAATTTTAGCCGTTTGAAAGTTATAAGAATATTCTGCACTAAAAATTGAAGTATCAGTTTATTTTCAATAAATTGTACAATTTATGTTAAAAAATTACATTTCATTTTTTATTGATTGACTCGCATGACATTCTACAGTGGGCTGGCATTTTTGAGAGGAATATTTAAATTTTCTTCTTTCCCCCGAGTTAATCACCGACCTTACTGGCCAACCTGATCCAATGTGGGAATAATCTGTAGAATACATTCCCGGTGGACACAAGTTCTGCCATGGACCAGAATCCAATGTCAAGTTAGTTGATGCTTGTCCACTATCGACTATATAAGGATACATATCCGAATAAGTTTGAGAGATATATTTTCCTTGGTATTCTGTTTGCATCCCGCTAAAATTAATTTATATTTTTATCAGGTAATAAACAAAAGTCTGTCGAAGTGCTAGGAATGGTGCGATAAAGCTAATTTATTTTCAAAATAGTACAATCTAACTGTGCACCCCTTTAATATACAACCCTGTCTACATACGAACCGTTGCATGAGTTTCTCTCATTGTTAATAACGGTGGAGAAAGTCTTCAGGCGTTAGGCTGTTTAGTAACCGCATCGTTTTTCCAAAGGCTGAGAATACAGGGAAATAGAAGAACTATATGATCAACCGGACATTGCAAAAATAATTAAAGGGGAAAGACTGAGATGGGCCAGCCATGTTAAAAGACAGGAAGATGGAAGAATTGTCAAATCAGTACGGGAGCAGGCCCCGACCGGCAGAAGACCATTAGGAAGACCACGACTACGGTGGAGAGACAACAGCATCAGATCTTAGAACTCTGAAGAACTCACGGGAGCAGAAGAGCTAGTAATGGACAGAGTCCTATGGAGGGGAATTGTTGAGTCAGCCAAGACCCATCCTGGGTTGTAGGAGCTACAACTAGCATTGACAACTTTAGTATTCTTATTCCCGATTCAACTGCGTGGCAGAACTGTTGATTAAGACGATCCTGAAGCAGACAAATATTATATATTATATTATATATTTTGATAAATCTGTAGAAATGGTAAAAATTTTTATATCGTCTGAATTAGCTTTCTGGAAAATTAAATGGCAAGAGAGGCAGCATGATAAATCAATCGATAAATTACGAAATCTACATTGATATTGAATTAGTACATACATACATAAAGTCACGCCTTTTTTCCATAGGGGTAGGTAGAGACCACTTCCTTCCACTTCCGCTACGGTTCTTACACACATCTTTTGCTTCCTCTACTTTCATCAGTGCTCTCATACATGCTCGTCGGTTGTTGGTACTCTTGACCTGGCCTTTCTTCAAAACAATGTTGATCTGATCGAGATATGTTCTCCGAGGTCGACCTCTACCGACTTCCATCCATTCACACTCGCCTTATAAATTTGTTTCGTCAATCTTCCTTTATCCATCCTTTCTACGTGTCCAAACCATTTAAGCATTCCTTTATCTATCTTTGTAACCACATCTTCTTTTACACCACAGCGTTCTCTTATCTCACTGTTCTTTACTTTTTCCAACCGAGTCACTCCGGCTATACTTCTTAGACTACTCATCTCCGCAGCATTAATCCTATTTTCATGCTTCTTCTGCCAAACCCAACATTCACTACCATACATAAGTGTAGGAATTAGTAATAAATCAATTTTCAAGACTACGCAAACACAGACTTGACTTCGTATTGTGATTGTTATGTAAATGAATATTAATAAATAAATATGGAGTACCATAAAATCATTTTGTTATTTTGTTGGGAAAAAAATTCCTTTTTTTTAGTATTTTAAGGTACTGTCTGTACGACATATACCTGTATACCTGTACCTGCACTGCGATTTGCTATTAATGGAGCATGGATTATGATGAAAAAGAAAATTTAAGGATGTGTATATTGTCTAAATTACAACTATGAGTTATTTTATTATTATATTTTAACTACAGGTCTCAATGTATTTTTAAACGTATTAATATTTTCTTTTCTTTATTTCGGGGAAGGCATACATCCCGATATCCCCCCTCTGGTTACGCCCCTGGTCAAAAATGACAGGTTAGGTTAGGTTAGGATAGCAGAAACACGAGGAGGTATCCGGAGTAAATTGTTATGCTTCTTATTAGGATAGCTTATTAGGATGCTTCTTCTGCCAAACCCAACATTCACTACCATACATAAGTGTAGGAATTAGTAATAAATCAATTTTCAAGACTACGCAAAAACAGACTTGACTTCGTATTGTGATTGTTATGTAAATGAATATTAATAAATAAATATAGAGAACCATAAAATCATTTTGTTATTTTGTTGGGAAAAAATTTCCTTTTTTTTTTAGTATTTTAAGGTACTGTCTGTAAGATCGCCACCCTCCCCCCCCCCTTAGGTGAGCGCCTGGATACGCCGATGTCTGCGCTTGTGTATCCCTTTTCTTCCATCTCCTCAGAACGCATTTCTCTCCTCTCACCATAAACTACCATCTTGGTTTCTAATTTTTTTCAGTTGCGAGGTCGTATTTTTACCTCTGGACGAAGAGGTAGAAGAATTTAATGTTGTTACGGAAGTCTTCAGATAACCTTCCATCAAATTAATCTATATCATTCTCCTTATTTCTTGCCACAACCTCTTTTGCCACACCCTTTATACTTATTTTTTGCGTTGTTTACATTCTCAATCGTTGCCTTTTGTATAATCCAACCAAGCTTTATTCTTTTATGACATTGCTTTTTAAATCTCTACACACATATTCTTTAACACATCCTTTCCTCCTTTTACATACACCACACACTTTAATAGCAACATTCATGTTTTCTGCCTTGAACTGCTTCCATAATTCTTCAACCTCACTGTCAAATTTATGAACAATTTACTTACTTTTACACCTTCTTAATTATACGTCAGATAATAATTTTCTATTTACCTCAGTATTGTTAACTAAAATAATGCATTAACGAGTTTTTTGTTCTTTTGTTTGTTCCTTCCTCTTGTTTTATATTCAAAGGTTTTATACAGGGAGTACATAAAGTAACGTAACTTACTAATGTTTCCATTTCTGTTGGGTTTACAAAAAAAAATGTTGAATACGTTTTTTCAAATAATTCAGGCCACCTGCATTAGTCGATTAGAAGTATACAGGGTGCACCTTTACTGCAAAATAACTTATTAACATAATTTTTTAAATAGTACAACTAGTATATATTTTTAGTTTTTTAAAATCTATTAAATTACAAATACAACCGTCAAGACTCTACAGTGTTTTGAAACTAAAATTATAAAAAAATTGTTAGTAAAAAAAGTAGTAGGTTTTTTACTATTAATTGTTTTTAAATGTCATGAACTATTTCTTATTGTCATTAGTGAAAGGTGTTTATTGTAATTAGTTACCTTTAAAATTTAAGTATGTTTACCGAACAGGAAAGAATAATAAGAAGTTACGGTGATAATCGGTCCTGACTGCCATTTATAATCATGCCTCAGTGGCAAACTATAACCCTCTCCAAACCAGCAATATTAAAATAATTTTTATCTGGGTTAAAGGCCACTCAGGCATAATTGGAAATGAGAAAGTCGACTAAGCAGCAAAAGATGCAATCTCTCTCCAACAAATAAAAAACATATTCAAACCCCAAGACACAATTAGTGAGTCCAAACAATCAGTGCGAATACGATGAGAGAAACTTTGGGAAAATTTTGTTTCTATTTCCAAAAACCCTTACGTGTCCATTCACCCTCTACTTCCTAAAAACATTCCTCACTTAAACACTTTAGTTATCTAGGCTTTACTATTCTACCATAACAAGAATGAAATTAAACCATGGAGGTTATCCCTCACACTTAGCCAAAATTGGAGTTAACATATCACCTATCTGCCCTTGCAACAACTCCTCAGAAGCAGACATCAACCATTTAGTATTCTCGTGTAACCTCCATAGCACACATCGGTTGGAATTTTTAAATCCTACAAGGTATCCAATTGCCAACAAATATTGTTATTCTGCTAAGTACATTCAAAGAAGATATATACGTAATAATTATGAATTTTTGATCAAAGAAAAAATCACAATTTAATTTCAATCTAATATCACGATAATATATAGATAATAATGATATAAAAGTCTGTGGCAAAAGAACTACGGTTTAATGCCAACCCACCAGAAAAAAAAGTTTCGGTGATCGTAAAAGAACTTACGATGAGGTAGCGTACTTATTTAATGATACGTATCCAAATCGCAACCAAATTACCAAAACTGCAGTTTGGAGGATTGTGAAACTTTTTGAAGAAGTGGGTTCAACTAAAATCGTCCTAAAACTGGCCGACCAAAGACCGTAACTAATGATAAAAAATCGTTGGACGTTATGAAAAGTTTTGTAGAAAATCCCTTTACATCCATTCGGAAAACTGCATTAGAACATGATGTTAGTGTGGGATCCGTCTGTAACATTATTAAGAAGAATAAGTTTCATCTTTAAAAAGTAACGCCATTGCAAGAATTATCTGAAGATGATTATGACCGCAGAATGGAATTTTGTGTAGATGCAGACCCTCATTTTACAAGTAAGATAGTCCTTTCCGATGAAGCCATGTTTATGATGTATGGTACAGTTAATCGTTACAACTGTATATATTGGAGTGATACTAGTCCTAAATGAATGCGGGAACATGGAACACAAACGCCTTTAAAAGTTAATGTTCGGGCAGGTATTATCGGCATCACTGTTATTGGACCAATATTTGTAGAAGGCAATTTGAACGGACTAAAGTATTTAGATTTGTCAAGTAGTTCCTGCAATAAGAAATGCAGTTGGCATCAAATTTAATGACATTTGGTTTTAACAGGATGGTGCATCACGACACTTTAGTGTTGCTGTTCGAAATTACTTAAATGAAGTTTTCCAAGACAGGTGGATTGGAAGAAGGGGCACAATTGTGTGGACTGCCAGATATCCCGATTTGTCGCCTTTAGACTATTTTCTCTGGGGATATCTAAAAAACATTGTGTGCAAGAGAAAACCTGATAATCGGGATGAACTGAGAAATAGAATACCGATAACAGCCCGTCAAATAACAAATCAGCAATTGCGTAATATCATATCAGCTTTTTATAACAGACCTGGATACTGTCAAATAGAAGAAGGAATACAATTTAAACATCTTATTAAATGAGATTAATAAGTTATTTGTTCCCGTAAATTATTTTTCTCAATAACTGTAGAATAAATAAGGTTAGAATTATGCGGTTTTCACTGTTGTATTTGTAATTAAATAGATTATGAAAAAATAAAAATATATACAGTTTACCTATACATACTATTTAAAAAAATGTTTTGGAGTAACGGTCCACCATGTATACCTACTTCTAATCGACTCATACAGATGGCATGAATTATTTGATAAAACTTATAATCAAAATTCTTTTTTTGTAAAGCCAACAGAAATCGTAATACTAGCAAGTTACATTACTTTATATACACACTGTATAATATTTTAATTACTATAAAATACAAATGGGTCATATCACATAAAATTAGAAACACATTACTATGGAAAGGAATCACACGTGGCTAAATTCGACGTAGTGGGATTGAACGTGTACAAAACACGGTGATTGACGAATAACCCTGTTTAACGATTATAAAGAACATTAGCGAGCTACAATATATGGATAATACCTTAAATACCTATTTCTCGGAAAAGATTCATTTCATTGAACTTAAAAAGAACTGCCACGAAACCTGCTGGTAGTATTTAATAACTTCATCTCTTTTAAAAAAATAAGTTAGAATATTTTTTTAAAACCTTCAGGTACAATATTATTTTACAAACCTATGGGGTACCCTCTTCTGTCCTCTTGGCAGATTTCTAATGGGAAATTGAAATTTAAAAACTGTTTTGTCGTAAACAGATTTATTTCCTGATAAAGGCCCTGGTACTTGTCTTTTAGATTTCTAAAATATTAGAAAAACAAATTATTTTATTTATCAAATACAAAACTTCAATTTGGTTGAAAACTTCCGGTTTGGAAGAGAATATCCTTAGCTTATATCCATGTGTGTATATTGTAGATTTTATGTAGGTATTCATTATGAATTTCCGTTAAAATGAAGAAGATTTAAAAGAATAATTTGTCTTAAAAATCACCGAGTGACAGCATTAATTTTTTCAGCTATAATTATTGGGCAGAACACAACTTTATGCGACCCTAGCGGCCCTAACGTGAACTTCCCGAAACGCGTATTGTTTCTTTGTTTTTTATTACTCATGCGGGATAAATAGTATCTTAGAGCACGCTGTTGCGGTTGAAAAATAGCTGTTTGCCCATTTGAGTGCGACAAGTTTACTTGGCGCACGCTTACGTCATTTGAGTGTTACTTGGTGCACGCAAATTATACTTAGCACACGCAAACTGTTCTTGTCGCACGCAAATTCGAACCACCAACCTTTCGATTAACAGCCGAACGCGCAACTGTCAAGTTGACATTACTAAGTTTATATTTTTATTTCAGTTAATATTTTTGGTCTGGACCCCTGTTTTATGCTCGCGTTTATTCCGCATTCGCAATAAAAGATATTATGTGCAACCCGAGCGATGTTGTCAATTGCCAACTCGCTTCGCTCGTGCGTTCGACTTCGCTTTCGTGAGCAATCGCCAACTTATCGCACTAGTTGCACAATATACTATTGTTTCGTCCATTGTGTGTTTATATTGGTTATGGTTAGGTTACGCGTTTCGGGATCAGCTGATGCAGCGAATGCAGCGTCACCATTGGTACATATTTGGCCCAATAGAGTTACTTGTAGGTATAACCATTGAATTTATAAATACAAAGGAACAAAGGTATAACTAAACATAAATTCAACTTACTGCATACGCTCCGGATGTATTATAAAATGTAGGAAAATCAGTTCTTGCGCTGTTAACTTGCTGCTCACTGTATGGTATTAAATTAAGTTTATTAGTAGTCATATAATTGTCTAAATATTTCCAAGAGCCAATTTCATTTGGTGGAATAGCTGGTTGAAGAGGCCTTCCAATACCAGTAATCTAATACAACATTTTATTCCTGTTAATATTGAAAAAGAGATCGTATTTGGTGAAACACTTACTTCGCAAACAGAAGAGATGGCTGGCGGTATCACTTCCCTGATATTCATTTTATAGGGATACCATTGGTAATTATCTTTCATCTCGCTTAATTTGGGTTGAACTGCAGGCGGGACAGATTTTGATAACTGTGAAATAAATACACGTAGGTATTTAGCCCGAATAATTTCATAGTAATGCCAGTGGTTTAACACTAAATTTAAAGAAAACCAAATTTATGATAGTCAGCAAGCAAAATATTGGAACTGTACAATTGTCAGTTGGTCCAGAAATAATAGAAAAAATTGATCATTATAAATACCTCGGGTGTTACGATTTGCGGAGTCCGCCCCTGTTGCCTTGAGGCAACAGCGCGTTGACCACAATGGAAAAAAATGTTTTGTTTTGTAAAAACAAACGCCCGATATTTTAGGAAAAAATCTTTTCGTTGGTTCCTCGTTCTTCCAGAATGGACATCCCCGTTCTCGAATAGTTTGTTTGCCAATATAAAAAGGAATGTCGTCGATCGAGTTTTTAGGTCTTTGAAATTACGTTTTGAAGTAAATTGAGAAAGTGATATTGTTATATAAAAGTTTTGTAATTATCTAAATGATTTATCCAGTAAGAATTTATTGTATAGAAAGATTAGCATAAATTGTTTAGTTTTTGTACTTAGTTTTTAAAATCATGGAACATAAGAGTAAATATCACAACACTGTTGCGGCAACAGTATTTTTTTTAAAATTCAATAATCTAACATTAACGATATTTTAATAAATAATTTAAAATAATACTTTCACTTACAACTTCTTGAAGTGGTCTGATATACATAATGAGTCGATTATTATTTGCTCGTTGATAATTAACCAAAACATCTTCTTGACTAAATTTTACCGTATAATCGTGTTTATTAGTAGTTACTACATCATCTTTAATCAATATATCACTTTCCAACAGATCTGCATTTATTTTGGACTTAACTCTCTACAAATTAGAAGTAATATAAATTTATGGAGATATGTATAGGTACGTCTAAATAAAGTTTTATCATCCGAGATAAGGGATAATAAGAAAAAGCAGTAAAATAATATATTTTACTTAAATATTTTTAATTAAAAATTTAAATTAATAAAATCTTACACAGTCAAATTCCTGTGGTGGACTTGGAATAAATTGGTGTCCTCTTTCATAGCTAGTTCGGAAATCTGGAGCTTTCGCAAGAATCGGAACACCATAATCTACATGACTTTGGCTATTTTGCGTACATTGTCTGGGTACATACATTTTGGATATTAAAAATAAAGGGTTTTATTGAACAAACACGTTTTCATAATAGTCTGTCATATTTGAATTTGTCGTTTGTGACAACATGATTTAGTAATGTTTAAAATTTAAGAATGAATTAATTATGTTTACAGTTTAAATATTATTTTTATAAACGCTGAATTTTTTTTTTAATTTTTGGTCATTACTAATAAAAAATTTCAATCGTGTTTTGTTGTGTAAAAATATTGTATGCAGCATGTAATAGTAATAGCATGGAGCGCTTTATGATAATGAAAAGTTTCCGAAAAAATGGACTCCAATTTTGGATTGCTTTTGAACTAGAATAATTTGAGTGTGACTATGACACATTCAATCAGAAATTAGTTTGTAGTAGCTGCTGGTATTAGATTTATTTATTGAACTGTAATAAACCCAAAAAAAGAAGAAATAAGGTTAAGGTACTTTAATTCATCTGTCACCGTTTATGTTCATTTGAATTTAGTGAATGATAGTAAGAAATATTTATTTTGCAAGATAAAACAGGCAAGTCTAGGTCAAATAGTTAATATTGATTTGTAAATTATATGATTAAATTTTAACTTAATGTAATGAATAATTCTAATAAGTCATGGTGACTTTGAGTGGATGGTCATGATATAAACAAACCTACATTAGAATAGAATAGAATAGAAATTTATTTATCATTAAAAAATTTTACAACTATATTACATACATTTATAAAATTTTATCAGAATAGTCAGGAATACTAACCTATGTATAGACACAAAGAGTTTAAAATATAGATACAAAATATAATTAAACAGATAAGATACTACCAGAAATAAGATTTTTACACTGGAAAACACTTATTTTAAGTAGATTTATAAATATAAGAAATATGGAAGTCCTAGTGACCCTTTTTTAATCTGCTGGGTATATTAAAGTCAATAGGACAGTGGAAATTCCTCAACAAAGTAAAAAGCATTTTGGATTAGATGATTATATAGAGCTAATTTGAAGCTTCCTAAGCTACATGTGTATCCAAATAGTTTGAGTGCATGGTTGTAGCGGATGATACCTTGATAACTCCCAGAGTCTTGTCCCAGAGCCCTAGTTCATTACCTCTTCTAGTATTGTAATTGTAAATCAAATTATTTTTGGTGTAGTGTATTTAATTTTTTTTGTTTTCATGGTTATTATGTAAATGTACAGGCTGGGTAAGGTTAGTATGGCTAACTCAGTGAATGTAGTAATTCTTTATAATGTAGCCTAGCTAAACATCTTTATTATATCATTACTGTTTTTTGTTGTTTAAATTTTTTTATAGTAAGGGCTGAGTTCCCTCAGAAAGATAGTCCATACTATAAGAAGGTTGGTCTTACTCGTATCTTTTTGCTAGGGGTTTATTCCACACAAGATGCGCAGTGAAACCAATCTTTAAAAGCCCAAAAAGAGAGGCGGGAGTTTTGAGAAAGTGTGACAGATATTCTAAATAAGTGTAACCAGAATGAAAGAATTGTAATGTTGGGTGATTTTAATAGTTGGGTAGGAGTAAAGCGTGATGGATATGACAGTGTTCTGGGAATGTACAGTGACAGCAGAGTAAATGAAAACGGAGAAAGTCTACTTGAAGTATGTTTGTAGTAGAATCTTGTTGTAACAAACACAATGTTTAACCATAAAAAGATCCACTTGTACACAAGACAAGATTATTATTATCTTTTAAGCCAATATCACAATGCATTATTAATGTATATTAACCAATAACAAGAGTTACCCATAGATCGAATCTATTGGCTGTGCCCAGTCATATGTGCCCGCTTATTAGTTCAAGGCAGTAAATAAGTTCGCACCGGCTGTGCAGGTATAATTGGTACACGGCATACGCGTCTGATTCCACTTCTTGTGTCAGGATAAACAGGGCTTGCATGGACTTGTTTAACAACAAGGTGTGAGACAGGGATGTGTGGCTTCGCCATGGCTGTTTAACTTATACATAGATGATCAAGTCATATTAGCGTTATCTGCAAAATGAAAGTAATGGTTTTTTATAAAGAAGAAAGCATGACAAACTGTGAAGTTCTGATTAAGGGAGAAAGAGTGAAACAAGTAAATGAATTTGTGTACTTGGGTTTAAAGTTTATGATAGATGAAAAGTATGACAGTGACATTGAGCGACGGGTGTTGGCAGTAAAACAAATGAATGGGACACTGCATAGCTTTATGAACAGCCAGAAATTGTCAAAAAAAGCACGTCTGGCTGTGCATAGTGGTGTGTTGGTTCCTACACTTATGTATGGTAGTAAATGTTAGGTTTGGCAAAAGAAGCATGAAAATTGGATTAATGCTGCGGAGATAAGTAGCCTGAGAAGTATAGCCGAAGTGACTTGGTTGGATAAAGTGAAGAATAGTGAGATAAGAGAATGCTGTGACATAAAAGAAGATGTGCTTACAAAGATAGATAAAGGAATGCTTAGATGGTTTGGACACGTAGAAAGGATAGATGAAGGAAGATTGACGAAACTAATTTATAAGGCGATTGTGAGTGGACAAGTCGGTAGAGGTCGACCTCAGAGAACATATCTCGATCAGATCAACATTGTTTTGAAGAAAGGCCAGGTCAAGAGTACCAACAACCAACGAGCATGTGTGTAAGAACTGTAGCAAGTGGAAGGAAGTGGTCTCTGCCTACCCCTACAGGAAAAAGGCATGACAAATGTATGTATTTTCACACCATCTGGCGAACTCCTCTGCAGCTGATATCACATATTCTCGCACATTTAAGTTTGTTTTCCACAGCACATGACATGTGGTAGACATTTCCACAGTTGACACACATTAAAATGTTGGTTGATTTTGTTCTGCAGCATTTAAATTGTTTTTTAACATAGTTATTTTGATTTATAACAGAGAGCACATTTTCACACGTCTGCTCAACTTCCGCCATAATGAATAGTGCCCATGTTGTCTTTATTTAAATAACATATTAAGTACAAGATTAAAATATATTTAATATTTAACATGTTAACTTCATATTTAGTTCTCAGAATAACATTTCTTGATAAAAATAAATGTACAAACAAGTTTCGACATCTTGGTAACCAACTACTTAGAAGTTGGTAAAAAAATAGTGAAATTTGTATAAATATAGGTATTGTCGGTAGTATTTAATAAGTCTTGTTACTAATAATATCTATTAATTTTTTGTATACAGCTACTATTTATTTTAGATGGACAGTCAAGTTTCAATTGAAGGATACTTTGTAGATTTAGTGGATGATGCATGGAGATCAGATACTCTTCCAGAAGATGATATTGCAGTACCTACTTGGGAATTAGCAGATCCTGAAGCAGATTCTGGTGACATTCATCTAACACTAAAAGAACAAGAACAGAAGTGGAGTGATATTATGTTATCATCTCTCAGTGAACATCAATAAATTGTTTCAGAATTTAATTTTTTTTAAAGTCATAATTTTTTGTTTAAATTTAATTTTTTCTTGTAATGGAATTACCAAATATTGGAAAGCAGTGTGCACATTCTCATTGTAAACAACTGGATTTTCTTCCTTTGCCATGCAAATGTGGCAAAATTTTTTGTTCAGAGCATTTCAACATTCACATTCAACAATGTGAAGTTTCAAAATTTCTTACTGAAGATGAATTAAAAAAGATCGAAAACTTATATGTTTGTTCTCATTCTGACTGTAAGGAACGAAGTATTATTTCTCTCATTTGTGAACAATGTGGAAAACATTTTTGTATTAAACATAGACATTTGACAGAATGCCAAACAAAAGATGAGGAGATTGTAAAAAAAGAAAAAGAAAAATATGCTGCTCCTGTAAGAGTCTTTAATGAAGCAAAAGCTGCTGTTGATAAACTGGTGGGTATCTTATGTGTTATAAATTAATTAATTTTTTTTTATAATATTAAATTAAGGTGATAAGCAGCAAAAAAAAATGAAGATGAAATACATTGTTTTCAGGTGGAAAAAAACCTTACCGAAGCAAAAAAGAAACCAAAAAGTTGTGAATTGGCAAATAAAGTTCAGTTAATGAAAATCAAGAATAAGGCAACTGGGCTCAAAACAATACCTTCCATTGATCGTGTTTACTTTAATGTCAGTCACTTGGAGAAAACCTGTCCAATATTTGTTTCCAGTAAATGGAGTCTCGGAAGAGCCATTGATGCAATAGCTCAAGAAATGAAACTTCAAAATAATAACAATAAGCCTTCTGAAAAAAAATTAAGATTGTTTACAAAAAGGGAAAATACTAATATATCATCTGATATGACAGTCACAGTGAAAAAACTTCTAGAAGATAAAATTTTAATTGATGGTGGTAATTTGATTATTGTCTACATTATGTAAATTTAAATAATATAGAGAGTGCACTTTTATTGAATTTTTATTATACAACAATAAATAACTAGTTACAATAAAGTTTTCTGGGATTCCATAGGGAGACCGACGAACATCTAAAGATCTAGAGGAACTGTCGGTATACCAAGGTAGACCTCGCAATCCAGACTAGGAGTTGGCATCCAAAGTAGTGAGAATCGACAGCCATCAACGCATTTGGGCCCTTTAAATCGGCAAGACCGAATCAGTTATTTCCAGCTCTCTTACAAAGAGGGATGGAGTTAATATCTGGGCCTCTGACTGGAATTTTGAGGGCCTGCATGGCGTTGGGCTATACACCCAGTGCGTGGAAACTGGCGAAGGTGGTGTTTATTCAAAAAACGAGAACGTCATTTTGACGCAGCAACCACAATTTTTGTCTTGGAACTGGTTACAAAGAATAATAATAATATCGACTATGTTTCAAGCCAAAACTTGGGGGCATTTCCATATTTGCACACCATGGGAATTAATTGAGCGTGGCTTGTGGAGTTTAAACATGTAGAATTGAATATTTAAAGAAAGTGACCCCTCTGTGAATGGTCCCCACCATGTTTCGTATTTCATATCATATTAGTGTAGAAAGAGTAGGGGAACTCTGAGTGAAGGTTTTCAGAAGAAAAATCGGAATAAATGTAGTCTCCAGCAGGATTCAAACCATGATTCCACTATTGTAAGCGTAGATGCCTTAACCACTGAGCTATAGAGGGGAATCCGTTTGTTTGGGTATAAATTAAAAAAATCCCGTAGAGTAGTTTATGGGATATAAAAGTGCCTTTAACTATGAAAGAGGGCGTTTCTGAGGCAAACTCTGTACACATGAACTCCTTAGACAGTCCCTATCAGCCATGGTTAGGTTAGGTTAAAACAGCGGTTCGGAAGGAACCCACTTGGGCCTTTTGGCCCGTTGTGATACCGTGATGGACGACGGTGCCTTCCCCCTCTACCGTGAGAACCAGTTGGAACTTTTAATAAAAAGTGTGAGGTCTTTAATGCTAACTGAGCTGAGATCAGATAAGTCATCAAAGTTCGGTCGCCCTAGTATATAAAGCAGTTTTCTGCCTAGAGCAGGGCAATGGCAGAGAAGATGTACCATTGTTTCCTTCTCTTCTTCAACGTGACAGCTTCTACAGAAGTCGTGTCGTAGCTCTGCGATTCCCATGCGCCGTGCATGGGATCCACCTGCCCAGTGTCCTGTTATGGCCGCGATCGCATTTCCGATGGACTCCCTGGATAAAGTTAAAACATCATTAGTTCGACGTAGATCTAGTTTAGGCCAAATCTGTTTCCATGATGTGCATGTGGGTTTATTTTGCCACCTCAAGTTGCCTTTTTAAACTACTTGGCTGTGCAGGAGGAGCCGGCAGTTTGCAATCGGTACTCCTTGCTGAGATGAGACAGATACAGCTGGGATGGTGGTCCCCTCTTTTGCTAGCTTGTCCGCCTTACAGTTACCTGGTATGTTCCTGTGTCCGGGCACCCAGGCAACTCCCCTATCAGCCATAGGGGACGTCTTATAATTTTGGTGTGAAAGTACAGAAGAGTGGCATAAACTTACAGAATATTACTAATAGGGAATTAATTATTCTGCTATTTTGGCACAAAACTGCTCAATTTATTAAACAAATAGCAAGTCTTGTCAATGATTAGCTTGTTGAAATTGTTTTTTTTTATAACCGTGATAATCCATGAAGTTTTGTCGTATTTAAATTGAATTTGGTTTTGTTTGTATTTAGTATTTTTACATAATTAAGATAAAAGGTTACCTTTTCACCTGGTGAGGTCACTCTTTATTTAATATTTACATAAATATAAACATAAGCGCATTATATTGTCTTTGAAGGGGATATATATATATATATATATATATATATATTTATTTATTTTATAAACAATGAATGTTAAAGGACAAACATAATTAGAAGTACCTAGCCAGAAAGTAAGTATCAAGTAAAATTGTTAAACATTTAACATTGCTCTAATGTGTTTATTTTATTGAAGTGAAACTTCTTACAGGAGTTAACGCCGAGAATAGTCGCCGGGCATTATTCATTTATGGCAGATCATGTTGCTTATTGTTCAATATTACGAGTGAGGTTAGAGAAAGACTTTTTTAATAATATGGGGAGGGTTCAAGATTTTTTAAAGGGAAATTTTTTTATTTATGGCTGATCACGTTACTTATTTTTCAAAATTACGGGGAGTTTAGAGATTTTCCACAAGGGAATTTTTCAATAATACGAGGGAGGTTCGTGATTTTCCACAAGGACATTTTTTTAAGCAGATCATGTTACTTATTTTTCAATATTACGGGTGAGGTTAAAGATTTTCTGCAAGGATTTTTTTTCTTTTTTACCAAATTAAAGTGACAGTGAAATTAAATCTGGGATTCGCTAATTTTTGTACTTTCAATGACAGTTTATGCATGCCATGAAAAGTTTCATTTCTGACGCCGTTAGTTTTTAACTGGCGCATAATTCTTAATCAAACATGAGATTTCCTGACGCTTTTGTTTTTTTTTCTTGTTAATAATTACAAGTTTTAGGCAGTTTTACAAAGTTTCCACGAAGACATTTTTAATTTGAAAAAAAAATGTGTGCAAATTTATAAATAATGGTACTTTGAGTAGATTTATACTATGAATGTCACTTTTTGTATGCATATCATTTCGTACGCTGCTGATTGATGATTCTGTCGTTAAAAACAATTACGAGAAATGTATCTACCTGCAGAATTACCTGAGTAACTGTAAATATTTTTGAAAATGTACATATATAACAAGTAAACAAACCAAAATACTTTATTCCGCCAAAATTTCTTGTTAATAATGTTTCGTTACCTCATTATTTCTCTTATAATTGTTCAACAAAAAATAAATTTAGTAAAATCATACTCAAGCCAAGACTTGCATAATGATATGACAGAGGAAGAATTCGTTTATTATTTTCAAACCAATGATAGAGCTGTAGTACCAGAATACGATATTGTTGAGCTACCTGTGATTTTACTAGTTGAAGAAACGGTTGATTCATCTGGAAACAATGTTGAAGAAATTGATTACAGTTTTTCGGCTTTTCAAAGGTAAATTTTTTTGTTATTTTTGTTTAAAGTTTTAAATTTTTGAGATAATTGGGTACTTAATATAAGTGTATTTGGGTAATATCGTTCGCCTAACGTATTATTGCTGGTAAAAGAAAAACATTTAAAATAAGAGAGAAAATGAAAAAGCAATCCTTAAACAAAAATTATTTTCTTTGACAATATTAAAACAAAATTAAAATTCAGCTGTTTTGTTAATTACAAGCAAAACAATTTTTAAAAACATTGCAAATGGGCGATACAAGGTCTGAAATATCGCCCATGATAAAAAAACATTGTCTCATGTCACTTTGGTAATCTTTGTTACGATTGAAACAGCTAACTTTTTTGTTTAGCTTTCCGATTGTTCATTTGCTTAGATGTAGGTTCTACCGAATCCTGCCAATGGCAGAGTCCATTGTATCTTCCCGTGATAGTAATTAGCGATCTGCTATACCTGTCTTCCTCCAGAAGAGGAGCAGGTCGCTGATCGGTAACTGCCTTAGATGTTCGGGCTCAAGAAAAGCTGAGCACAGCAAAGTCAGCCTTAGTCTGGCATACTCCGGGCACTAACCGAGGATATGGAGGATGGTTTCATCCTCTACACACAATCCACAATTAGGGCCCTAGATTGAGCATGTGGTAAGCAAGGGCAGTGCCGGATTTGCTTAGAGAAATTGATACAAATAGTATTATTTCTAAATTTGCCCACATGAAATCTAGGAAAGTTACTTCGTAAAAATTTAAAAATTGATTAAAAAATAAGATAAATAAATATAAAATATATACATAATTTAAAGTACACCATTAATAAAATATAATATTAGCTGTTCCTAAAAATATAATATACTTTATAATAAATATAGACTTTGAAATATGTACCTACTAAAAAAGATTTAAAATTATTTGTGTAGTATAAGTTTTAAATAGTTATTTTCTTATCAACATTATTCTAAATTGCCATGGTAATCTGTACTTGTCAGAGCCCAACAGGGCCTATAGTAATCTACTGTACATTAAACATCAACAAAATTGTAACCTAGAGATGGCAAATAAACGTATTGAGCAAAGAACCCATATCAGATCAAGGGTCCCTCGATAGAATTTGTTACGAGCCCCGCGCTTGCTTGATCCGGCATTGTCCAAGTCAGTATGTGCACTGCAATGTCTACTGTATGTGACTCAATGTTTCCGGATGTGTCTTTTTGGGGAGAATCTAGTTTCCGTTTTCCAATACATTAAAGTTTGGTTAGAAGGACGCTTATCATAAAGATATTTTTTAGAATCTGTGTCTTATAATTATCGGCTTTTCTTCGTGATTATTTTTATATTATTCGTGTCAGAAGCGTCACAAAATAAAACACAATAAGCACCAAATATACACAAAATAGTACACAATACAATAAAATTAGACGTAAACACGTTCACTATAGCAGAGACGCAAGAGTACAACATAAATTGTCAATATAAAAACTTAAAACATTTTTTGCCCAGAAGCGGGCGACGTCGATTGCATTTGGCTTTGCTGCTACAAGGTCCTCTATGGTACATTTGGCGGGGCACAGTGGGCAAGTAAACATATGTTGCGTGGTTTGTAATACACCGCAGTCGCAAAGAGTAGAGTCCACTCGGTAGCCCCACTTATTAAGGGTGTCTCTCGACCTCGCTGTGCACGTACGCAGTCTATTTAGCGCCTTCCAGGTCTCCCAGTTTTCGTCGCTTCCTGGTGCAAGTTCTTCCGTCGGTATCATCCAGTGTTGGTTTGAGGTCTTCCCCCAAAGGTCCACTCTGGTTTTAGGTTCCTCGTAGTCTTCTGTCGATGTGAGGAAGCTTCGCCTTGATTTTAATCGCTGATGCGCCGGTTGGAGACCGTAGAGGGGGTGGCGTTCAGATGTTGCTGCTTTGGATCGTTCTTTGAGTGCAGCTGCCTCTCTGCGGATGGCAGGAGGGGCGATGCCAGCTAGGTGGTGGATCTTGTTCAGGGGTGTTGGCGTCAAGCATCCGGTGATGATTCTGCTTGTCTCATTGAGTGCGACATCAACCTGTTTTGCATGCGTTGATCTATACCAGACCGGGCATGCATACTCGCCGGCAGAGTGACAGAGGGCGAGTGCTGAGGTTTTGAGGACCTTGGGTTTAGCTCCCCAATTAGAACCTGTCAGCTTGCGGATTATATTATTTCTTCCGCTGACCTTCAGTTTGGTATTGAGGCAGTGACGTTTGTATGTTAAAGCCCTATCCAGTGTTACGCCCAGGTATTTAGGGTTAGGACAGTGCTCCAATTGTACCCCCTTCCATTCGATCTGTAGCCTTCTGAATGCCTGTTTATTCTTAAGATGGAAGGCGCATACCTGCGTCTTAATAGGATTTGGCTTCAGTTGGTTATTACGGTAGTACAGATCCAACTCCACTAGGGCCGCACTCAGACACTGTTCCACCTCTTCGAATGTTTTCCCTTGTACTGTGATTGCCCTATCGTCTGCGTATATATAACTGTTTGTGCCTTCAGGGAGGGGTTGGTCGTTGGTATAAATATTGAAGAGTAGTGGTGCCAATACGCTTCCCTGTGGCAGGCCATTTCTCTGGTTTCTCCACCTACTTCGCTTTCCCTGAAACTCCACCTGGAACCTCCGATTTTGGAGCAGGTTCCTGATGATGCCTGTAAGGTTAATATCTTTGGTATGTATCTTCGTGGTAAAGCATCTATTATAAATTTGGATGACAATAGGTCCATTATTTGGTTTAATTATTTTAGCGTTTAAAACTTTTATCTTGCCATTCTGAAATTCTTGTTGTTATTTTAAAGCCGACGACAATAAAACCACCATGTTTCAAAGCATTATCGTGTTGTTTAGAAGGATCGCTCCATTTGGAGCAGCCAGGTGTTAAGGGATCATAAAGTTGAGAAGAATATTTCTGCTTTGATCAACCAGGGTGTAAATCAAGTGATGATTTTAATTCTCGTTTGGTCATTTCTGAAGTCCAGTTGGCTCTGATTCCACTGCATTTTCACCTATTTCAATTTGTAAGGTTAGTTTTTCACCTTGTAAACATGTATTGACGAACTGATTCAATAAATAATTTCTACTAACATGTATAAATATTGTATAATCTATAAGGTACTTACTTTAAAAGTAATTTTGCACCTTTAAAAAAGCTTAAGATATAATATAATATAGCTTAGAAGAAACACTTAGGCCCCTCGTCCACGGAGCAACTGGTTTCTGATGAAACTGTTTTAATACCGTAGTAACAAACCAGTTGGGTACTCATTTCTCGTACACGTAGCGACGCAAACGTTATTATAAAAATATCAGTATCCGATAGTTTATTATAAAAGGCGAAGTACTTTTACTTTTTGGCTGTGTATTTTGATAAATTATGGATGATTTGGATGAGATGGCTATTTTGTACTATTTCCTATTTTCAGTTTGATCTCACACAGTTTCTTTCCATAGTCACCATAGTCAATTTTAATAAATTTTCTGCTACATATATATTTGGTAACCTTTACAAAATATTTACGATATGCCAGTGGTACCCAATTCGGTATGAATCGGCACTGCACATCTGCTGACTTCGGGAACATGGTGGGGGCCGTTGACAGGTCTCTTTCTTTAAAAATTCAAGTCTAGACTTTGCAAAAGTTTCAGTGTAAGACGTTGTAATAACTGTAAACCTCAATCTGTTCTAATGTACAAGTCAGATAATCTTAGATATTGTTAAAAATCATGTGAAATGAAAATTTTAGCTTGGTATTGAGAAAATTAATTATTTGATATATTTCAGACCAATTAACCTGAAACTTAAAAAAAATAACAATATTTTGAGTTCAAACTTCACAACTTACGTACACGATGAAAATGGCATAACAACTCTAAACAATCTACCAAAGTTGTGTCATTATTTGCACAAGGATAGCAAAGGTGTCGCTTCAATAAGCATTTGTTCCCCAAACAACGTTGTAAGTACAACATATACAGAGTGTCCAGAAATGCTTTAAAGAATAAAACTGCAAAATCTAGGGCTCATTTTATGTCGATTTAATGATGGCACTCTAACAACGATTTAAATTAAATTACTTCAAAAAAGATTCATTATAAATAATATCAGTTTGTACATTTGTTTATTGAAATATACCCAATACAATCCTTCAATTAGCACCTCGCAGTTTGTCATGCTTTCTTCTCTTTTAAAAACCATTACTCTCGTCTTGCTTTTATTTACTTTCGACCCTTTAATTTTTAGGGTATCGTGCATAATATTAACCATGGTCTGCGACTCCTCACATGATGCGTATATGACCATCGGCATAAAGAAGGCAATTGACGATCAAATCATTATTTCTCAATTTACATGCAAATCTTCAAATCTTTTAAACAATCGTCCATGTATAAGTTGAACAGCCATGGTGAAGCCACACATCCCTGTCTCACCCTTTTTTCGATGTTAAACCAGTCCGTGTAAGCTCCGTTTATCTTGACCATTCTCGTAAAGTGATTTCAGTGCTCGTATCAAACTACCGGTCACCCAAAACATAAACAATGTCGACCACAATTCGTTTCTCACCACTCATAGGCCTTTTCCAAGTCTACGAAAGCGCAGTAGGCCTTTTGTCTTCTAGCCAAGTATTTTTCGACGATGCCTCGTAATGAAAAGACCTTATTGAAACATCTGCTGCGAACCTTTTCCTTTATAAAGCGGAACGCTGCCGCTCCTATGGCAAAGGTAAAAAATAATCTTGTCTTACCCTGCAGATTTTATCAATTCATACGAGGATAGTTTACGAATTGTTGTCCCTAACATAGAAGCAAACACATGAGAGAAATGAAACTAATTTATTTTTCAACATAGTCACCTGCAACGTTTATACACTAGGTATATCGGTGTTAAAGTGGTTCAAACCCTTTTGAAAAAAATTCAGAACTTTGAGTCTTCAGCCATTCATCCACCGCCGACATCACTTCGTTATCATCAGCAAAGCGGATTCCACGAAGATGTTTTTTTAATTTTGGGAATAGATGGTAGTCGCTGGAGGCTAAATTTAAAGAATAAGGGGTTGTTCAAAAAATTTCAAATCCCGCATTGTGAATGGCAGCCATTGCAACACAATATTTTGTGGGCCGGAGCGTTGAACTGGTGGAAGAGCACACTTTGACTCAATTTTCCTCTTCTTTTTTCTCTGATCGTTTCGCGTACTTTTGGCATTAAATTCGCAAAATATTAACTTATTATGGTGCGCCTACGCGGTAAATAATCCACGAAAATAACACCTGCAAAATCTCAAAAAACTGTAGCCATGGTCTTATCAGCTGATGGGACAACACGAAATTTTCGAGGGAGAGGGGAACCCCTATGCCGCCATTCCATGCTTTGTTTTTTGGAATCTAGATTAAAGAGATGGACCCATGTTTCGTCGACCATAAAAAATTTATGCTTAAATTCATCGGGATTCATGTTAATGATCTCCAAATTTGTCTCCGCTGCAACCTGGCAAACAGGCTTCTGGTCTGCTGTCAGAATTCGTGGAACCAAAGTGCAGAGAATTTTTTGAGACCAACTTCTAATATAAAAATATATAAAATATATAAAATATAAAAAAATTTTCAACGCTTTCAACAAAAAACCTACATGTTTCTGCTATAGCCTTGACTGTAATTCTGTCATTTAATACCATTTCAAGGATTAAATTCACATTTTCTCTGGTCACCAGTTTTGGGGGATCCTGTACATGGTGCATGTTGACAGGACTCTCTTCCCAGTTTGAAATCTCCTGACTAGTTCTTGAATACCTGGTACGAAGGCGTACAGTAACCCAATACTTTTACCATGTTCTTATAAATTTCTTGCGGTGATAACCTCTTTTTGTAGAGGTACTTTATCGCACCTCTTATCTCAATTTTGTCCATATTTATAAAATCACGCACACATAAATGGAAAAAAACTAATATTTAACGTACACGAACTGATGCGCTGATGCTAATTGGCACACACTAATGTCATACAATAAGCTTTTGCCTGACACTTTATTTGCATTTGTCATTCAACGCCAACTATGTTAGGGACAACAATTTGTGAACTATCCTCGTACCATTCAACGCTTTCATAATTTCTTTCATACTTATTTCACTTTCATTGCAACTTTCACTCATGTCCACCTTTTCAGAACGCATTCTTCTCACATTACTACCATCTTGGTGTCTAATTTTTTCCAATTGCGAGGTTGTATTTTTACCTTCTGGTATGGATTTCCAGAAGAATTTAATGTTGTTACGGATGACGTCAGATAACCTTTTATCAAATTCATCTTTATCATTTATCTTCTTTCTTGCCACAATCTCTTTTGCTACATATTTTAACCTTTTATACTCATTTTTAGCCTTGTTTACATACTCAGTCGTTGCTTTTTCTGTTTTTTGATTGACTATGTAGCCAACCAACCAACCAAGCAGGCTTTATTTTTTGCTGACACTGCTTTTTGAACCTCTACACGCATATTTTTTAACTTACATCCTTTCCTTCTTTTACATACACCACACACTTCAATAGCAATCCTTTTCTTCTTTTACATACACCACACACTTCAATAGCAACATTTATGATTCCTGCCTTGAATGGCTTCCATAATTCTTCAAGCTCACATTATGCTTTATTCAAATCGTCAAATTTCTCGATCAATTTACTTACGAACCCCTCTTTTACACCTTCTTCTTTTATATGCTTATTGGTTCCTGCACACGATGCCGCCACTCAACAGTGTGAATCAAATCGTTGTTAGAGCTCCATCTTTAAAGAGCTTTAGCTTTAGAAAGCATTTTTAGTAAAGGTCATTTACAGAAAATCGACATTAAAATGAATTTTAGATTTTGCAGTTTTTCTGGACACCTTATATCACTATAAATCTACTGTTGATTTTTTCATCTTTTTTAGCACAATATTTTATTATAATAAGAGAATTTAAATTATGCTATTTTTAATAAACGAAGGTATAATAATATTGTTTGAAATAATTTATAAATTTTAGCAAGGTTTGATTTTTTTGGAAAATACAACGTTAGAAGTCCAACCCTTAACTGACAGACTACATTCATTGCTCAACGTCAAAGAACCACTGATGGAAACATTTTTGGAAGATAAAGATATAAAAATTCCTCATTTAGTAAAAAGAGCTACATTCTTATCAGATTTTCCTTACACTGAAGCTTTTCCAGTTGCCGGAGATGTATGGAAAGAAAATGAACAAATACGGACAAAGCATAACCATATTGCAGACGCCAATAACTATGACTTCAGAAACCAATATGGGGCTTTATATTCAGAAGCTGCCTCTTTCAAAATACCTAGGCTTACATTGGAATTGGCCTTATTTTTTGATCAAGCAGCTTATAAAATTTTTGGCCCGTTTTTTAAATACGATGATAAAAAATTGCTGGATATGCTATTGGCCTTTATGAATGGGGTAAACGTTAAATATTTTTTAAAATATTAAAAAATCATAAAATTACTGTTATATTTTAAATGTTGTTTTCTTCTCATTTTTAAAATATAGGTGCAAGCATTGTACCACCATCCTAGTTTAGGTACAGCACTGGAATTAGCGCTGGTAAGAATTGATATCATGAAATACCAACCGGAAAATTTACCACATTACGAAGGAGAAAGAAGTAAGCTGCTCGATAGTTTTTGCGCTTATCAAGAAAAATTGAATCCCAAAGAAGATAGTAACCCGGGACATTGGGACATGGGTTTATACGTTTCGGGGTGAGAATTAGAATATATGAGTTGTGACAATAAGATAATAAGACTGGTACGATTAAGCTACTTTATTTTTAAAATAGCACAATCTAACTATGCTTCCCTTTAATATACTCTGTCTGCCTATTTACTCCCATTGTTCATAAAGGTGAAGACACTCTTCAGATGGTATGTTTGAACCTTTATTGCGTTAGACTTGTAATGTTTTTTTTTGGAGTTCAAATTTTGTTATGTTTTTTAATACGTAAAATATTTATTTTATTTTCGGGGCCGTTGTGGTAAGGGTGAACACATTTCTAGAAGAGAAATTGTTTAATCTCTTGCATGCGTCGTAGTCTCTTTTCTGATAGGCCAGACTTGCACACCAACGCTAAAAGTTTCATAATGATTTCTAGCGTCGCATACACATGTCGATGAGATGGGGAGAGTTCAAATTGGAGTCGTGTAATATATTACTTGATTGTTTGTCGCGAACATTTATTATATTTTGTGCTGGTCGACTGGTTTCCGTTAACCTCAGCGTTTTGCATTGAAATTTCTTTTCCGCAAATATTTTTCCATATCTGTTAGCCCATTAGCGCCGAAATAAATTTTTTTCATTTTGTATCAAAATTTTTCATCATTTTGGGAAAAATAGGCACTTTTCAGCTAAAAAATGACTTAAAAATAATAATAATAATTAATTATCAAAGCAAAACACTGATACCACATGGTATCCGTAAGCATTAGGAAATATTTTTATTACAAAACATTTCCAATACTTATAATTAAATTCTTATATAGAATATGTAAAAACTGTATTCTTTTTGTGTGATAAAGATGCAATACAATTGATTCATAGATCCACATTACAGTTCTGACACACTTATCCGTCCAGGAGCTTTGATAGGCGTTTTGTATTTTGTAAGATATACTTTTTTCTAAAATTTAATGTTGGTATTTTTCCATTTTTACGACTCAGATACCAGGCATTGTGCAATGCTATGTCAATAAGCCATGTGAAAAGTGGTCAATACCACTTCTTTCCACGAATGTTAATGCGATAACTAGCAATTCCCTGATCCATCAGATCAATTCCACCCATGTTTCTATTGTAAGCAGCCATGCAGTCTGGACGAGGAATCATTACATGCTTTCTTTCCATTTAGTAATTTTATTTCAGCAGGAGCACACAACTGACGACCTGCAAAAATAAAATGTGGATAAAATTCATACATCTATTTTATTTTCCTACTACATTACCATTGAGGTTGCAAACCATTTCCCCTTCGTCTTCGTCCGCATAATCCTCATATGTGTCAACGTTAGGATCGGGGGGTTCTACAAAAATTTCATCTACTTTCACAAGCAAGTTATCATCTTTCTCCAGCATATCCATGGCTTGGGAAAGCGAAAATCCTCTTCTAAAACGTTTAAAATGATATCAAAGTAACACGTAGTGATACAACACTAAAAGGTTCCAAAACGCCAACGGATACCATATGGTTTCACTGACATTTGATCTAACATATTGCAATCACATTACATCGAAATAATTTTATTTATTGACAGGGGTATTCTATATCATTCATAATATTGTAACTACCGTATCATAATCTACAAAAAATAATATAGAAACATATAAAAAAATACATACGCCCATTATTTCGTGTAGCACAAAATAACCTTACATGAAAACTCTCACAAAACTGCCAAAACGTTATCAAAAGCACTGGACTCCAAGGAAATGCAAAGCCGACTGACTACTGGGCATAAAAACATTCGCGCGCGCCTCTTTCTTATTCGACCTTGACCAACACGCAGAACGGAGGGGTGTTTTGCAATACCATACGGTATCCATAGGCGCTAATGGGTTTAAAGTAAGGTGAGCTGCATATTTTAGGTGTTCCCGCCACACAATATAATTTTTTTTATTTTTTCGTTCTACGTTCTACCAGGAACAATTACATATACTGGTACTGGTTATTTTGTTTTATGATGGCTTTTGGTCGTTGCTTTGTGATCATTACTTGTGAAATGGATGGTGCATTTTCTGCACTAGTGTGTGACATCGGTTAGACCAAGGAGTATCTACCTTTTCCTGAACTTGCCTATGGTAATAGCAAGCAATCCAAGGTATCCTTCAGTAGTGACGTTAATGTGGACTTCTTAAAGACCATTATTTCTTCTTGAAATATTGATCTGTTTTCTTCTATCTCCTCCTTGCGGGGCTTTTGCACCCGTTTAAAAACCTCATCAATTGAAATTATCGACTTAGATTAAGCCTTGTACGACTTGATAGATAGTCGAGTAGAGTGCATCTTTCTCCATGTAAGTTTGTTATATTTCTTCTTCTAATTGATGATTGACCACCTTAAAATTAAATTCCTATAATCTATATATTTTAGATCTATCTTGAAATCTTCGCAGAGACTCGAATTCTAAAAGGCGTGCCATTGGATCCTCTACGCACTAGGCGACTAGGACGAGTTACTGTTGGTGCTTGGCTTGCTTTTAAGTCTCGCAACTCGTCCAAGAACGCTTGGACCGCTAGTCTTTCCTTCACGTTTGCAGGTATTGCTGGATAACGAGGCGAACCTTCCAGAAAGTATCGGGCTCAAATTCTTAGAGAGATTAGAGATTGTTATGTTTTCCGTATTTCTACCATATTTTAAAATATTTTTTTCAGGTTAGATTTCTTTGCCTATGAAAAAGGCCGAAAAAGTGGTGTAACAATGGGTTTAGCTACAGTAGGAGGAGTCTGTTTAGATAAGTATGCTTGCATAATTGCTGAATTTGGAACTACTAATGTTTTTGGAAAACCATACCCTAGTGCAGGTTTCACTAGTGTCTACATTTTAGCTCATGAAATGGGACATAAGTAAGTATTTTTTTGGGGTACAATGAATTTAGTGTTTAAAATAAAAATAATATTGTATTTATTTTAGTTTAGGTATGCATCATGACAGTAGTGGCAACAGTTGTCCAAAAGAAGGTTACATAATGTCCCCATCTAGAGGTACAAATGGTGAAACTCAGTGGTCAAGTTGTAGTGCGGACGTAATGTCTAAATTGGGGTAATTTAAATATATTCATGTTTAATTTATATTTCAAAATTTAATAATAGAGAATGACTATGTAGCTTATAAACTTAAAAATCTAACTTGATTTATAAATATTTTTAGGTGGGCCAGTTGTTTAAAAGAATCTTCCAAGCCCAATAAAAAATTTGATCACAATACATTCTTAGGTACTCCCGGTCAAAAATATACTGCAAAAAAACAATGCGAAATTCTTTTAAGAGATAAGGATGCTACGATCTTACCAAGTCAAGACCTTTCTACGATTTGTTATAATTTGCACTGTAAAACACCCCATAGAAGTGGACATTACTTTGCTGGACCTGCTCTTGAAGGAACACGTTGCGGAAATGGAAAGGTAATTTCATATATGAGTTTTTCAAATTAGACTTTAAATCAAAATTATATCTTTCTCTGTATAGATACTTAAGTTTCCCAAAGTTTCAAGTTTATCTTTGACTAAAGTTATTTAGGAAATTTGTAAATTTCAACGTCTTCCTAGCTTAATGCTAAGATTTTTTTAGTATTGCTTTGGAGGCAATTGTTTACAAAGAGCTTTACCTAAACCACTTAAAGTAACACCAGGAGGATGGGGTCCATGGAAAGAAGGACCTTGTAGTTCAGGATGCATAGAAAAATCAATGGGACACACTTCAAAACGTAGATTATGTAATAATCCAACTCCAGTTAATACTGATCAGGGATGTGACGGATCCAGTGTAGAATTTGGACTTTGTAAAGATAATGAGGTATTTTTGACTTTAAGATATAAAATATGGTCAAAAATTATTATAAAGGGAATAAAAAAAGTCAAATGTTCCTCTAATGCTGCATACCTTCATTGAGAAAAACTGTTCATTCGATTTGTACACTTTTTCTACTAAATTTTTTAGTGAAAACATCCCATTAAATTAAAAAAAATAAACATAACATCAAATTATTTTAGGTGTGCAAAAAGAAACATCTAGCTGTGGATTATGCCTCTAAAAAATGCGGTGATTTTTCTAAAGTTCTATCCGAACTGGACCCTACAGGATTTGGACTTCAGGCTCCACATGAAGAAGGTATTAAATATCTATTTTATTAAATCGTTGATAGTTTTAGCCTTTTTTCGATAAAAATTCATATTTATGTTAATCATAAATTGAAAAAAAAATTCCACTATTATAATTTAATGTCGGATGATAATTTCCAAATAGAGTTAAAACATTATTAGGCAAATTACAATGGTTATAAACCGGATTTAGAAACGAGTTACTATTGAAAGGGAGCGCTTCCGGCTAAATTAATCGGAGAATGGCGAAACGTCAACGACACAACGGTTGCCCAATAACCTGATTGACGATAAGTTCGCGCAAAACTTTTTCAGTGAGAATATGTAATCATGTAGAAGAAGTAAAGGGTAAAGGTGTGGTTGGGTGGTAACCAATTCGGTTTAAATAGGCACTCGATATCCGCTGCTTCTTTGACAATAAAGTGGGGACCATTGACAGGTCTCTTTCTTTAATAATACGAAAATTTCAAAATATTGCATGCTTCCAACAAAAGGTTAAATTTATCATATTTAAAAGCAGTGAAAATTCAATAAATTTTAAAATAAAAACAGTGATAAATAAATAACTGGACTTAAATTTCTTATTACTAAACCTTTATTAATTATATCGTGAATGTTATTTAAAATTTAACTTTAATGTTAAAAAAGGCAGTAATTTTGGCTCTGTGTTATTAATAGAAACACCCAAAGTAGGCATAAGTATAACCTTTAAAAGTCAACTGTTAAGTATAACCAAAAAATAGTATTTAAATAAGAATTCACCATTGTAACCATTAGTTTAATAAATCTGTCAGAAGGCACTGTGTCGTCAAAACAATTGTCACAAAATTTAATCATTAAAGTGGAAATTATTAACAAAATTTGTTTCAATTTATGATTACATTTACTATCAAGTAAATACTACGGTTTGCGTACCTACTTATACATTCAACAATTATTATAGATCGGCTTTGGATGGGTTGTGCCATTTTCTGCAAAAGAGCGGATTCTGGAACATTTTATACACCAAGAATAGAATTAAATGATATTGGAATTTCTCCATATTTCCCCGATGGGACTTGGTGTCATAGGGCAAATAATATTAATTTCTACTGTTTGCAACATCACTGCTTACCAGAGGTATTTTAGTTTTATAGTAGTTCATAACAACGCTCAAGCATTGATTCACATGGCTTTACAGTTTATTTTATCGTTACATTATTTATTTTATTATTAAAATTAAGTAAGTTAAATGTTTCTTGTAGAATTTCAAGTTTACAAAAAACATCGGTCAACTAGATGACCTATCTTTTCTACAAAACGCTCGCCCTCATTATCATATCTCTCAAGAAATTAGAGACTACTTGTCATTGGATTCATTTGGACGTCCAGTAAAAACAACTCTACCTAAAGATGGTGCTATGCCTCCATATGAAGAAGAATGGGAAACACACGATTACATTGAAATTCCAGAGTTGAGAGAGAGATACCAGATTGATGACAATTCCAATATAATTTAATAACTGATTAGTGATAATATGTAAATGCCTGCTTGAATAAACAATTAAACTGCAAAAAAGTACTCACTAAAGTTTTATATATAGAAGATGATATCGAAATTTTAAGAATATTTTATAACTAAGCTTCTGGAATGGTCTTTCTGGTACTTCATGCCTTTAAATCGCCAATTTTTTCGGACTCTATCCAGAAGGTTTTCAGATGTTCTCTGCAATAAAGTGGGGCTCCTCTGCTACAAAATATTAATATTTTACAAGAGAATTTTGTAAAGAATGTTTAAGAAATTTTCTCTTCGCGTTTCTGCTATCCTGATACAAAAATATGAATATTTTAAGAAATTTTTTTAAGAATTTTTAAGAAAATAAATCCTCGCGTTTCTGCTATGCTGCTACAAAAATATTAATATTTAAAAAAAAATTGTCAAGAATTTTTAATCTGCTATACTGCTACAAAAAATATTATTTTAAAAGATAATTTTTTCAAGAATTTTCAAGAAAATACCTCCTCGCGTTTCTGCTAACCTGCTACAAAAATATTAATATTTTTAAAGAGAATTTTGTCGAGACTTTTAATAAAAATATCTCTGCGTTTCTGCTATCCTGCTACAAAAATATTAATATTTTAAAAAAAAAATTTGTCAAGAATTTTTAGTCTGCTATACTGCTACAAAAAATATTATTTTAAAAGATAATTTTTTCAAGAATTTTTAAGAAAATATCTCTGCGTTTCTGCTATCCTGCTACAAAAATATTAATATGAAGAAAATTACTAATGACAAATGACAGCTGTTAAAAAACAATGTTTAAAACATTTTATAAATTATTGTTTTCGTTTGACATTGTTAGTCACAAATTTACAATACTTTAGTACTCACATTTACCTTACCTTACCAATAGGCGCTACAGCCCGATGTGGGCCTTGGCCTCCTCCACAATTCGCCTCCAAGCAATGCAGTCCTTGACTTTGGTTTCATAGCCGGATATCCGCATTGCCCTCAGGTCACCCAGTACTTGGCCCATCCATCTGAGCCGTGGTCTTCCTCACATTTAAAATATCAAAAAAAATGCATCATATTTTTATTAAGTGATATTCAGCAGTAGTATTTAGTTTTTTAGTAAACCATGCATATTTTCTATTCAAAATAGTTTCGATGTTTCACATTTGCCAGGCATCCCGCGACGGCTCATTTTTTTACCATGAGATCTTCTTGTATGCAAATGTGCAATGAAGTTCATTTCCATAAAACTGACAGTAAGTCCTTCCTGTTTTGTGTTTGCGGTAGTTTACTTCGGTGAGACCAGTTATCAGTTTCTCTCGTTACTCAGCCACATCAAGCTGGCTAGCCATTCAGTGTTCTAAATTTATGAAGGTTTTTGCATGTCTGCAGCTCTCCCCCTCCATTTATGCTCTTCTATCTTGTATTTTATTCAATTAATTACAATTATAATTTATTGGTTTTGGACAAGCACAAGAGATAAATAATTACAATGTGATATTTACACTGCAGATGTTACTATTTACAAGTGAGATTACTTTGCATCTCATCACAACTTGCTAGAAGAGCGACTAGGGAACAAGTGTGCATTTCCGGTGATTTTCAAGTACCAGATTGACTTAATAAAAGTAAAGCAGGCGCGTTTTTTGATATCGCGCGAGATTTAAACGAATGAATGATCGTCTTAGAGGAAGATTAAATTTACGAAAAAAATGAGCCGCCGCAGGACACCTGGCAGATGTGAAATATCAAAACTATTTTGTATATAAAATATGCATAAAAGGATAATTTAATAACATAGGTAGCTAACAATTTGAAACGAAAACAATAACCCATACAAATTTAAAAAACGCATTTTTTTTGACAACTGTCATTCTTCATTTTTCGTTAAGATCTCAATTTGTAGTTACTACAGGCAAGGTTTGCAAAGGTATTTTGGGTCGGACGGAAGACTGACGGTTGCCACGCCAACAGCCGTTTTAACTCTCACCCGCGACATTAAATGTTTTACATAAAAAATTCGCTATGAAGAAATCCGCGGATTTCGAACACTACTTTAATTTTTTTTTATTACATTTTTAAAACACTTTTTATTTACCCATAAAATTACAACAATTGATTTCGCAAGCGTCTGGAAATTTCATTATTACAAACCTAGGAAGTTCTGGGGACATACTCTGTATGTCAGTGTATAAGTTTACAAAATAATTAATGTTATTAAATAAAAGTCTTTCCAAATACTTTATAAATGTTTATTAATAGAGAAAAACAATAAAACTTTTAATTGTTAAGGATTAATTCATAAAAATGCGATGTTTACTTTTGGAGGATAGAAACAACAACAACTTATAATACACCATTGTATTTCCTCATGTTCTCCACTTAAACTAAAAAATAAACAAATCACTCACCAAAAATCAGTTTCAATGTATAAAAACCTCATAAAACTCTATGTGCAGAGTATTTTTCAGTAGCTCGACACGATTCAAGCGTGTAACCTAAAAAATACATCTCTCATGTTGATAATATATATCACAGTTCACTAACAATAATAACTCAGGCGAAAGTGGTTTTTTTCAGGAAAGTTTAGAAAAAGCACAATATTATTCGTAACAAATACGAGACGTCTCGTATATTCAAGTTTTCGTTGATTGGCCGGATAATATCCTTTCTTGCAAAGGCTTTTTGTAACTATATGATTCTTCGCCGGATTTGTAGAACAGCTGCAACAAAATAGTTAAGTTTAATAATTCGATCAAATCATTGAAGAAAAAAAATAAAAATCCATATTACACGCTTTGTGAGTGACGTAAATCAGTCATACTATATGATAACTTGGACTTATACAGTACTAAGTACTTATACTTCTCTTTAAGTCGAACCTTGATAAGTCAAAATCCACCATAACTCAAAAAAATGTTTTGTTTCCTTCCCTTTAAGCCCCAAAACTTCCATTACTCGAGATCTCAACCCTCTATAGTTCGAAATAATCAGTGAACTCCTACAAGCCATTTCGGTACATATTTTCCCTCCATAACTCGAAAAAATAAATTGGACCACTGTATCTCGAACATAGCAATGTTTAATTTTACAATATTTACAACTTGATCATTTGAAACTAATTACCTCTATAGCTCGAAGAAAAATAAGTTACCGACTTGAATTTGCCGACAATGTGTGTATTGTTGACTTCTGGAATTTTCAAAAACTGTTAAAAATATTGATAAGAAACGGGCTAAAGAAAAAAGAAAAATTCCATTATTCTTTGATAACTGTATCGCGTATAATAATATTTAAAATCCAATATAACATTTAAATTACAGCCCATGGATCATGGAATCATTATACCAAAAAGAAGTACCTAGTCAGTAACATGTTGAATAATACGGAAGAGGAAAATAATTCTAACATAGATGTATTGGAAATGGCTGACAAAGCTTGGCGAAATGTAACTGAGACAACTATAAAAAACTGTGTTTTTCCATTGTCATAAACAGAAGAAGCTAAAGTCGAAGATATTTCTAAACAACCTCCTGCAGAATGTAATACAACCTAACCTAACCTAACAATGGTATCTGGAACAGGAATACATTTTGAGGGCTTCGTTATGTGTAATGAAAGTTATCGCTGTTGAAACATTATCGATTCAGTAGCTCAGAAAATAGAAATTAATGAATTGGAAACCTCGAATAATAAAACATGGGTTTCCATTGAAGAGTCAAGAACAGCGTTGAATACTTTACGGAATTTTATAGAGCAAAGCAGCAACTTGGAACAAAAAGAATTTTTCGCTCTTTATACCTTAGATAATACTATATATAAAGAACAACCGAATTATCCAAAGCCAAAAAACTAACTTTTTTATTTTAAGGATGTTAATTTTTATACGCTTTATTTTAGCTTGACTTGTATCTATCTATCTATGTAACGCAATCTTTGGACATGATTTTCACACACTTAAAAACATCGGATCGACTTGAAACTTCTAAAGGACCGATGACAATAATTTCATAAATTTTTTTAAAGATCCTGACCAAGATCATCGGGATAAAAAAAACCGAATTAAAAAATGAAAAATAAATAACAGTTTAAAAAAACCAAGACATCACGCTAAGAAAACCGAACTAAAAATAAGAATTAATAAAAAATAATTTAGAAATCAAAAGCGTGGGGTGTGCTATATTAGTTAATATATTTGATAATAAATAGATATTGGTAAAAGTAAAGTCTCCAAAAAGAAAACGCAAAACTAAAAAAAGCATCCCACGCTTTTGATTGTAAAATTATTACTACTTTGTTATTTTTTAGTTCTAATAAAGGGTGTCTTAGTTTTTTAAGCTATTATTTATTTATATGTATGTAGTACATAGTGTTATGTGACAGATAGTGGTAAATTGTCAAATAGTTTTTTCTAAGCGAGTCCTAATTTTGTATGATCAGTGATACCAACAAATCAGAATTCGTACAAATTAAACAATAAAAAAGAAAAGTGATTTAAAAAAAATTGGGGCTTTCATTACCCTTGTTTGCCATTCTTGTCCAGTTTCTTTCCTCTCTTTCGCTTCGTCTCTCTGTTTCTGTTCTAAGGATTGTTTCGCAGCAGTTGCTCTATCAATCTCATTGAATTTCAAACCCGCCGTTACTTCCTTCCATAATTTTCGCGATTCGTTTTCTTCTTGCTGACTTATCGGTTTAACTTGTTTTTTAATAATATTTAACTGGTTTACGTCTACATACTCTTCAGTCTCCTGCAAAAAAAATTACCAATTAAATCACACTACCAATATATTCCACTAAACTAAAGTTTCTGCAGAAAAAATTATTACATATTTATTACTGATAAGTCTCTTCTTAATGTTATATAATTTCACTGGAAATTTTGTAATTTTTCAATACAAAATTTAACATTGAAAGCAAAATCGTATGTCATGTTTTCTATGAATTAAACAAATTCACTTGAACTGGATTTGAAAATTTTCAACTGAAGTAAAGGGATATATCGTACTTTTTTTTAAGACCATTGTATTTGTAAAATTAATTTAATGTATTTTTTATTATCTCTTTAATCAGTCAACAAACTGTATGCAAAGATATTGATTAAAAGAGTAACGAATAAAACTGAGAAGATGATATGGTATGTGCAAGCAGGATTTAGAAGAGGAAGGAGAAATATGGATCAGGTCTTTTCATTACGAGGTATAATCGAAAAATTCTTGGCTAGAAGTCAGAAGGTCTATTGCGCTTTTATAGACTTGGAAAAGGCCTATGACAGAGTGGTGAGGAGTAAATTGTGGTCGACATTGTCTATGTATAGGGTGAGCGGTAGTTTAATACGAGCACTGAAATCACTTTACGAGGATTTCACTGCTTGTGTCAGGATAAACGGAGCTTACACGGACTGGTTTAACATCGCAAAAGGTGTGTGGCTTCGCCATGGCTGTTTAACTTATACATAGACTTCAATTTAAACGGGAGGATGTTTGCGGAACGAGCGAAGCGAGTTACATACAAGACGTTTCTAATTTTTAACATCAAAAACCCCTACAAACATAAACTATGTAGGTATATTGAAAAAGTGCGTAAGTGTCGTGGAACACTCTAGTTGGAATGAAGTTCTTATCGTATTATATTATTATTGATAAACGTATTATATTTTCTCTGACGCTTGTTTTTGCATTTTTCGGCATTGTTGCTTTTTTTGATGATTTGTCAGCACAACACATTCCAGTCGGCCGTATCAAGACAATACAATCGACCAGAAAGTGGAGATGTATGTTGTGTTTAAAAGTAAATAGTTCCGTCTCCTCTGATAATAGGTCTATGATCGGACCAGTACGTGAGTATTTTCCTCTCCGCCCAGTCCGAAATGATTGTTTTGGCGGCACTTGTAGTGCCGGTTCTGGTCCAGTGAACGCAGATTCGGCCCCCTGTTTTGCAAGGGTGTCAGCTTTTTCGTTTCCCTCCACCCCTAGTGCCCAGGTACCCACAGCAGGATCACCCTGTTGTTCGCACCAAGGTACTCTAGGGATTCGATGCAATTCCATACAAGTTTAGAATTTATCTTGTTGAAGCGCAGTGCTTTTAAAGCAGCCTGGCTGTCTGATATTATACTTATATTTTTGGTTTGCTAGAGGTCTATTAGTCAGCTCTCTTGCTTTTAAAGCAGCCTGGCTGTCTGATATTATACTTATATTTTTGGTTTGCTAGAGGTCTATTAGTCAGCTCTTTTGCACACAATTTGATAGCGAAAACTTCAGCATGTAAGATTGTAGCATACCTGCCAAGACTGGTAAATATTTCAATCTTTGGTTTCCTGCTGAAAACACCAGCCCCAACTCCATTTGGGGTTTTTGAGCTATCTGTGTACATTACGTATTCAGTCTCCGGGAAGAGGATTTCTCCACACACCCATTCATCTCTCTTTGGAAAGAGGACTTTAAACGACTTTTCTACGTGTATTTTTGTGGCTAGCATGTCAGGAACCATCCCGAGAATTTGGTGGTTTTTTGTTTTACTCAGTAAATTAAAAGGTAAATTAGCTCGTTACATTAGACAGAAATTAATAAATTGAGTATTCGAATTTTGCTTTTGGATATATGAATATACATATGAATACATTTGATATTAAAATTTTTAAAAGACAGTGTGTTCCATTTAATAGTATAAAACTTACTCTGTCAGTCCATTTATAATCCATGACACCAGTCCATTCTCCGGATACAGTTAAAAATGGTTTCTTTTCATCGGGCGCGAAAATTTCAGCAGTAATTTTATTTTTTTTATTACCATAGAATGGTTTCGTGATAAATTCTACATTACAATTATAACCGGTTTTTGGACAATTTATCGTAACGGTACCGCCCAATTCGATCCACGGTATAGTCAAAATAGATCTGCCATATCCGTTGGGGAATGTTAAAATATACTCTTCGTCGTAGTCTATCACGTTCACTATACCCTGTCCGATGTTGTAAACGCATATCGACAGGCCGAGGAATTTGGATTTGGTATATACATGAGCATTGAAGCTGATGCGTTTGTTGTAGTGTTCGGCATAAAACGCAGAAACTGAAAAAGAAAAGTCAAAATTAAATTTTCGATATTATTTAAAAGAGAAAAATTTACCAATAATAAATTCTGTTACATTTAAAACAAATAAAACTATAAATATTTATTGTATAGAAAAATATTTTGTTTTATTTAACTATATTGGTAAATTTACCATTAAAAATCTGCTTATTTATAAACATTTCATAAAAATTCTTTTGAAAGTAGACAACAAGTTGATTCCATTTATAAAGATTTTTCCAAAGCATTTGACCGAGTAAATCATAAAATGCTGTTGCATAAACTAAATGCTTTGGGTATTCAGGGAAGAATTCTATAATGGATTGGAAATTATTTCGATTGCAGGAACCAATATGAAAAATATGGTAACTTAGTACCTTCCTCATAGTTACATCTGGTGTACCACAGGGCTCTCATTTAGGACCCTTACTTTTTAATGTGTTTGTCAACGATTTGATGTTATTACGATGTTGTTATGTTATAGTGAATTTCTTTTCTTTGCTGATGATTTAAAGATGTTTAAAATTATTCGAGATTCATCCGATAGTAAATCTGCAAATACAATTAAAAATTTAGGAATTATTTTTTACTCAAAAGTGACCTTCAAATCTCACATTTTAAATATAACTTCCAGAGCACTAAAAATGTTTAGGTTTTACTATCAGATCTGCAAATAAATTATCTCTTTCTTCCCTTAAAATCATTTATTGTTTAATTGTTATGTCAATATTGGAATAAAACTCCACAATTGCTGTCCTTCATCGATTTTGCTCTATAAAACTTTCCTCCATACTTTTATACCACGTTTTATACCACATTTTAATTGTAAACATTATTTGAAATTTACTTACTGGGTGGATGATGAGATACTTGCTCGGCAACAAATGTAAGTTGGGACCTTTTGCACCACGGTACAGGACCATCGTCTGCCAAATTATCATCAGAACCAATATCTGCATTTGGAACGTCCCAATGACATCGAAATACCTCACCGAGAATTGGATTGTAAGGTTTTTTGACAACTGTACTCTTTCTTCCTGCGTGATAAGAAGATAAATACCATCGAACCACCTGCACCATACGATCCCTAGGGTCTTTGATGTTAGGAATACTGCAAACATATATATTTGTTTATTATACAAATACATTAACATCTTTTAACACTGATTTACAAATTTTGTCACAAATATTCCGAGACTGCAGGTTTTGAAATTTTGATTAGATTAGTGTCTTCAAATGCTCAACATCACGAATCTTGACGAAATAAACCTTATTTTTTATTAAACCACAGACTGCAACATCCATAGTTGTGATATTTGGGGATTGTGAAGGCCATTCAATGAAATCCCTTTCCCCAGATCCATTCATCAAAGTTTTTATTTAGAAAGTCTATCGCATATTGTTACAGAACTTAAGTCCGTTTTTATTAAAACTACTATTTCACAATTATTCACTACTGACTGTTTACTGCAAAACAAAAAATACTCTGACAATAAATATAGTTCAAACTACCACTTTTTTGTACAGACGCTGTTAGCGTGATTTCATGATTTTAAGCTGAAGACGTATAGTTTTTGTTATTTCAAGCAGTTAGCTTCCAATTGTGTTTTGTTATTCCTAAAATTGAATTACAAACTTTCATTGTTCTCGAAAAAGAAGATATTTTAGCCAAATTTTGTATCAATTTAGGTAAGCATTACATTTCAACTCAATCGATTGAAAAGATCTAAAGTAAGAAATCCTCCAAGTTGTACCTCTCAGAATCTACGGTAGGCTCCATCCTACGGTAAGTCTATTTTCTATGCAAGTTGGGTGTAATATTTTTCACACGTTTCTCTTTTAATTGCAAGTCTCGAGTAAATTTCCTCTTGAAGAGGTAACATATGGTATTTCTATAAATGGTGTACTGATCAACAATTTAAGGTATCCAAATGATACTGTTCTTCTTGCAAATACAGCTGAAGGTCTCCAGAGGTTAATAGAGAAAGTAGCTAAGATTTGCGAAAAATATAATATGCGATTAAGCACAAACAAAACAAAGGTAATGATAATAAGAAAACAAGCCGCTCTGAACGTACAGTTTCACGTCAGTTTCACCCCATTGAGACAGTCTCAACCATTAACTATCTAGGAGTGCAACTAAATAACGATTGGAACCAAATAAAAGAGATAAAGATACGAATTGAGAAAGCCAGATCTTACTTCAATCGCATGAAAACTCTCCTGTGTAATATGAAACTTAATTTAAATCTAAGGACTCGTTTATTAAAATGTTACATATTTTAAATATTAATGCATGGTGTTTAATCATGGACATTGATGGATACAGCTTGCAAAAGACTCGAGACGTTTGAGATGTGGTGCTTCTGACGCATGTTGAGAATATCTTGAACTCATCACGTAAATAATGAAGCTGTCTTGCAACGTATGCAAAAAGAAAAAGAATTAATGAAGAACATTAAAGAAAGAAAACTTGCATACTTTGGACACATAATGCGTAGCAAAAAAATATGAAATACTGCAGCTGGTTATGCAAGGTAAAATGGATGACAAGAGAGGTCCTGGAAGACGCCAAATATGGTTACATAATCTTAGGCAATGGACTGGAAAAACATTAGCAGAGCTATTTCGAGCTGCCGTCAACAAAGTTATGTGGGCCAGAATGATCGCCAACGTCCATTGAGGATAAGGCACTAGAAAAAGAAGAAGAAGAAGAAGTAAATTACCATATACAGTCCACTTTTTACAAGATTAATTAATGTTGAGCAAATTTACGATTCGTTTGAATTAATTTATGTATTACTAAGGCCCTAGAGCCAAAAATAGTCTTCATTTAGGATTTGATGTAAAGTAGGCCTATATGGTCTCAATTGCACACGTTTCTGAATCTTTCATGGCTTGTTCTTGATTTATCATATTCCTTAAACGTTTTTCTTTGAGATTTAGTCGGTGATTACAAAAAACATTGCGCGACAATATTAGGATTCTCGTCTGTAAAACGGACTTTGGCCTATCTGCACCGCTTACCGCAACCATTATTCCCAATCTTAATTTGTGAATACTCTTTCGAGATGGAGGTTGGATGTTTGGAAAACGTTCCGCAAACAAATCGCAAACAGAACTGTAATTAATGGTCATGTTTCCACCATGTTTACAAAACAAATGCACACTGTAGATAACTTTCTAATTCTTGTTCTCAGATAACAACAAAAAACATAACCCAGACTGCTAGTGTCATCTAAATCTGCAGAGGTAATTTTTTCTATTTAAAAAAAAACATTTAAATAAAAATACACATGTGTTGTTCGCACGTACAGAACGGATTTAAAATGTAACGAGACTTACTTTATAAACATATCGGGATGAGCAAAATAATCTGCATACATTTCCAATAACGATCTTCTTTCTAAAATAAACGTCGGCAAGACAACTTTGGTTAAATCCATTCCTATCTTTACTTGGGAAAGAAGATGCCTGATAACGGATCCATGGCTCTCTAGTTCTAAACTATTTTCGTCACTTTCTTCATATAGGGCTAAAATTAAACACTTTCATTATAAAATGTACATACAAATCTGATTATTGACTGCTCAATCTTATTCTATCTCGATTTATTTAACCAAACATTCACTTTAAAAATGCTTTAATCTAACAACTAGAATATATCTCTGGTTTTTCTTAAAAAAGAAAAGTGTATGTAGATTCTATTATTAATGCATGAAATCTGTTTTATTTCTTTGAAATCAATGTTGCAATTTATGTTAAATTTTTTAAGATAAATTTTTAATGTTGGTGCATTTCCACGTACTTCATCTATAAACACGGATAACTAGTTTTTATTGCACATAACGAAGTATTATTGCTTATCTCGATTTATTTAACCAAACATTTACTTTAAAAATGCTTTAATCTAACAACTAGAATATATCTCTGGTTTTTTTAAAAAAGAAAAGTGTATGTAGATTCTATTATTAATGCATGAAATCTGTTTTATTTCTTTGAAATCAATGTTACAATTTATGTTAAATTTTTTAAGATAAATTTTTAATGTTGGTGCATTTCCACGTACTTCAACTATAAACACGAATAAGTAGTTTTTATTGCACATAACGAAGTATTATTGCTTATCTCGATTTATTTAACCAAACATTTACTTTAAAAATGCTTTAATCTAACAACTAGAATATATCTCTGGTTTTTCTTAAAAAAGAAAAGTGTATGTAGATTCTATTATTAATGCATGAAATCTGTTTTATTTCTTTGAAATCAATGTTGCAATTTTTGTTAAATTTTTTAAGATAAATTTTTAATGTTGGTGCATTTTCACGTACTTCAACTATAAACACGGATAAGTAGTTTTTATTGAACATAACGAAGTATTATTGCTTATTACTAAAAATATTATGCTTCAAAGTGCAGGGAATCTGTTGAAAAGTTTCTAATGGCATTGTTACAGATAAAATTAACATTTATTTTATTTCCACTACTATAATTTTTATACAGGTACGGAAAAATATTTAAGAAACATGGAAATTGCAATGCAAAACGGAGAGCTGGATGCTATCTAGTCGACCAGCACAAAATATAATCTAAACACGCGGTAGCGTGTCAAGCCATTCGCTACAAAAATCTAATAAAATACCTAGTAATTGTAAACAAAAAAAAGTAAAAGGAAGGTAAAACTGATACACAGGGTGAACAATGACTTTATATATTTGAGCATTGGTCAGTGAAGATAGAATTAAATAATTGTTTTTTGAAATTGGTTAATTGGCCTTTGATATTTTCTAATAGTTCGTTATATTCCTTGGCAATGCGAAAATTAATTCTCATATTGTCGGGTACGATGTTTAGGTATGGACAGGAGTTTTTTTCGTCGGATGTTTAGGTTGTGTATGTCTGTGCCATACGTTATTTTTGCTTTTAACTATGCAGGAATGTGATGTCTTATTATTTTATTGAATAAAGTTAGAGCGAGGAGCTTCTTTCGATTTATCATATTCAACCAACAAGTATTTTGCTAAGTGTGTGAAATTCTGTAAAATTTTCTTATACCATACATCAACCTCAAACACGATTTCTGAAGTTTCTGTAATCTTTTTATATCCATTATATTTAAACAAGGCCCATAAATGTAATCACAATAGTTTGCATGTGCGAGCACAAGTGATTCGCATAGCTGGGTTTTCAGTTTTACTGTGAGCGAGTGTCGGTTGATGTATAGTTATTTTAATTTGACATATGATTTCTCAGACAGTCAGGCTTGGATGACAGGTATATCCGCATTATATCTAAGCTTTACTGGAAACAAAAGGCTCGTGTTCGGGTGGAGAATGCGCTCTCTGAAGAGTTTGAAGTACGCCAAGGAGTTCGACAGGGATGTGTGCTCTCTCCTCTGCTCTTTAATGTTTATTCAGAGAGACTGTTTAGAGAGGCTTTGAAGAATACCGATGATGGCATTTTACTAAACGGCGTACTTATTAATAATCTAAGGTACGCAGACGACACAGTCCTAATTGCAGACACAGTTGAGTGCCTCCAGAGGCAAATAGACAGAGTAACAGAAGTTTGCGAAACCTACAACATGCGCCTAAACACAAATAAAACAAAGGTTATGATAATAAGCAAACAAGATATTGACGGCTCCCAACTGGAAACGGTTTCATCGATAAACTACCTGGGCACATTTCTTGACAACAAGTGGGAACAAATAAAGGAAATTAAGATCCGAATTGAGAAAAGTAGAACAGCTTGAAGCTGGAAGCTGCATGTAAACGTCTGGAAGCATTTGAGATGTGGTGCTACAGACGCATGCTTAGAATATCATGGATTTACCACGTAACCAACGAAGCCGTCCTACAGCGTATGAGAAAAAAAAGAGGTTTTAAACATAATCAAAGAACGCAAACTTTCATACTTTGAACATGTTATGCGAAACCAGAAATATAGCCTACATCAGCTTATTATGCAGGGCAAGCTTAACGGCAAAAGAGGTCTTGGAAGACGACGAATACCGTGGTTGCGAAATCTAAGACAATGGACAGGAATGACATCTAAGGATCTATTTCGGACTGCAGCAAATAAAATCAGAAGGGCCATAGTAATCGCCAACGTCCACTGAGGATAAGGCACAAGAAGAAGAAGATATGATTTCTGAAGAATACAAGATACATGTTGACTGAATTTTAGTTTATTATCGAGTATAATGCCGAGGTTATTTACTTTTTCATTTGATGGCAGTATTTCATTTCCAATTTTTACATTGAAGCCAGCTGGAGGCACAAATCCAAAAAACATAACTGATGATTTTGATGTGTTAATCAATAAGTCATTCCTTTGTGAGGCGTCACTAATGTATTGAGATCCTCATTAATATCTGCCTGTGTCTCAGCTGAATTATTAGGGTCGAAAAAGTGGTAAAGCTGGGTATCATTTGCATACATGTGTATCTTACACTTTTTCATAGATTTGAAAAAGACCTTTCTCCGGATGCTACAGATACTGGTAGTTAAATAAATAATTTCATCAAATAAGTCATTTGCATCAATATCTGATTCTTTACGTGCTTCATCTTTTTAATGAAATGATAAATTTTCACACAAATTTCTTAATTCTTCATTCAACTGAATATTTAATAAATAAATCCAAAAATGTTATTAAATTGCTCTAACCCCTTGAATCTTTCATTAAGAGATGATGGGGTCGTATCTATTATGGAGAAGAATACTTTTATTTTGTAATCAATTTCGGGTCTGTCTACATTCGCCACATAGTTGAAACGCCCCTGACGAAAATTTCGCAAATGAGTTCTAATTTTTCATTTTCTACAAATGTGATTTTTTTTGCATAATTTTTACCACTTCAACCACTTAAACAATACAAATTAACATTTCCCTACATTTGTCCCTCTTTTATGTAAATTGCTTGAGAGTAATTTTAATCATAATAACAGACTTTGCATGCAGAGTACATATTAGGTATGTACATAATAAACCTTAACCGCAATGTTTTTCAAAAGTATCTGTTGTATGTTTGTAATAGTTAGCAATTCTCTCTAAGGTGTTATTTAAATAAAATAAATATACAGGGTGAAAAAAAAGGTGACCCGTCTCTAGGTTAGGTAGAAAACTCAAAAATAATTGGGGTTTGCTTAGTAAAAAATTTTCGTAACGCCATCCGTATTCAAGATAAAGGGAGTTGAGGAAAAAAAATGTATGCACATTTATTACGATTCTGCCGAAACATTGTAATGAAATTTTATACGAATATGTTTTAGAAGTAAATACATCCCATGAATTTGTTTTTATATCTGACTCTCATAAAGGGCGCTAGTTACACGGTTCGTACCAAGTAGTATTGAACATAACTTTTTTAAGGTTAGATTTATTAATCAAAATTTCAAGTGAACTTAAACATTATTCAATTTTACGTCAAAAAGGTACTCTTGGTAAAACTCGATACTGTGTACCGTTTTCGGAATATTTTGATTTGAAAATTATGAAGTAATAACCGATGCTGGTATAAAGTAATGATAAAGTTATTAATAAAACAAAAAAATTACAAGAAGAAAATTAAAATAAAGACTTAAAACATAAAATAAAATTCAATTAAAATAAGTGTTCAAAATGTCCTCCGTTTTCACAAGTCTATCCTTTTTTCTTAAGAATCCATTAATCTTCTAAACGGTTGGGGATCAGCTATGAGGTCATTAAAATGACGTTGAATTCTGTCTATCAATTCTTGACGTGGATTTACCTCTGTAGCATAGAGTTTTTCCTTAAGATACGACCAAACTGTGTAGTCCAAAGGATTAAAATCGCATGACCAAAAAGGCCAATGAATCGGAGCTTCGGCATATCTACCAATCCATCGATTCATCAAAGTGCGGTGGAGCTCTCCTTTCTTGTAATGTTTGACAAAAATACACTCTAACCGGTAGATCGTCTGGCAAGAGTTCTTGGACTTGTCTGTAATGATAAGGATGTAGCTGCTGCTATTTAAGTATCTTCCAAGTACTTGAAAAAGACGTATTTGTTTGTCTTGCCATATTCCTTACGCTAACTACATTGACTACATTTTTATTAAGAATATCTAATTTTACAAATAACAAGGTTTCAAAAATCTAATTATTGTTGACTTATCGTCATAACTATCAATAAATGTCAGTTTTCCATAGCAAACTTGAAGAAAATCAAGATATACCAATAAGAATGGATTTTTGTGAAACGTTACAAAAAAAAAAGCCCTCAATCTCAATTTTTTAACATGTATCCGCTTTATCAATGAGGTCTCATTTACGCGACAAAAATTTTTTAATTCACACAATGCTTACAAATGAATAATAATAATAATAATTAATAACTTTATCATTACTTTATACCAGCATCGGTTATTACTTCATAATTTTCAAATCAAAATATGTCGAAAACGGTACACAGTATCGAGTTTTACCAGGAGTACCTTTTTGGTGTAAAATTGAATGATGTTTAAGTTCACCTAAAATTTTGATTAATAAATTCAACCTTAAAAAAGTTATGTTCAATACTACTTGGTACGAACCGTGTAACTAGCGCCCTTTATGAGAGTCGTATATAAAAACAAATTCATGGGATGGGAATTTTTTACTAAGCAAACCCCAATTATTTTTCAGTTTTCTACCTATCCTAGCGACGGAGTTACCTTATTTTAAAACACCCTGTATAATTGTTTAATGTATAAAACCGATTTCGTCGGTAATTTATTCGAATATAATTGCAAATTCCGCACATAATGCAGCGTACTTAATCAATATTTGGTTTCTTAGTTATGCATACAATTATATGGAATCGTTATTATTAGAAAAAGCCACGTACGTACCGCAAACTGAATTATTTATTAATTAAAAGGCATTTAATATCTAGTACTACAAATCTAGCGATAAATTAAAACGAAAAAAGATACGCACTAAGGAAAACTGTGTTTTACAATAAATAAATGTTTCTTTCTCTTTTAATAGAGAAAAATATTTAGGAAACATAGAAATTTTAATGCAAAACGGAGAGCTGGACGAAATCCAGTCGCGACCAGCGCAAAATATAATATATATTCGCGGTTACTAATAAAATAATTAACCACATTGAAAGAGTATCCAAATTCAAATACCTGCGAACAACTTTCAACGACAAATGGGACTGTGATGAAAAGGTAAAAACGCGTATCGAAATTGCAAAATCCACGTATTTAAGGATGAAAAACATACTCCTCCAGAGAACCCTAATGGTTAATCTTCGGCTACGAGTGATCAAGTGCTATGTATGGCCTATCTTGTTGTACGGTGTAGAAACGTGGTCGCTTAAGGTCAGAATATTGAACCGAACGGAATATTTTAAAAAGTGGATTCTACGAAGAATGCTCCGGATCTCCTGGATCGAGCATATGTCAAACAACGATGCTTTGTTGAGAGCTGGAGTAAAGAGAGAACTCCTAGATATCGTAGATATCTGGGCCACATACTTGAGGGTGGCGATATTCCATCTCAAAACTCTTTTTCCAGGGCAAAATTAAAGGGAAACGCGGACAGGGATGTAAGCAGCATTCTTGGCTTCGAAATATTAAAGATTGGGGCGGAATACCAGATGCAGGGACTATATTTCGCTATATTTTATAATGGATAAGGGTCCACTACGTTCAGGTATGCACATGGGACTGAAAATAGTCGCAAAAAGGGTAGACCTTTCGTGTGGGCCGCGGACAGCCCGCACTGCAGCTATAAGAAGGGGAAGGGATTATAGAAAGGAGATGATTGTGGACCCGCTTTTTGAAAAGTTGCAGGTCATATTTCTCTAAAAAAAAGATTTTGGAAGCTTGTTCCATTCCGTAGCAGCCCTGTAAAAGAAGGATTCTTGATGAAGATTGGTCCTTGTAGTGTCAATCTTGAGAGTGAATAGGTGAGACTGATCAGCGTGCCGAGTTCTTTGGCCGAATGTGGCCAGTGGTGGTATAAGAGTTTTTATTTCTCTGGAGCATCTGCCATGGAAATATCTGTAAAGTAATGTCTGGTCTGCAACTCTTCTTTTATGTTCTAGTGGGTGAAGGGTATCTGTGAGAGTTGAACTGTTTATCAACCGAATGACCCTTTTCTGAATGGAATCTAGAAGACGAAGATAATGATTTGGTGCTGAACCCCAAATGTGCGAGCAATATTTCAGTAGAGGTCGGTTTTGAGCCTTGTGCGTCGTCAACAGTTGATCAGAAGTAAAAAACTTTCTAGCTTTCCACAGAAAACCCAGCCTCTGGCTTGCTGACTTTGCGATGGTAGCAACATGGTCATGCCGAGACATATTATTAGACACCGTGACTCCCAAAATCGAGATGGAGGGACTTGTTTCAAGGGTATTTCCGGACATTGTGATGGAATGATTTGATTTGTTGGTTTCCCACTCGCCGATTGCTTCAAGATCTCTATTGATGGAGTCAACCTTTTCCTGCCTAAGTCTATTTGTATCATTCACCGAAAGTTATCGATAGGATGTGAAAGTTGAGACAAGTATGCTGTCGTCTGCGAAACTGTAAATGGGGTTTGAGGTGGTTTTCAAGAGGTCGTTGATGTGTACAAAAATAGGGTGAGGGACATAGGGTGATTTGCATATTATCTACAGTTTTTGGGTAATGTAGGGACCTCTGCCCTTGTTTATATGTAATAATAATAATAAGTATGCTACTGCTACATGCTACTAAGTATGCTACTGCTCCTGATATAGGCAGAAAACGCACCTAATTTAGCAAACACTCATATTCGGTTTCATAAACGGAAAAGCCTAAATAAAAGTATCTATTATGTAAAACTGGACATGGGAAATACAGGGTGAGCAATAACTGCATCTTAACCTAAGAAATTTAAAATGACAAAATTTTGCTAATTCTTTTACTTACCATCGTAATCAAGATCTTCAAAATTCGTCGATCTAGACCTAATACTATCTTGTCTGATACTGTTTGCGACTGAATCGATCGGAGATTTACTAACAGGCACTGGAGTCTGCGCATCATTGTCAAATGATCTTATACTACTGAAAAACAAAGAAATGTCAAATTTATTTACAAATAATACTGACGATTATGGATGCGTTTAAGGTTCATTATTTTAATGGAATGACATTTTGTACATCATAAACAAAATAATAGTACTTTGCACTTTGCGCTTTTATAGACTTGGAAAAGACCTATGACAGAGTGGTGAGGAGTGAATTATGGTCGACATTGTCTATGTATAGGGTGAATAGTAGTTTAATACGAGACTAAAATCACTTTACGAGGATTCCACTGCTTGTGTCAGGATAAACGAAGCTTGCACGGAATGGTTTAACATCGAAATGGGTGTGAGACAGGGAAGTGTGGCTTCGCCATGGCTGTTTAACTTATACATAGAGGATTGTTTTAAAGATTTAAAAGAGAGTGCGTATGGATTAAAAATGATTAATTTGATCGTCAAATGCCTTCTTTACGCCGATGATCAAGTCATATTAGCGTTACCTGAAGAGGAGTTGCAGGCGATGGTTAGTGTTATGCATGATGCCCTGAAAATTAAAGGGATAAAAATAAATGTAAGTAAAACGAAAGTAATGGTTTTTGAAAGAGAAGAAAACATGACAAACTGTGAAATTCTGATTAAGTGAGAAAAAGTGAAACAAGTGAATTGATTTGTTCAAAGTTTACGAGAGATGGAAAGAATGACAGTGACATTGAGCGAAGGGTGTTGGCAGGAAAACAATAGAATGGGGCACTGCATAGCTTTATGAGCAGCCAGAAGGTGTCAAAAAAGGCACGTCTGGCTGTGCATAGAGGTGTGTTGGTTCCTACACTTATGTTTGGTAGTGAATGTTGGGTTTGGTAGTAGAAGCATAAAAATAGGATTAATGCTGCGGAGATAAGTAGTCTGAGAAGTATAGCCGGAGTGCCTAGGTTGGATAAAGTAAAAAATAGTAAGATAAGAGAACGCTGTAGTGTAAAAAATGTGGTTACAAAGATAGATAAAGGAATGCTTAGATGGTCTGGAAACGTAGAAAGGATGGATGAAGGAAGATTGATGAAACAAATTTATAAGCAAGTGTGAATGGTTAAGTCGGTAGAGGTCGACCTCGGCGAATATGTCTCGATCAGATCAACATTGTTTTGAAGAAAGGCCAGGTCAAGAGTACCAACAACCGACGAGCATGTATGAGCGCACTGATGAAAGTAGAGGAAGCAAAAGATGTTTGTGAGAACCGTAGTAAGTGAAAGAAAGTGGTCTCTGCCTGTTCCTACGGGAAAAAGGCATGACTATATGTATGTATGTATGTATGTAAAAAAAGTGTCAAATTTTTTAAAAACGAATGACTAAATATGAAAATTATACGATAGAATTATTACACAATAATACTTTTATTATTCATAATACCCCCCACATAGTTGGGTATTAAATCTATTTAATGAAATTTGAGAAAGTACTTTTCCTTTACAAAATAATTTGCTTATCTAAATTAATTAAGTTATAAAGATATACAAAACTATGCAAATAAGAACTTTAAATACCTGCGCCTTCTAAAATTGAATCTACTATTCCATAATCGCAACATTGTAAGTAAAAGAAATAAATAAACTGTGATGCTAACATAAATGGATCACATTCACATGTAAAAGGGTAAATACAAAAAAATAAACACTTTTTCAAAATAAGTAAAAACAGAAGTAAGATCGGTGCGTAAAAATACGCATAAAGAAAGTACTGCGGAGCCTAATATTATGCAATTAACACGTAAAAATTATATTTTCAAGACATTTGGGGTTATAACGCACACTATTTCGACATTTCCGATGGCGCGGTGGCTCGCAGCGTTGCCGATACGAGAAAACCAACCTCACACTACTGCGTGACTTTAGAAAATATAGTTTTTGCCGTCAAAAATACTGTCATCTATACAAAATATATATAGAGGAACAGCTAGTGACCAATTTTCAGTTGTCATTTCAAAAGTCTTGAAAATTTACTGACTCAATGTTTAATATCTGCTCGACAACAGAAGCCACTTCTGGCAGCCCCCAATGGCCGGGGTAAATTACCCTAAAATTTTAAAGAGGTTAGGAAAAAAGACTTATTTTATTTAAAGTATCAGTCATGAAAATCATGCAGATTATTTCTAAAAGTATGCTGAATGTATAAAAAATTCGCTAAAACATCTTCGTCCCTCCTAATTGTTGACACACTGGACACTGCCCTCTAAGGTATCACCTAAAAAAGATGGGCAAAGCAGAGAGTGATAGTTGCCGCTACTGCGAGAACTTCGCTGAAACTGCAGAACATTTGCTTTGCGAATGCCCAGCGCTTTTCTGCAAAAGGCTCAAGTTTCTGGGAGGGGACTTCCCTAAAGCCCTTCGATGTCAGAAACTTAGCCCCCAGAAAACTGATAAACTTTGCTCAAAGTCTCGGAATCCCGGGCCTCGAATAGATTAAGGGTTATGCACAAAAGATCTGATAGGTCGAAGTGCTTGAGAGGCAGCATAGCCTTCACGACCCACTCTACAATCTACAGTTGTTGACAGAATGCTATAAATATATACAGAAACTATTTTTATTTTTGTTATTTCATTAGTCTTCAAATTTTAACATAATACAGAAAATATGTACAGAATAGTATATATCATTAGGAGTCGAGAAAATAGGCCTTTTCCGTGCGCGCGCGACAAGTTTCCGTGGGAGGCGCAGCCGAATAACATCACAATAATAACATCTGACATTAACTTGTGATCACTACACGTCATTCTCGGCGTTAGACTAAGAAGACATACATACATACATATAGTAACGTCTTTTTCCTGTAGGGGTAGGCAGAGATCACTTCCTTCCACTTGCCACGGTTTTTACACACATCTTTTGCTTCATCTACTTTCATCAGTGCTCTCATACATGCTCGTCGGTTGTTGGTACTCTTGACCTGACCTTTATCCTACACTACAACTCTTTCAGACTCGTATTAACATATTAACGCTCACATCAACAATGTTTTTTTGTCATTAATCAATAATTAGAGATTACATAATTCCTAAACTGACAGAATTTTAACTCCCATTTTTTTTCGCTAAACATTTCGATCTCCAAATGTGTTTAATTATTTATTAATATTATTTTACGACAAAAGAATATCGATCGGTTACTGCAGATAAAATTAAACGGAACTTCAGAAAACTTGTTTCCAACCGGCAACGTCGCGTGGACGGGACACCGTCACAGTCGTCTACGCGTCGGCGTCGCTATAGCATGCGTCGTGCCAAAGGGGAGATATTCGGTTTCGTGATTGGGGAAGTTAAAGACCGTCAATGTCAAACAACCGACGCTGATAAGCTGCAAGATTACAGAACCGCATGATCTTTGATGCAAAAGGATAATGTAATATATTGTGTATTGCAAAGCAGTCATTTTGGATTAAAAACTCACGTATATATCGTTGTCTCATTTGGAACCATTTACTCGATATCAAAAATATACTGGGCCGCCCATTTAAATGTGTCCACGATTATTTTTTTAAGAAATGTTTTTTCAAAAAAAGCCCAGAACGGGTCAATTTTGCTTTTTATTAAATCAAATGCATAGATAAGTCATCCCCCACTGGACGGGGTGGCAACAACTACAAGAATCTCAAATGTTACGAGGCATCAAATGGTAAATGGTCCATCATTTATAAGGTTTTTTATTTTAATTCTTTTTACAAACATACATACTATAACGAAATTTTATTTTATATTATATTATTATTATATTATTTATATAATATAAAATTGTAAAGAAATTTATATCGATAGAAAAATTATGATACAAAGAAATGTTATGATCGTTTTTATATTAAAATTATTGCAAAAAATAAAATTATTATTTCGTTACACAATTACAAGTTAATACCTACCTGTAATAATTGTTGGGCGCCAATGTTTTTTTTTAAAAAAAAAACAATAAAAAAATATTACTTTTATTATTATTGCTCTTTTCCTTTTTTAATTTATTTAACATATTATTATAATTTCAAAAGCTGAGATCTCTTATCCCCTGCAGCCGATTTAAAGAAATAAAAATATAAAAATAATAACTTGTTTATTACAAATATTTAATAATTAGAATAAACTTTCACTCTTCATTCATGAATTAACTTTTTGCGTACGAATTATTTTAATTATTAATTGCTTCTTTTAAAAAATTCAAATTATTAACTGTTACATTAATATTTGTGAATATAGTGAAACAGGTTTGTAACAATGTAAATAATTGACTTGAATTTTCAACTCGAACACTGCGAAACTTTCTCACAAATAAAATTATAAAATTTAACTCAATTCTTGGATTCAGAAGATTACCTGGGGGTAATTGTCTTCGCTTAACCACTTTTTAATTTAAAGTACTGAATTTACTTGAGACCTTAAACTTTTACTTTGTTTTACAAATGGTTTTTCAATATGGCTGACACTTTTTTTAATACTTTTAAGTTATTAACAATAATTTTAGTAAATTATAGCATTAAGGAACATATAAACTGGTAAATAACTGTAGTGGCAAATAAATTAGTAACACAAATATAATACAGGGTATTTCAAAACTATCATTTTTAATTTTAAATTTTATTTTCCTTATCTTAATTCCTATTCTGTGTTTTAGAACTTTCCTAATTATTTTGGTATATTTTGGATCTCTGTAGAATGCAAGTAAAAAGAGAAATCCTGCACACAAATTTACCTTTAACAAATAACATTAAAATATTCTAAAATTGTAATGATCTTCCCAAAACTATCATTATTCTCTTAAAAACACACAAATCTATTACGAAAACATTCAAATATAGAAAAGACATCATATTAAACAGGTTAATAATTTCTTATTCTTATTTATTTTATCAACAAATTCTACAAAACCTTATGAGAGATTTTTCAATGTCTTTTAAAAAATATTACTATTTATTCTTCTTCTACTTGATTAAATTCTAATGTGCCCTTTTTATATCAACTTAATACATATAGTCACGCATTTTCCCGTAGTGGTTTTTCCTTTACGACGATGATCAGGTCATATTAGCATGATCTGAGAAGAAGTCGCAGGCCATGGTTAATATTATGCATAATACCTTAAAAATTAAAATGATAAAAGTGGATGCAATCAAAACGAAAGTAATGGTTTTTAAAAAAGAAGATAGCATAGGAAACTGCGAGTTGCTGATTGAAAAAGAAGGAGTGGAACAAGTGAATGAAATTGTATATTTGGGTTTAAAGTTTATCATACTCGGAAAGTATAACTGTGATATTGAGCGAAGAATGTTGGCACAGAACCAAAGGCAAAATAGACACGACTGGCTGTGCATACAGGAGTGCTGGTCTCTACACTATTGGGTTTGGCAAAAGAAGTATGAAAATAGGATCAACGCTGCGGAGATGAATAGTCTAAGAAGTATAACCGAAGTGTGAATGATTCGGTAGAGGCAAACATATCTCGATGAAATCGACATTGTTTTGAAAAAAGGTCGGGTCAAGAGTACCAACAACCGACTAGCATGTATAAGAGCACTGATAAAAGTAGAGGAAGCAAAAGATGTGTGTAAGAACCGTAGCAAGTGGAAGGAAGTGTCTCTGCCTACCTCTACGGGAAAAAGGTAAGACTATATGTATGTATGTATGTACTAGTGGAATTTTTAATGAAACGCATTACCTTATTAACACATTGATGAAAATCCACTTTTTTGCAGTTCAATTTTTGAAAATTTTGTCGTTTATTATTTCAAGTCATTATCCAATTTATTTTAACATTATTTTAAGCAGACCCTAAAACGGAACGGGAAATTTTTGACATGAAGATAATTCAAGTATGTATATTTAAAACATGTCTCACTTGACCCCCGTACTATTCAAGATTCTTACAAGGGCTGCTGCTCCATTTAAGTGGCTGACCGTTTATCCAAAAATTTAGGATAAAAACATGTCCCGCGACAGCGCGTCGTTCATAATTGGGGGACTGCCAACGCGGCGATTGGAACAAAAAGAAAAGACTGGCAAATTTTAGAATACTGCGTCTAATGGTTCCGAAACGGTAAAAGGATTATTCGGGCACTTTCTAGAAAAAGGTTCAATAGTTTCGAATGGTGGCGATTTTCCTAGAACGATGATTTGAAAATATTAAAAGGGCAGCGGTCGCGAAGAAGTTGAGTTTTAAAAGTTTAAGTTGAAGTTAGTTTAAAGTCAAGTATTTTAAAGTAATTGTAGAGTGAACAGCTAAGTGATTTGTAAAGTAAAATTTATTGTGTAAAAGTAATTGGAATAAAAATTGTTTAGTTATTGTACTGAGAGTTTAGAATTACCGAACCCGAGAAGAAAATATCGTAACAATACAATCGATTGTAGTGTGGCATTTATGTTACTTATTATTGTTCTCAAATATTCGGTTCGGTGGTCATTTTCAATGTTCCGTTCGTCAAACCAATAAATTAACAAAACCAACTCGACAAAACGCTCCCGTATTTTTTATTGAATACTGATGAGTTCAAAAATAAAGAGTTTCATTCACATGCAGCACTTGAATAGCATCCTATTTAATTAAAATACGTCGACCGTCAGTTGATCGTTTCGAACAATCAACCACATTGATTGGAACTCATTGCAAAATATTGCCCAATTCCAAAAGGAAATATTCGTAATGCGTTCGAGGATTCGAGAAAAACATCAACGTGAAATGAGAGCCAAGATATATGCCTTGGTTGTTGACTTCAACGACAAAAGAAGTTAGGTCTAAATGGGTGCCAAGTTCAATGGTTAGTCCTGAAATTTATTTATAACAACATAAAATATTTTATAACAACTTAAAATATCATTTCTTCTAATAATATATTGAAACCTAAGGTCTGACTTGGCTAGTTCGAATATACGAATTATATTATAGCAGGAAAACAAATGAATGAGGCACTGCATATCTTTATGAGCAGCCAGAAAGTGTCAAAAAAGGCACGTCTGTCTGTGCATAGAGGTGTGTTGGTTCCTACACTTATATGTATGGTAGTGAATGTTGGGTTTGGCAGAAGAAGCGTAAAAATAGGATTAATGCTGCGGAGATGAGATGAGATGAGTAGTCCACAACTCCGATTTATTGCCCCTAAACTGCGCCAACAGAGCGTTAAAAAAGGTTCATTCGAACACGTTGTTACCAAAGAAATTTTGTGCAACTTTAAAAAAACTTACTAAAATACTGATTTGTGTTGTGTTAAGGAATTTAAACTTTTCCCATAACTAAATTATTCCAAGTCAAGAGCTGCCAATTATTTAACGAAATTTATGTTTTGTGTAACTCTATAAAACTTACTAATGCCCCAAATGATGGGCGTCAAAGTTGTTAAATTTAAATACTGAAAAAGATTTTTTAAATATTTTTAACTAATTGTATTAAATAAATACACTTAAATAAACTTATTTATGGTAGTGAATGTTGGGTTTGGCAGAAGAAGCGTAAAAATAGGATTAATGCTGCGGAGATGAGTAGTCTGAGAAGTATACCCGGAGTGACTCGGTTGGATAAAGTAAAAAATAGATAAGAGAAAAGAAGATGTAGTTACAAAGATTTATGCTTAGATGGTTTGGACTCGTAGAAAGGATGGATGAAGGAAGATTGACGAAACAAATTTATAAGGCGAGTGTGAATGGACGGAAGTCGGTAGAGGTCGACTTCGGCGAACATATCTCGATCAGATCAACATTGTTTTGAAGAAAGGCCAGGTCAAGAGTACCAACAACCGACGAGCATGCATGAGAGCAATGATAAAAGTAAAGGAAGCAAAAGATGTGTGTAAGAATCGTAGCGGAAGTGGTCTCTGCCTACCCCTACGGGAAAAAGTATATATATATATTATGTATATATTATAGCCTTCGCAAGTTCTAAAGCTGTAAGTTCTTATTTTATTCTTCCGAAAATTTGGCTTTCTGGTAGAAACTAGCCATCGAATATAAGGCTCTTTCATGACTGTTTAAGTAGGTACTTAATAATAATTCGTATATTTGAACTAGCCAAGTCAGACCTTAGGCTTCCATATATTATTCTAAGTTATTAGAGGAAATGATATTTTAAGTTGTTATAAAATATTATATGCTGTTATAAATAAATTTTAGGACTGACCATTAAACTTGGCACCCATTTAGATCTCACTTCTTTTGTCGTCAACAACCAAGGCATATATCATAATATTGAACTTGGCTCTCATTTCACATTTATGCTTTTGATGGGATATCATTACTTTTTGTACAGAAATTATAAGTAGGTACTTATTCATAATAAAATTAATACCAAATAGTTTTTGTTATCCTACTGCATTTTCCTACGTTTACGGGGTATAATTGTCTTTTTTGTGTTATTTTCTTTGAAATGTTCGAGTGAATTGCCCCTTCAGTATCCGAAATTTTTTTTACGTGTTTTCTGTTGATACTTAATTTGACCAAGTCGGGGAAGTATAACGTGCGCAGCGGTTGTACTCTACAATAGAACTCTCTTGTGCCTTGATTTGACTATCTAAATTAATAAGATGTACTCCATATACTGTTTTAACTCTGGAGTTTCGAACATAAGCCTGCCCCCTTTACTTTTATCTGAAACTTGGTCTTGACTCGTTCTAGTTTGTAAATTAAATTATGCTTAAATTGTATTGTAATTTTATATACTAAAAATATTATTAACTTTTAATTTAAACTATTGCCTAAAGCGTACCTACTGAATAGAATCAATTAATTGAAAAATTATAATTAAAAGATAAAAATTTACTAGTTTCTGATTTATTACTTTGTATTTACCCAACAACCTATCTGGATGCCAAATTTGAACTTACTAGGTCATCTGGAACTGGGTTAGAGTTTTGATCTATAGGTCAATCAGTGATAAAAATGACGATTTTTGGGCATTAATATCTAAATAACTGTTTGAGGTGTGTTCATAAAATTTGAAGCACATATGTATCTCGCAAGTCTCAATCTATGAACATTTTTATGTAAAATAGTTTTTGAGCTATGAGGGGATCAAAAGTGGCTCCAAATGGTTCGTGTAATATTACACACGGTACCTACCGCTCGCCATTCTGTTAGCTTGAACTTGGCTTGACACGCTGCCGCATATCATGATTCAATAAAGTTAATTGGAAGCAGAAAAAGACTACACTAGGTCTATATACAGATGTGGAAAAAAAATAATGGAATGTATGAATTTGATAAGTGCTCTAGCAGGTTGACCAGCACAAATATAACAGTCGCGATGAATAAGTATTCAACTAGACCACTCTACATTTGTATTTTAGCTTGCTAAAAAGGCGGCGCGTAGAAAAGAGAACATACTACATTGGTCTAGTTAAATACTTAATTAACCATCGCGACTATCTGTTATATTTTAAACTGGTCAAATGGCTAGAGTACATATAGTTTAAATTGTAATTTCTAAAATTCCGTTAATTTTTTTCCACACATGTATAAACCACTAAAGATCGATGAGATTATCGATACTTTACTTAAACAAGTAAAACGTAATCTTTCAATAAGTAAAATAAATAATTATTGCAATAATGATTACTGACATGATTAATCAAAGTTTAATTAATAAAGCGCTTGATACATTTTTATGCTTAAATTTGAAAATAACAATTTATTTCTTATTTTAAATCACGATAATATCTGCAAACAAAGAATAACATACATACATCAGTAATTTTCATGCCAAAAAACATAAAGTTGCCAATTTTTAAGACGATGCTGCTTAAAATCACAAAATTATTAAGAAATTTCAAATTAAAATTCCAACTTTAAATACCCTGTATCTCGTAAACCTGCAACATTTGTATAAGACATGTTAAGCTCAATCGCCGTATTTTGGTGTGTAGTATCTCCAGTTCAGAGATTGCCCATTCTTAATGAATCACCGTGTATTAAATCCATGGATTAACTAGTCTACATGAACAAATAGTTATTAGTATGTTACCGTGTTTGCTGTGATAATTAACAGATTACCAGGATAATTTTAGCCGATTTTCTCGATAATCCTCAGAATTCTCTCAATAATCCACCTGATTTACTAACATTTATTCGGTAATATATTTTTCATTAATAAATCTCAAAATCAAGATCATTATGTATAGGACGCGATAAAAAATATCAAGTATTAAGAAAAATACTACAACATTACTTAGTGTGAATATGATCTAAACTAGAGGGGAGAGTAGGTTGCGGTGTCTTCTCAAAAGAATTTGATTGCCTGATCACTGTAGTGTGTATTAAGCTGAAATGACAGTTATTACCGAGGCAGCTGTCTAAATACTCCGCAAAGAACAATCCATTCTTTGCGACAGCCAGGCTGCTATCAAATCACTATACTTAGTCTACTTGACCTCTAGGGCAGCGGTGCAATGCCGAGCCGCCCTGAATGAGCTAGCAGCTAAGTTTAGAGTTCACATTGCCTGGGTACCCGGACACAGGGACAATCGAGGCAACTGTAAGGCGGATGAGCTAGCAAGAGAGGGCACCACCCTCCCAGCTGTATCTGTCTTATCTCAGCAAGGAGTACCGGCTTCTCCTGCACAGCAAAGTAGTTTAAAAAGCCAACTTGAGGTGGCAAAATGAAACCACATGCAGATCATCGAAACAGATTCGGCCTAAACTAGATATACGTCGAACTAATGATGTTTTAACTCTATCCAGGGCGATCGCAGCCATATCAGACACTGGGCAGGTGGATCCCATGCACGGCGCATGGGAATCGCAGAGCTACGACACGACTTCTGTAGAAGCTGTCATGATGAGAAAGAGGAGGAAACAATGGTACATCTTCTCTGCCACTGCCCTGTCCTAGGCAGAAAACGGCTTTTTATACTAAGGCAACCGAACTTTGATGACGGATCTGATCTGATCTCAACTCAGTTAGCATTAAAGACCTCACACTTTTCATTAAAAGTTCCAACTGGTTCTCACAGTAGAAGGGGAAGGCACCGTCGTCCATTACGGTATCACAACCTCTGTAATAGATCAGTAACCAGGGAAGTTGACGTATATTTTGAGGGAAACCGGCTAATTACTAACCAACATCATAAATATCTCGGAGTTAACCCAGATATAAAACGAGGGGTACGACAAGGAAACACTTCACGAAAACTATTCACAGTGGTTTTGAAATACGGTTTTAAAAGACTAAGTATGGATAACAAGGGTGTTACAATAGATGGAGAACAACTAAATAATCTCCGACTCGCGGATGATATAGTGTTGATTGCGGATGATCTAAGTGAAGCACGAGATATGCTGCAGCAACTCCAAAACGAAATAAAAGCGTTTGGTCTGAATATAAACTATGCCAAAACTAATGCAATGACAAACCTAGTACCAACAGGTAATATATAAATAGAGGGAGCGCAAGTAGAATATGTCGAAAAGTATACCTATCTGGGACACGAATTAAAAATCAGCAGGGACAACCAAACTTGTGAACTTTTAAGGCGCATAAACCTCGGATGGGCAGCATACGGCAATTCGAGACACATATTTAAAGACAAAATTCCTATAATTCTAAAAAGGAAAACTTTTAACACGCGTATCCTACCGGTTCTCACATATGCGGCAGAAACCCTAACGCTCACTAAGGCTTCAGCAAGGAAATTGAGTGTCACACAAAGATGGAAAGATCTATGCTGGGGATATCACTCAAAGACAGAGTCAAAGACCACCCACCAGATGGACAGATGATTTAAAAAAGATCAACACCAACTGGATTGCAGCGGCACAGGACCGAGAAACTATGTCCGACAGCGGACGCAAATGGCTGGAAAATGATGATGATGACCCTAGACCGGATGCTTACATATAAGGTTCACTTAATGAAGACCGCCGCCAAGATCGGAACCAGAAATAATATTCTGCATAAATTGTGCGGCACAACGTGGGTTTCGTCAGCTAGAACTCTGCGCACCTCAGCGCTTGGCTTAGTTTACCCAGCTGCAGCATATTGCACCCCAGTGTGGCTGAATAGCACCCACACTAAAAAGGTTGATGCACAACTGAACAACTCTATGCGAGTTATCAGTGGAACAATTAAGCCCACTCCTACTTACTTGCTGCCCACTCTGAGTCACATTCCCCCCACCATCACTCCGGAGGGAAAAGGTACTTTTCAGAGAATATACAAGAATTATTAATAATCCTCAGCTCCCTATACACCAGGATATCATAGCCTTTGAGACCAACAGACTCCGATCAAGACACCCACCCATCTTGTCAGCCAAGGAGCTCCGAGAGTCAAATTTCAGCCTTCTTTATTCTTGGGAACAATATTGGCAAGAAATTGGCCCTCCACATTGCCGAAATATGCCCTGCATTAGAGAAAGACCACCTGGCTTCAACCAGCCCCGCAAGATATGGTCAGCCATCAACAGAGTCCGCACAAATCATGGCAGATGTGCTCATCTTTTCACAAATGGGGCTTAACGCCATCCCCCCGATGTGACTGTGAAGCCGACAGTCAGACCATTAAACATAAAGTGGAGGAATGCGACTTACGATCCTACGAAGGGAACTTCACTGACTTCCTGACAGCAGCCAATGCAGCAGTGGACTACATTCGCAATCGAGATATCTGTCTGTGACCATAGCCAAGTTTACTGTTTGTCATATTATTTATTATTTAATGTTTAATGTTTTTTTAGTGAACTCGTCATTTATGTATTAATTTTTAAAAAATGCTCATGATGCGTTGCCATACGATAAATAAAATCCAAAATGTATTATACCAGTAATTTAGACGTGTATATAGGCTAACAACCAGAGGGTTCTTACCTTGTAAGTAACGATGCTCTTAGTAATGTTGAACGATTGATATTTCCGATCAGTGAAACAGGACGAAACATTACTGCAGATAATTGGTTTAAATATTTTCCTTTAGTAAATAGCCTTCTCAAGAATCATTAACTAACTTAAGTGGGAACAGTTCGGAAAAATAAAGCTGACTAGTCAGTTCAAAGGAGAATAGATGTATTTAATTCACAACCTTACTTACATCACTACCGAAATAAAAAAAATTAAGACAAACCTTCATTCGCTGCAGAGCTTGCACGGAAAATAAACGAAAGCGTCATTTAGTGGATTAATAAAAAAATCGAATCGTTACAATGCCTAAAAAATGGTCTGCTAGTCGGGATAAATAAATAACTTCACACGTTTTTGATGAACACAAACATTTTAATATTGGCAGATGAAATCGTGCAGTTCCATATTTCTAATTTTACGAATTAATATTCGTTATAATTATAAACCTTGCTAGTATTTTTAAAATATCGCTATCTGATGTTTTACTAAAAATAATCTATAAATTATAGTTTTATACCTCGCGATAAATTTCTGGGGCAAAAAAACCATTTCCTGGACAGTGAGTGGTTTGATTATTATTGATAAATACAATAAAATTATTATGTAATAAATATTATCGAAAAGATATTTAAAACTAACGTTCTAGTATAATGAGAATGTACTTTTTATTTTATAACTTAACTAACTACTTAAAATCTAAACATAGTAAAGAGGTTTCTAAACGTTCAATATTATCATCAATAATATTCTTATTCCAAAAGGCTGAAGATAGCAAACATTAACACTTTTGATCAACGTCGCCTTCGGGGAGACCTTATTTTAACATTTAGAATTGTAAAATATAATTACGGAAATCTGGGAGACTTGTACGTGCTTTTTGTGTTCTTCTCTCTCTCTCTCTTGTCCTTTTACTCTCGAGAGAGTATGGTGAGATCATGTCTCAATTGCTCGGATCGTAGTTCTCCATCATTCTTTCTGGTTTGAGCTGCAAAAAAAGCTTCCTGCAGACCGTGACCAATGATTTTTTGGTTTGATCCAACTAGCGCGTCGGAGACCTTCCTCTTGGTCGTTTACCATTGATTTTTCTCTCTACAATAAGTTTTTCCAGCCCATTCTTTCTTCTTGCAATGTGTTCAAAATACCGTAGGTATGATTGGTTTATCCTGGTTGATAGCCTTGTGGTGATTTTTAGTTTCTTAAGAATTGACAAGATATTACGGTGTTCTGTGTATGATATTCGCAGCATTCTTCTGTAGGCCTACATTTCAAAAGCATCTATTATTCTTCGAGGCCATTTTTAAAGTCCAGGTCTCAGAGGCATATGTGGCAATAGGAAAGATCAAGGAGATTAATAATTTCAGTTTGTTGCGTTGAGATATTGCATATTGTCTTTCCATATTCGAGTTAGTTTTTGTGTTCTTAAGATACTTTAATTTAATTCATGTTTTTGTTGGTATTACTAGACCTCAGTCCTTATTGGATTTATAATATTAATAATAATAATAATATATTGCACAATGTCACTGGTATAACTCGGAACAAGCCAAATAGAGACAACAATCTTTTACTCCTAAATAGGAAATACCTAAAACTGCTAGTTGAAATCACTACAGGTCACCACCCAGTCAATAAACATCTAAAAAATAAGGGCTAGGTGGAAAATGATTCCTGCAGATACTGCGGCGAGCACAAAGAATCTGTACACCATCTTCTGATAGAATGTGAAAGACTATCACAAAACAGAGTAAGATCGTTTGGTGAGGTATCTCTCACTTACTGTAACGAAAGATCTCTGATCTCGTACTTCAAATGGCTCAAATTGGACCAAGAAGACACACAATAATTAACCCAAAGGATGGCACAACAAATCTTAAGGTCGAGGTGCCGAATGAATTATGGGAGACCCATTTAATCTTTAAAAGATTGTTGTAAATAAATCGTTTTTTTTTGGAGTTTTAATAATTCCTTTATTCTATAAACTTTATTCTATACTGTCAGTGAGAATATCAATCTCACTGTTGGTCACTCTGTTTTCTGTCAGGTGCGTGGCACACCTGAGTATGGCATAGACCTTGGCCTGGAAGACCGAGGCGTATTTCCCCAGGGGTATGCTTTCTCCGTGGTTGCAGGATGCTCCAAACACACCTGCCCTGTAGCGTCCCTGGTACCCTGATCCGTCAGTATACCATCGTTTCACTTCTGGGCTGGTCAATGGTGTTTTCTTCAACCAGTCTTTTCTGGTTGATATTTTTGTTTTATAGTTTTTATAAAAGACCTTACTTTTTTAAAATATATATAATCCAGGATATCTACAGCTGTCGCTGCCTTCCTGCTTTCAGCCCTTGTCTCCAGTTGTCCTTGTCCTGCCAGTCTCCGTCCTGCAGGTTTCTTAATTCCATCGCCTCATCCACTTCGTCTCTCCATGATCGCCTTGGTCGACCTCTCTTTCGTCTGCCTAATGGACTCCACTCAGTTACCCGGTGTATCCAGCGATCCTCCGGAGTTCTTCTAACATGTCCGTACCACGTTAGTTTCTTTTCCTCTATGTGTTCTAGTATGTCTTTTTTTACCTCCATTCTTCTCCTGATCTCCTCATTTCTTATTCGATCTAATCTGATCACTCCACAACTTCTTCTCCAAAAGTCCATTTCTGTGTCTACAATCTTCCCTTTGTTTTTTTTGTTGATCACCCACATTTCAGCTCCATAAGTCATTATGCTGCGAACTATTGAATTGCGAAATATTGAATTTTAAAATAAATAAGTTTAATTAAGGCTGGTTTTTATTTAACATTAATAAAAAAAAACAAAAATAAAAGAATAACGTAGGTTCATAAAATAGAATTAATATGGGGTCCTTTTGGACCCCATTCAGTCCCATGCGTAATATTTTGAAAGTTCGCCTTTTTAAGGTTTATCCGTAAAATGGTTAATAAAAGCAATAAACTATAAATTTATCAATAAATACATTATTCTTTTACAAAGTCTTATTGTCTTATCGTCAAATATAATTTTTAATTGCAGATTTAAAAGCTTACGACATAATCCAATTAAACTTAGAAGGTTAAAAGTTTCAAGTTTTAACCCACGTATTTTGCATTACTATACTATACTAAAAAAAAGCTACTGTCCCGGAAAATTAAAAACAAAATTTTTAAATCCGTGTTCAAAAGATGCAATGTTTGCATGGAGAACACTTCGAATATATCTTGAGAGTAGTTTTTTATTTTTTGTAACTGACTCATGACCTCCCCAGAATAAATGGTATATTGAGCGCTTAAGTGGCTTCATTGAATTAGCCTAAAACTTTCAACTCAAGGGTTCGGGACATGTTGCCAACGTAATTTTTTAACGCCACCCTGTAAAATTTTAACAAACCATTTTTTCTAGGATTAAAATATCCATGTATCTTTATAAAACTTGCGCTCTATTTTTTTTATTAAAAAAAATATGTAGGTACGACCTTTTTTGTTTTGTATAAAAATAAACATAAAATACGTAATGATTTTTTGTATCCTTTGTACCCGGCATTCACGAAATCAATATTGATTCAAATACATAATAGTCGACAAAGTGTGATATCTCCTATAATACAGGCATAAAAAAAGAAGCCTTTGCCAAAAATAGCTAATCGGGGCAGTATTACAGCTGACTTGGAATTTCGATACCTAACTCCGTTCAAAATTTATTTTTGAGTTTCTTTTATATAGAAAAGTTCTTTATTAAACTAAGCGAGAAATATTTATTTCGAAACCATGTAATATAGTAAGCCGGTGTTCAAACCTATTACACTATAAAAATAACGACTAGTAGTCTAAAATTCAACTTACGCGCCGCATAATCATTTATAACTTCGTCAAAGTTAATTTCGTCCGTCACACTTTCTTCTATTGACAAAATGGCCGTATCACTCAATCTTAAGAAGCTCATGGTAGACCTCAAGTAATCAAGTAATTTTTTATTAATTTCAGCTTTGAGAAGCTACGCTCACATGAAGTATCACTGATAGCTATAGTTAAAAAAATTCGAAATATAATTACGATATTGGATATCATTTAAGTATAAAAAAATTTTGGTGTAAAAATAATAAACTGGCATATTCAGTGATTCATTTTGGGGCAGTCGCGTTCGTTTTGTTCATATTTTCCGTGAGACAAACAAACTAAAACTTACTTACTATTAAAACGGCAGCGTGGCGGGAAACAAAACTGAAAAAAAGGGGCAATTTTGCCGCCCTCCTAATGATGGCGCCCGGGGCGGTCCACCCCTCCCCCCTCGGTACGCCACTGATTAAACTTACTACCTACTACTAACAATTTTATTGAGTCTTAGCATTATACAACTTATTGCTTTAACTGTTTCTGTTGACTCTTGTTAAATGATTTCATGACAATCGCTACAGTATGACATAATTTCCATTATAACTAGCAAATAAACATTTTATTTCCTTCTTCAAATAAGGTACCATCAAGTCAATACCCTAGCCATAAATTGCTCATAAATTATAAATCCAGTTTTCACAACATCAAATCGTAGATAATGTTTGTATCGTTTAAATCATACTTTAAAAATAAGGCAATTGATCTGCAAATAAAATATTAATAAAACGACACTTTCAACAACCATTTTTTTCTGTAAAATCACTTAACAATAAAATTAAATCACAACACAGTAGCACAGTAAATTGTAGATGAAACTGCTTTGACATTACTCACAATCCTCCATATTTGCTTAAGTGTCGCGGTGCCCTCAATGGTGATTAAAAACGAGAATAAAACCACTGTAACAATTGCCTACACCTGGTACGATCTACTGGAGTTTCTAAGATCTTTTCCCGAAGTCATTTGCAAAACAAGTTCCTAAATATCAGTGGTCTGAATGCGACCCGAGGGGTTCACACGACTAACTTTCCAGTAAAAAAAATACCTTATGTTTTGTTGTTATAATTATTATAAAACACGATTTCAAATTGTTTACATAATAAATTATAATTGTCATTAACAATATTCTGTTTATGTCAAGCGTATTCTTTCAAACCTTTTCTTATTATTTTATAAGCGGGAGATATTTTCAGTTGTTACATAGGTTACACAACCCCTTCATTGTGATACATCAAATAAAAACACAAGAAAAATGTTAATTAGCCATATAAACCACAATTTATTAGATCGATTCATTTTGAAGTTAACATTTAACATAGCGAAATTACATACACACATATAGTCACGCCTTTTTCCCGTAGGGGTAGGCAGAGACCACTTCCTTCCACTTCCGCTACGGTTCTTACACACATCTTTTGCTTTCTCTACTTCCCTCCAGTGCTCTCATACATGTTCGTCGTTTGTTGGTACTCTTGTTTCTTCAAAACAATGTTGTTCTGATCGAGAGATGTTTGACGAGGTCGACCTCTACCGACTTGTCCATTCATACTCGCCTCATAAATTCGTTTCGTCAATCTTTCTTCATCCATCCTTTCAACGTGCCCAAACCATCTAAGCATTTCTTTATCTACCTTTGTAACCACATCTTCTTTTACACCGCAGCGTTCTCTTATCTAACTATTCTTTACTTTATCCTACCGAGTCACTACGGCTATACTTCTCAGACTACTCATCTCCGCAGCATTAATCCTATTTTCATGCTTCTTTTGCCAAACCCAACATTCACTACCATAAATAAGTTTATTTAAGTGTATTTATTTAATACAATTAGTTAAAAATATTTAAAAAATCTTTTTCAGTATTTAAATTTAACAACTTTGACGCCCATCATTTGGGGCATTAGTAAGTTTTATAGAGTTACACAAAACATAAATTTCGTTAAATAATTGGCAGCTCTTGACTTGGAATAATTTAGTTATGGGAAAAGTTTAAATTCCTTAACACAACACAAATCAGTATTTTAGTAAGTTTTTTTAAAGTTGCACAAAATTTCTTTGGTAACAACGTGTTCGAATGAACATTTTTAACGCTCTGTTGGCGCAGTTTAGGGGCAATAAATCGGAGTTGTGGCGCCGATTAATTACTGTAATAAAAATTGGATTCACCATAAAACGCCCAAAACAAAAATACAGTTAAAACAGTGGACTGCGAAGTGGCAACGGCTTTAAAAAAAGCAAAAACTATATTTTTTGGCTGGGAAAGTGATGGCGACTGTTTTTTTTTTTTTGGAAAGTCGTGGAGTTATTTTAATCGATAAATAATAATAAACAAAGTGTTTTGTAAAAAAATTTTATCACCATTTTATTAGATAAAAAATCGTTATATTAAGTATAATTTAGTTTTTATTATTTTTTATTACAAATAGCTGAGACTCTTAGGGACCATCCATAAATGATGTCACACGTTAAGGGGGAGAGGGGGAGGGTCAAAAGCTTTGTGAGGTCACATCTAAAATACTAAAACGCGAAATTTATATGTAAACCAAAAACGTAAAAAAATTACTAACTTGATCTATATTTATGAGACTTAAGTCGTTGAAAAATTGCTGTTTTAATTTAATTACTTCTAAATATAAAATTTAAAAATATAAGACGCCACACAAGGGGAGAGGGGGTTTTACAAGTGTGACCACCTGTGACAAGGAGTGAGGGGGAGTGGGGGTTTCAAAAAACCATAAAATTTGTGTGACGTAATTTATGGAAGTCCACTTATGGCACAGAAGGAAAAACTTAAAATCCATTTAAATCTCTGTGAGATTTATCATTTACAAAATTTAATTTCGGGTTCATCGTTGTTTACTTAAATAATAAGAATTATTAGTGCTGTGGTAGGAAAATAGGAGCATAATAGGTTGTTCTTATTTTCTTAAAACTAAATTAAACGTAAATAAAGTAATACAATATTATTTGGAGAATGGCTTCAAAACATATACTCAAGGTTCCATCTATTAACAAGTTTTTTTTACGACAATAACATAATTAAAAGGGGTGAAAATGTATTGGCATTAATCCATCTCCTTCGGATGCAATTTGATGCAGAGCTTTTAACTGTTAGAGAAGTTCATGTTAGTATGAAAGAAAACACATATAATATTGAGGTTCTTAAAATTATCATTACTGCTAGTAAAGCAAACATTAACATAATAATTGTTTTATTATTACCTAATAAGTGATATCCAGGATTTACTCTCTTCTATCTTTGCAGGGAATTTAAAAATTTACAAATTTTTTGTTTTATACATTTGCAAACACGTAACAACACAAAACCACATACCTACTTTACATTTAGTTTAATAACTTTTAAATTAAAATAAAAATGGAAACAATAATCACATAACCTAAAACTTATTTAAATGGCAGTTTTCACAAAACACTTACCTCCACCTGTTGGTGTAAAAATGGCAGAATTATTATTATTAATAATAATAATATCAAGAAAGTCCTTATTTATTGTTTATAAAGGCGCAACCAAGCTTTCAAAAATATTTTGGGGGATTTTAAATGTAATTTATTTTTGTTTGGAAATCTTTTTTAAAACCGCACATCGCGTGACGTCAGAATCTAGTTAGTCCATTATTTAATTATTAAAATATTAATATTATAGAAATCTAATCTAATATAATGACAAAGTCAATACTCTCCGTAAAGGAAGCTTTCACAGAAATAGAAAATTCAGCAAAGGAAATAGGTCTCGTGATTAATGAACAAAAAACCAAGCTACTACTGCAGCGCAATCGATTAGTCCAAAACATCACATTTGATAATTACAATTTTGAAGTAGTGAAAGACTTTACCTACTTCGGCTCAAACATATCACATGACAACGTCGAAACCAAAGAAATTACAAAAAGAACCAACGCAGCAAATAGAGCATACCACTCAATATTACCATCTTAAAATCAAGAGATGTACACAGGAAGACCAAAATGAGAGTCTACAAAACAATGATCCGCGCAGTTTTGACATACGAAGCTGAAAACTCAACCAAAAACGCGGAGCTTTTAGACTGATTTGAACGAAAAATCTTAAGAAGGATTCTTGGTTCAGTAAACGAAGGGGATTTCTGGAGGGCATGCATGAATCATGAAATATACCATATAAAACTGAGATGGGCAGGATATGCCCGAAGAATGCCGGACGACAGGGTTGTAAAAAAGGTACTCACAGGAAAACCTAAAGGAAAGAGGACAGTAGGAAAGCCAAAACTGCGCTGGACAGATGGGGTACGGAAGGATGCTGAAGAAATACTGGGTTAAAGAAATTGGAGACATGCAGCGGTGAATCAGAACAAAGGATAGAGGCGGCCAAGGCTCGATATGGGCTGTAGCGCCATCGTAGTAGTAGTAATAATATTTGTATCAGCGAATAAAAATGTAAGTACATGAATCCAATTTTTAACAAACCAGCTGCATTCACTGTATGATACCTATACATTATACGTATAGGTATACGGTGGGTCAAATGTTTATCAGAAAACTTTTCTGGCAACATACCTCGACGAACATTGAATTATATCTGATAGATAATCGTGCATAATCTCTTTCGAGCACTTTGCTTGTTAAGTAAAAGAAAGTTTTAATAAATTTATCCCTTCGAAGTGACCACCTATGGATCGTTTCGGGGTGTTTCCACTCATCAGCATAGGGTAGGTCCTGCAAACTGTATACCTATATATATAATGTATACAGGTATCATACATTAAAGGCAGCTGGTTTGTTAAAAATCAGATTTATGTACTTACATTATATAATTGTTCGACAAATTTGTAAAAATTTGTTTCGTTGGATTTTGATTAAAAGTTTTTATATTTCTACGTCAGCGTCGAGTTGTATCAGAAAACCATTCGTTATGTTGTAGTAAGGATAGGAATTCAGGATACGTGTGATTTTTTGCTTTATTGCGTTTTTATTGTTCCCTTGAGATTTTGAACTTTTATAACGATCGAAATCGGTGATTTATTAGTGAAAAACACACAAAAAATGCTGCTAACATAAATAACACACGTTAAGTTTTGCAGGAGTACTCGTCCAAAATTTAGGATTGATTTTTTTAAAAAAACGTTACTCATTTTGATAAATTGCAACAAAAATGCCATTTAACAAATAATAATAAGAAAAATCAAAAGATGATGAACTAAAAATATACTTGGACGGGATTTCCTGAAATACTTCGTACAACATTTGCACGAATTTCCAATAAATATTTTAAAGAATACTTACGATGGTGAAGGAAGTTGGCTGCCGGAGGAAAAGGGAGAATCATTCGCATCATAGAAGTCGTCTTCTCCTTCGGAGCTGGAGTACGACATATCTGGTACCACCAGAGACGTCGGATTATCTGAAAAAATAATTTACTTTACCCAACAACAAATTGCATTTCCAAACGATACGTGTCGTAGAAACACAGGTGTTTTAAAAAAAAAGTGTTGACGTTAACTATTCTATAAGAGATGTAAAATTATCCAATTTATTATTGTAAGTAATTTAAACACAAAGAGCCAGGTGCTGATTATACACAGTGTCACAAGAGTATAAAATACCGTTTGGAAGTGGATAAATTCGAGTAAAAATACTGTCAAAATTATACAGGGTGTTCCATTTGTAACGAAATATCTTACGGTAGTAAATTTCGTTCCCTTTTTAACACGCTTATATTAGTTTTACCTGTATGTTAATTTGTAATTGACTCTTTGGCCTCGATTTTGCCTTAATTTAAGCGATTAGATTTAATTAGCACATCTGTCAAAGACCGACGACAATGCAATAATTCGATCGAAATACCCGATTATCCTGATTAGTTTCGCCAGGATTTATAAATTCATTCAGGGATCATTTGCATGAGAGTAAGAGAAAAGGAGTGCGTGAACTATATGAATTATGATTCACCCAATCCAATATACTGGTGAGAAACGTGCCGAGGGATGAATGGCAAGATGGTGAGTAAAACAAATCAAACTAAAAAGTGAAAAATAAATAGTAGTTTTAAAAAACTAAAAAACACGCTTTTAGAGTTAATCAAAGTAAAAAATAATTCTTAACATAAGAATAAAATTACTAACGAGAAAATTAATGTCACTGTTCTGAAAAATTTATCATTACTTTATACCAGCATAGGTTATTACTTCAAAAATTTCAAATAAAAATATTCGGAAAACGGTACACAGTATCGAGTTTTACCAAGAGTACCTTTTAGGTGTAAAATTGAATGATGTTTAAGTTCACTTGATATTTTGATTAATAAATCTAACCTTAAAAAAGTTATGTTTAATACTACTTGGTACGAACCGTGTAACTAGCGCCGTCTATGAAAGTCAGATATAAAAACAAATTTATGGGATGTATCAGCTTCTAAAACATATTCGTATACAATTTCATTACAATGTTTCCAGTAGTTTCGGCAAAATCGTTATAAATGTATGTTAAATTAAGGAAAGGTTCTTCAATGAATTATTTTTTATTCGATATTATTTAATACTTTATTTTATAAAATTAAAAGACCAAAATGGTTTTTGTCTGTTCGCTTTCGTTCTCTTTCGACGACTGTCTGGTCACATAGTTGCCCGACTTCCTCGGACGCACTTTTGTTGAGTTGGCATTTATCGCGGCGTTCGGTCTTTTCCTGACATCAGCAAAAATGACAGTTTAGCTTGTTGCTATGCTAACATGTATATACATTTTTTTCTACAACACCCTTTATCTTGAATACGGATGACGTTACGAAAATTTTTTACTAAGCAAACCCCATTTATTTTTCAGTTTTCTACCTATCCTGGAGACGGGGTCAGCGTTTTTGAAACACCCTGTATATGTATTATACTGTATAGGTATCATGCTGTGAAATTAGCTGGTTTTTAAAAAAATCAGATTTATGTATTTTCATGTTTAGTCGCTGACAAAACTAATATTAAAGTTTTCTAAAATATTTATATTTTAATGTACAGATAATTTTAAATTTGTTCGAGGTTTTAATTATTATTTTTCGTAATTTTTATAGTTAAAAAAATACTTGGCGCTAAATGGCACATTAGATATTTTTGGAGAATTTCAGTTTCAGTAAAATTAGTTCATGAAAAAAATAGATAGATCCGCGAATTGATCTACCTATAACATTAGCCTAATGAGCCATTTCCTTAAACTCTTTCTTCGAGTTCTACACACGAGACTGTATAGGAGATGCGAGGAAGTAAGTGGTGCTAGTCAATTTGGATTTAAGAGCGGTTTTGGAACAAGAGAAGCCATATTCAGTCTTCAAACATTAGTGCAGAATTGCCAGGATCAGAGAAAAGGCGTCTTTTTGTGTTTTATTAACTGCGAAAAAGCATTTGACAATGTAAAACACGATCTCCTCATATCATATCTTAGGAAGTTGGGACTGGATGGAAAGGATATCAGACTAATTAGTATCAGTCTAATAGGTAATTTGTACTGGAACCAAAGAGCGGAAATCCGAATTCCGAATGCAGGAATAATTGAGGATTTTGAATTAAAAAAGGGCGTCCGCCAAGGGTGCATCTTGTCTCCGATGTTGTTTAACTTGTATGTGGAAAGAGCATTCACTGAGTTAATCTCCGACAGTTCCATAGGCATTAAAGTAAATTCCCATAAACAATATTCGATATGCGGATACCGTGATATTGGCGGATAGTGCAAATGATCTACAAACTCTACTAGATAAGGTCAATAAAGAAAGTCAAAGATTGGGTCTGAAAATTAACATCCGTAAAACCAAATGTATGGCCATTAGTAGAAGCGATACTCCAAATACCACAATATCCATAAATGGAGGGAGCAATAAACAAGTCACTCAATTTAAATACTTGGGGGATGCATGATCAACCAAAAATGGGGCCCAGATCAGGAAATAAAATGCAGAATCGAGCAAGCAAGAACAACGTTTGTAAGACTTCAAATTTATTTGACAGATAAAAACTTAAATCTCAGTCTCAGATATAGGATGGTAAAGTGCTACGTCTGGTCCGTTCTCTTGTACGGAGTCGAGGCATGGACGCTGAAAATAGCAATTATTAACAAACTTGAGGCCTTCGAGATGTGGACCCTGCGACGAATGCTGAGAGTATCGTGGGTTGACCAAGTGACGAACGAGGACATACTGAGAAGAGCTAGTTTAGTAGACCGTGAACTTTTCGGAAACATCAAAAGAAGAAAAACCTGCTATCTTGGACACATACTACGTGGAGAACGTTATCATTTCCAACGTCTTATTCTCCAGGGTAAAATAGAAGGAGGAAAAAGAGGAGTAGATAGAAGAAAATTATCCTGACTACGAAACATACGACAATAGACAGGAATACGGAACTCCCAGGCATTGCAAAATGCTGCAATTAATAGAATCATATAATAAGAGAAACGATGGACGCCTACGCGGGAATCTGCATGGCACTTTAAGAAGAAGAAGATATCATCGAATTAAAAGAACGTTGGCCACTGCAGTTAGTGATCATGGGAGACAAGTAAATGCGGAAGGCAATTTCTAAGTTTGGGAAACACGATTCTGAAGAATTATTTAATAAAAGTTTATAAAATTGCTGTTCCAGAGGCCCCTGTTTCTTGCTGTCAATAACAGTAGCCACATCTGTTTTCAGCAGCTCTGCGAACTGCAGTAATTCGCCACCTATGCTGTTCTCCAAATCATCTTCGTAAGCACTGACCATACTCGAGGATTTTTTCTAAAAATACCTACTTATTTTTACGATTTAACGTGACGAAATCGAGTTTTAGATTTTCAAGTAGAAGTGAAGCATAGCATAAACGCTTCGCGTTTAAGGCCTGCAAGATATTTTACGCTCCTTATCTAAATTAAGAAGCTCGCGAAGGACAACAATTAGGCATCAAAGTAAATGGCACATGGATCAAGAATATACGGTATGCAGATGACACAGCCCTGATAGCAGATAATATGAATGACCTCCAAAGGCTCCTGGACATAGTTGGAATGCACGACCGACTTATGGGAATTAACATCAACATAAAAAAGACAAAATTCCTAGTAATCACCCGCACATTGGATGAGTTCCAGAATGCGAAACTCTCAAACGGTAGTGAAGACATAGAACGAGTAAAAAAGTTTAACTATCCGGGGACTTGGTTATGTAAAGACTGGTCTTCAGACATAGAAATCAAATGCCGGATAGAAAAATCGACGAACTCATTCCTAAAATTCAAAAACGTCTTCACGAACTCTGACTTTGACGTCAATCTCAGAATAAGATTCACAAAATGTTACGTATGGTCCGTACTGTTGTATGGTATGGACGGCTGGACATTAAAGGTTAGCACAATGAATAGGCTAAAAGCATTTGAAATGTGGATCTATCGAAGAATCTTGAAAGGCTAATGGATAGCAAGGAAAACCAACGAGGAAATTTTGAGGACGATAGGAAGAGAACGCGAATTGCTGGGCTCGATAAAACGCAGGAAAACAGCGTACCTGCGACATGTGTTACGCAACGAAAGATACCATTTGCTCCAACTATTAATATAAGAAAAAATAGAGGGAAGAAGGGGTGCAGGCAGAAAGAGGATGTCATGGCTCCGAAATATCAAACATCGAACAGGAATTGGAATTAATTCACACCACCAGAGATAGGGAAAAATAGTCAGAAGTGATCGCAAACATCCATTAATGGATAGCAGCGGAAGAAGATCCAAATTAGTCAGACTGGCGTTGGAGCGCGGGCCCCCCAATTTCGCGGGGCCCGTAGCATTTGCTACTCTTGCTACGTGGCTAATCCGGCACTGATCACACCTGAGAAAGAGTATATAGATCTTTTAAAGTTAATCATTTTTAATATAGACTAGTCTTCGTCAAATAAAAAAGAGTAGGCTACAATGGTTTTAAGCAATGTTAGATATTTTTTAGTTTGGGAGATATTGCCAACGCAAATTATTATTTTAACACTTTGCATTTCGTTAACCACTGAAGTGCTCTGTCAGTTTTCCAATTAAAATGATAATACGACGCAAACAAAATTTCGTCTTCACGTTCTCTCTTCTCTACCTGTTTATTCGATACACTGTGTAAGGACGAAGCATACGCTACCTTTACTCTTCATTGGATTAATCGTATCACTTGTTGCATATCTCGTTAATCCACATAATCCAATATAATTTTTACACGTACATACACACACACACTCGCAAATTCACCGTTTCTAAAACCGAAAATCTACTTTTATACAATCACCTTTTAATAAAAACAAATACGCAGTCGAACGATACAGTTTTCATGCAAATAAAATCGCTAACGGATACAGTAATGGTAATCGTAAATAACCGGGGCAATAACTATTAAGTTTATCGTCACCATTTACTATTAAAACAAACTGTACGAAAATCAAATTGACAATCGCTGCGATAAGCTAATATTTTTAAAGATAAAAAATATCAAGATCAACTTCTAAAAGGTGTATTGTTACTCGTGATTTTATTGTTGAAAAATACTTTTATACCCACGCATTTTAGGCTGTCGTTAGCGGAGAAAACCGTTAATGTAAACATAATTATTGTCACCGGTGCACACCGTTTTTAAAAACAGTTATCAACATTAGATTAGGCACCGAATGAAGAAAGTACAGCTCTAATTTTTAATGTTTTTAATCGAGTATTATGACAAATCTTTGACCTTGCGAAATTAACTATGGCGAATATTTTCAAAATTCACATTTTCTTTATGAATACTACTGGCGAATCAAGTATTTAACGACCGAAATTGCTTCTTTTTAAACACAAACTTTATTTAATACAAAAATATAATATAAATTAATACGGTCTTATAACTAGCGCAGAATAGAATTGGAAATAAAAAGCACATTTTAATATTTTAAACATTCTTACAAATTCGGTTGAAGAAAACACCATTGACCAGCCCAAGAGTGAAACGATGGTACACTGACGGATCAGGGACGCTACGGGGCAGGTGTGTTTGGAGCATCCTGCAACCACGGGGAAAGCATACCCCCGGGGAAATACGCCTCGGTCTTCCAGACCGAGGTCTATGCCATACTCAGGTGTGTCACGCACCTGACAGAAAACAGAGTGACCAACAGTGAGATTGATATTCTCACTGACAGTCGCGCGGTCATTGGGGCCCTCGTGGGTTGCACCACAACATCATCGGTGGTGTGGGACTGCATGCAGGCCTTCACTGAGTTGGCGACTGCAAATAAGGTCACTCTTACATGGGTTCCTGGGCATACAGGGATAAATGGCAATGAGGTAGCCGATGAACTGGTAAGAAATGGGACCCTGGTGGAAACAAGAAGCCCGTTGGTCGGATTGTCAGTTGGTCGGATTGCCAATTGCCGAAGCGAAACATGAATTGAAACTAATCCTTGAGCAAGAACATATCGCTTAGTGGAATGCAAATACTGACTGCAGAACATCAATACAGCTGATAAAAAAACCTCTCCATAAGAGGGCAGATGCACTCTGGACGATAAACCGGAGTAGGCTAAGCAGCACGCTTGGCCTGCTCACTGGCCACGTCGCACTAAGGGCGCACCTCTTCAAACTTAAGCTGGTGGCTGAAAAAAACTGCCGACTATGCGGCGAAGAGGAAGAGAGCAGCATATACATTCTAGGTGAAATGGGTGCCTATACCAATGGCCCAACCGCAAAAATGTAATGTAATGTACTTACGACAGCAGCGCCACTTCCAGTTCCGTTTAAATTCGAATCGGTACCAGTGGCGAAACCAAAATAATTGGTAACGTAATAATGATAATCGGGTCAAAGATTACACAAAAAAATATTCAAAAGGGATTGGCAAAAAAACGGCAACAAAATAAAAATACAAAATATTGGCCTTAGCTTTTAATCGATACCAATATCCCTTGTTCATATTAGCCAATGAGAGGATTATCTTAATAATAAACCAGAATAAATTTTGTTGCTTGGTAAAATAATAATAGAGAATTAACAAAAACATAAAAACCAACTATTGGCCGTACCTTTCAATCGGTTAACGAAATACCTAGTTAATGTTAGCTCGGGACATAATTATCTTCATAATAAACCAGGAGAGATCTTGCAGCTGGCTGGAATATTATTGTTAGTTTATTTTTTACGTGTCTTCTGGGTCTAATTTAAGCCCTTTGAAATGTGAGATCAGTGATCTTGCGTTAGAATTTCTACGATCTTCGTAGGTAGAAGTTGACTGGATAGTGACCTGTAGCTATTTCAACTAGCAGTTTTAGGTCTTTTCTATTTAGGAGTAAAATATTGTTGTACCCACATTATTGCCAGTCCAGTAGGCATTTGGCCTGTTTAGCTTGTTCTAGGTTATAGCAGTTTGCTGATTTTAGTTCTTGCTCCCATCTGTTAGTTTCTGCTTTAATGCGTTGTTTTGTTTGTCTGCAGAATTGTTCTGGACCTATTGGTAGTTTCTTTGAACCATTTGTTTTTGCCTATTCATTTGCTTTTTCATTACTTGGAATGCCTGAGTGCTCTGGTGACCAAATGATGCAGATTTTGTTGCCTCTTGCCAGTTGCTTTAGGCAACCGTGGCATTCCTCGACTATCTTTTGAAATTTGTTGTAACTTTTGCCAAAGCCATAATTGCGGCCTTACTATTACTGGCTGTGTTAATTATTGCTCCCTTATAATTCCGATCAAGAATATTACGGGTGCACTCTACAAATTTACATATAGCTGGAATATTCAAATGGAATTGGAAACCAATTAATTGTGCTGCTGGCTAAAATTGGCAAAAAGACAGCAACAAAATACAAACATACATACAGTCACGCCTTTCTACCGTAGTGGTAGGCAGAGACTACACATCTTTTGCTTTCCCTACTTTATTTATCTTTGTAACCACATCTTCTTTTACACCACAACGTTCTCTTATCTCACTATTCTTTACTTTATCCAACCGAGTCACTCCGGCTATACTTTTCAGACTACCCATTCCCGCAGCATTAATCCTATTTTCATGATTCTTCTGCCAAACCCAACATTCACTACCATACATGAGTGTAGGAACCAACACACCTCTATGCACAGCCAGGCGTGCCTTTTTTTGATACTTTCTGGCTGCTCATAAAGCTATGCAGTGCCCCATTGATTTGTTTTCCTGCCAATAACCTTCACTCAATGTCACTCTCATACTTTCCATCCCTCGTAAAATTTGAAACCAAGTACACAAATTCTTTTATTTGTTCCACTCTTTCTCCCTTTATCAACCTTTTGATTTTCACGGCATCATGCATAACATTAACCATCGCCCGCAACTTTACTTCAGATGACGCTAATATGACTTGATCATCGGCGTAAAGAAGGCATTTGATGATCAAATCATTCATTTTCGATCCATACGCACTCTCTTTTAAATCTTTTAAACAATCGTCTATGTATAAGCTAAACAGCCATGGCGAAGCCACACATCCCTGTCTCACACCTTTTTCGATGTTAAACCAGTCTGTGCAAGCTCCGTTTATCCTGACACAAGCAGTGGAATCCTCGTTAAGTGATTTCAGTGCTCGTATATAACTACCGCTCACCCCATACGTAGACAATGTCGACCACAATTCACTCCTCACCACTTTATAATAGGCCTTTTCCAAGTCTATAAAAGCGCAATAGACCTTCTGACTTCTAGCCAAACATTTTTCGACTATACCTCGTAATGAAAAGACCTGATCCATGCATCTCCTTTCTCTTCTAAATCCTGCTTTCACATCCCATATCATATTTTCAGTTTCATTCGTTACTCTTAAAATTAATACAGTTTGCCGACTATGCTGAGTAAACTAATACCTCGCTAGTTTCATACAGTTTGCCGACTATGCTATGTAAAACGGCACGATAACTGCCTTGCACCAGTCGTCTGGTACGCTACCACTTCTTCAACAAAGGTTAAAAGGACGGTACAGCAGACTAGCTACCATATTTTGTCCAGCCTTTAGCATTTCAACTGTTATCCTGTCGTACCCAGCAGCTTTACTAATTTCACTTTCATTGCAACTTTTACTCCTGTCTCCGAATGGGGCCTTTACTTGTGTATCCTCTTTCTCAAATAAACTTTCGAAGTATTCCTTCCATCTCTTTAATAAAAAATAAACCAAAAATTTGGCCGTACCTTTTAATCGGTACCTATACAACTTGGTGATGTTTGAGATATGATTTTCATTTATAATAAACCAAGATAGATTTTGTTTATGATTGGAACATTCATAGGGATATTGCAAAAACGCAAAAACAAAATAAAAAATCGTTGGTATTTTTCAATCGGTACCGACATACCTTATTCGTGTTATATTAAAAGGCAGTTTTAACTGTTAAAACGTGGCAAGACATTTTGTTGTTTCTCAGAATATTAATTAGCAGTTTGCAGCAACAAAATGGCAAGTAAAAATAAAAAATTTTCAAGTTAATTTTTTTGATGTGTAACATCTTTTCTCTCGCTTACTCGCAATTTTTAGGGGTCTTTTCGTGAAATGTGTAACAGTAACATTTAATTTGACGAATGAGCGCGCGATTAAAGTTGGCCATCATTTGGCCATTTTGAGGTTGATTTTTGTCACTGTAAGTGTAAATTAAATAAAATACAATAATCAATAAAAAGAATTATTGTTTGCTATAAAAAATTATTTCAAATAATACATGACCCATTTTTTTCAGAACATAATTTTAAAATTGCTTATTACTAATGTGAGATGTCAAATGTATGGGGCACTGCATAGCTTTATGAACAGCCAGAAAGTGTCAAAAAAGGCACGTCTGGCTGTGCATAGAGGTGTGTTGGTTCCTACACTTATGTATGGTAGTGAAGTTGGGTTTGGCAGATAAAGCATGAAAATAGGATAATGCTGCGGAGATGAGTAGTTTGAGAAGTATAGCCGGAGTGACTCGGTCGGATAAAGTAAAGAATAGTGAGATAAGAGAAAGTTGTGGTGTAAAGAAGATGTGGTTACAAAGATAGATAAAGGAATGCTTAAATGGTTTGAACACGTAGAAAGGATGGATGAAGGAAGATTGACGAAACAAATTTATAAGGCGAGTTTGAATGGACAAGTCGGTAGAGTTCGACCTCCTCAAACATATCTCGATCAGATGAACAATGTTTTGAAGAAAGGCCAGGTGAAGAATACCAACAACCGACAAGCATGTATGAGAGCACTGATGAAAGTAAAGCAAGCAAAAAATGTGTGAAAAAACCGTAGCAAGTGGAAGAGAGTATTCTCTGCCTACCCCTACGAGAAAATGGCGTAACTGTATGTATGTATGAGATGTCAAATGTTACACACATAAGCGACTAATGTAAGGCTCGCTCGTTTTTGTTAAATTTTTTGGTGTCTTCTCACTGCTAGTTGGATGAGATATTTAAATTCCTAAATTTTCAAAAGATAATTGAAAATTGTGAAAAAAATAGTTTTAGATTTTAAATAATTAGTTTTTAGTAACTGTTTTTTTTTTGGAAAATTTTTATCTTCCAATTGAATGGTAACCTTAGAAGGAAGAGGGTGACGGTAACACCAAATAAGAGCATTTCTCCCCCGCAACGTTTCATCGTTTAACTACGAACAACTGAAATTTAAGTTGAAGAGAATTGTTTTTGCAACAATACTGTATATTAGCATGCCCCGACTGACTGATTCAGCGTTTTTAAGTTTTTATTGATAACAATTTTTTTATCAGATTTAAACATTTTTAAAAACTCATCGTAGAAGTGAACTACAAATAAAAAAGGTCAATAAAACGGTTGCGTAAGCGTGACATTACAAATTATATAACAGTATTGTTACATAAAAATGGGAAGTTTTCACGTTACATTTTATACTCACTGATTGCTCTACTGTGCCGTCTAACATTTTCAACGCATTCTGAACCCAATTCGATGCCTGATTGTACCACTGCCTCCCCTATTACGTTATCGGTACCTGTAACAAAAAAATCAATTCTTTTTTTTGTTTACGATAGATGGTATTTAGATTTTCAGTATATGCACATATCGTATGATATGCATGGTGGCCTATTTAAAAGGATATTTTACTTGGCAAATTTTTGATCCGGAAAATTCGAGACAGGTCGATTTTGTTTTCAAAGGGGACATGTTTTTATCCTAAATTTTTAAATTCTGCTCAAGCGGTGTTCAAGAATCTTAAATAGTACGAAGGGTCAAGTGAGACATCGTTTTAAAGATACTTCAATTCTTTTTACAAACATGTCACTCTACAGTGTGTTTAAAAAAAAGCTGACCCTATCTCTAGGATAGGCAGAAAACTAAAAAATAATTGGGGTTTGTTAAGTAAAAATTTTTTCGTAACGCCATCCATATTCGAAGAGGAATGGACTCAATACATCTGTCAACTATTTGAAGATAATCGGAAGGATAACATAGTCTACGAAAATGAAGCTGAACAGGGCCCAAGCATCATACGGTCCGAAGTTGAACAAGCAATCAGGCAACTAAAATCCAGAAAAACTCCGGGACCAGATCAAATCCCAGGAAAGTGGCTCAAATTACTGGACGATGAAAACATTACTGTACTAACTCGTATCTCATGAGCCACCCTCTAAAAGTTCTACTTCGTGTTGTCCAAAACCGTATACACAACAAATGCGAGTGAAGAACAATTCGGCTTTCGAGGCGGCTTAGGCACCAGAGAAGCGCTATTTTGCATGAACACGCTACTTCAAAGATGTTGGGAGGTAAGAAAGCCGGTGTACCTATGTTTTATCGACTACGAAAAGGCTTTTGATCGCGTACAGCATAACAAACTCTTACAAACTCTGCAGAATATACCCCTCGATAATAAATAAATAATGATATACGTTTGTTATTTTCTCTCTACTGGAATCAATCTGCCACGGTAACACTAGATGAAGTGGAGACCACTCAGATACCCATAAAGAGAGGTGTGAGACAGGGTTGTATTTTGTCTCCTACACTTTTCAACCTCTACACGAAGAATATATTTAAAGGCGCAACACAATCTGGTGAAGAAATAAAGATTGAAGGCGATTCGATACGCAAATGATACTGTGATCCTAGCTGAATCATTGAAAGAATTACAATGTATATTAGACAAGATAAACAAAAAAAGTAAATGATGGGGACTGAAAATCAATGTCAAAAAAACTAAATTTATGGTTGTTAGCAAAATGAATGTTGGCCCGGAAAGAATAACACTTGATGGCGAGAATATAGAAAGAGTTCAGCGCTTTAAATATCTTGGAAGCTGGATCAATCAGTCGATGGATCCAGACGAAGAAATCAAGGCTAAAATAGAAATAGCTAGAAAAGTATTTCTGAATCTTAAGCCGCTACTCTGTGCCAAGCAACTTAACATTCATCTGCGGGAAAGGTTTACCAAGTGTTATGTATGGTTTATTCTGTTGTACTCTTGCGAAACATGGACGCTTCGCCAAAAAATTATTTACCGCATTGGTGCATTCAAGATGTGGCTGTACAGAAGGATGCTCAAAATTCCGTGGACAAGCCGAACTACCAACGAGAATGTACTCATCAGAATAGGGCACGATAGAGAGCTTTTAACTATCATCAAGCGCCACAAACTGGAATACTTGGGACATGTGATGCGTGGACCACGTTATAGTCTGTTTCGGCTTATTCTGAAAGGCAAGATCGAGGGAAAAAAATGGATAGGCCGCAAGAAGCTATCCTGGCTTCGAAATAGCCGACAATGGACAGGTTTAACTGCTGAGGAACTTCTACACGCAGCTCAAGATAGAGATAGATACAAAGAAGTAGTCAATATGGGAGTCGTCAACGCTTGAGAAAGCAAGACACTGTAAAAAGAAGATCCGTATTCAAGATAAAGGGCGTTGAAGAAAAAAAACACATTTATTACGATTTTGCCGAAACTACTGGAAACATTGTAATAAAATTTTATATGAATATGTTTTAGAAGCTTATACATCCCATGCATTTGTTTTTATATGTAACTCTCATAGACGGCGCTAATTACACGGTTCGTACCACAAGTAGTATTGAACAATTTTACACCAAAAAAATACTCTTGGTAAAACTCGATACTGTGTACCGTTTTCGGAATATTTTTATTTGAAAATTATGAAGTAATAACCGATGCTGGTATAAAGTAATGATGTTTCAAAAAAGGTGATCCTGTCTTTAGGATAGGTAAAAACTGAAAAATAATTGTGGTTTGCTTAGTTAAAATTTTTCGTAACTCCATTTGTATTCAAGATAAAGGGCATTGAAGAACAAAAATTCGGTTATTACTTCATAATTTTCAAATCAAAACCGAAATCGGTACACAGTATTGAGTTTTACCAAGAGTATATAGATTAGATTATTTATAAAATCTGGGGGCTTGGTTATGTGCAGACTGGTCTTCAGACGTAGAAACCAAATGCCGGATAGAAAAAGCGAGGAGGTCATTCCTGAGATACAAACTAGTGAAAAATTAAAACGATTTATCGAATTATTGCATTGTCGTCAGTCTTTGACAAGTGTGCGAATTTTAAATTAAATCTGATTGCTTAAAGTAGGGCAAAATCGAGGCCAAAGGTTCAGTTATAAACATACAAACTAATACAAGCGTGTTAAAAAGAGGTGATAACAGAATTAAAGCCGAAATACGTTGTTCGTTTTAAAAGTATTAAATTAAATAGTACGGTTGAATTTTTTATCAGGTTTAGTTTACTTTTAGTGATTTTCATGAAAAATCACTTGGCGCCCTAACGTGGTTAAGTTTTTTCTTTAATTTCAGTTAGTTTGGTTAAATAAAAAAAAGGGTGAACTGATCTCTCCATTCCCTCAAAATTAATTTGTTGAACAGTAAAACAAATTTGACTTCCAACGTCAAGCAAATTTCGTTACAAAATTAATAAAACACGATTTTCACCGGTTTTTCATGGAAACTATGCATCCAATTATAATTCAACGGGCGCCAGGTTTTGGAGACCCACAACTCTGACCAACTGATTTGAAACCGTTCTATGAGTCTCCATCTTCAGATGTGGAATAACATACTTGGTCCGTTAGGATATTATTGTTTCTTTCTTCCCTTCACTTTTTGTTTTTTTTTTGTTTGTTAGAGGCCCTGTGATTGGGGCTTAAGAATTCAATCACCCGGGGATTGTCCAGGCGGGGAGGTAGGAGCCCTCCAACCTAACCACATTTTTGGGGTCACATTATCATTTGGCTGGGATCGGTGTTGTTCGGGTTGTCCAGTACCCTGTTTAGAAAGCTGGTCATGTATTCTGCGTCTACCTTTATTTCTTCAAAATTACGTGTAGTTAAACTTGCCTGTCATGTTGTTTTTTTTATTATTATTATTAGTATAACCTTCTCTCGTTCCAGGAATACCTTTTGGGAAGCACCCATTAATATTTTGAGTCATCGTCGTAAATCTTTAGGAAGATTTCCTTCTTTCTTTGGAGAGGGGATGTTGTCACGTGCCTATTTTTTTTCCCTTCTGCAGTTCCATTATTAATTGGGTCTCTGATAGTTTTGTATTCTTCAGGGGCTCGTAAATAGTTTCGCTTACCGTATTATGTTATAATTTAAATTTATCACTCGTTGTAAATAGTGTTGCATACCTTGTAGTGATAGGATTCAATTATTAATGGCTGTGACATTTTTGTGTGGGGGTTTTTGTTATTAGATTTTTGCTTTGATTTTTGGCCTTGATTGTCGTGTGTTGTCAGCTATATTATTGTTTGGTTTGCATTTCTGTGTGGATGGGCTGGCTAACAGCACGGACGAGGCGATTGTGGAGCACGGACTTGAGAAGATTGTGGGTTGACGTTTATTCCGTGTCATTTCTTGATTTCCGGCCTGGGAGTCGTTTGGTGTCAGTCTTCGAAGTCGGGTGTTGGTGAGAGTTTTTGGAACGATTTGATATTAACACGTGAGCAGAACCTCCACGGTTTTTTCTTTCATATCTGGCTGTATTTGGGCCATCTTAATTGGATTTTGAAGAGTAACCATTTAATTTTTAACTTGACCATTCTATCTTACCTTTGTTGTTGATATTTTGGATTTTGGTGTCGAGTTAAAATATCCGCATGCGGGATCTGATGGAGGGAAGCCATTGTTAATTAGCAGGTGCCGTTCCATAATCAAGTCGGCCACAGGAGTAGCGAATTCGTGTACCCAAAGGTTACAAGTGATTTATTTTAGTATATTTAAACGACGTGATTTGTTTTTGACACCACGATTAAGTTTTGTTTTAATTTATTAATATGGTACACTGTTGAAAACTATTTATTGCATTGGATAATATGCCAAGGCTGAACTTTGATTAAAGTAATATTCTCAATAGTTCTTTGTGTCCAAGTAAAAACGTTTTCTTCATACTTATTTGTAAATATCCTACAATATTGCTATTTTGAAGGACAGCCATCGTAAAAAGAAATATTTTTAAATAAGCTCGATTGTTTTAACAGTGTAAATCTTTATGTAAATGGAAAAAAAAAAAACGTGAGTAAATTAGCAGCCGTACGTAAACGTTGATGAAGTATTGTTAAAAAGTTGACTTGTATACGTTTTTTTTTTGGTAACCTGATAAGGTTTGTTATTCTTACCTTTGTTTTAGTTATTTTATGGAATCGTAAACTTTGGATTTTTGATTTATTGTTGTCTTATAAAGTTGTAAATTTTGAAGTTTTGTTTTAATGTTAACTGTTAATTTTGATGATATTTGTTATAATTTTGTTATTGAGCTGTGTATTTTTATTTATTGTGTGAGTAAAGTATCCAATATATTTTTGCTATAATTTTATTTATTTGGTTCACCATAATCTTAGTTGTTTATCGTGTGGCTCTGCTAGTGCCTATAAGACCTAGGTGTTTCCGGCTTGAACCATAAGTCGGTGGCGCGGCTCACTTTTATATATATTTTTTTCCTTCTACCCTCTACGGCTGAGCTCGGGCATAATTTGCCAGTAGAGAGACCACTGGCAGAGTACTCTTTAGAGAACGAAAAAGACGTGGCAAATTTTTCAACTTTTTTTAAATTAAATAACCGGTTTTTTGGTATTTTTTTGGGTTAAGGAAAACTAGACAAGCCGCAAAGAAAAACCTTTATCTTTTTTGCATTATATTTTTCTACAACTTATTTTTTGTTTTCAGATAAAAATAAAATTAAATTTAACATTGGTCTTCCGTAGGTTGATTGAACTAAAAGTAAAATTTTCGGTGCAATACCAAAAATAATTGACTTGCCAATTTTCTCTATTAAAACTGCTCACAATAAAAGATAGGCAATTTTTACAAAATCGTTAATCCACGATTGTGGCCCAGGATATTAATTACCCCTTTTATTTTAGTAATTAACTATTCACTCTTTATTGACTCCACACTGCTGACAATTCACCGGTTTATAGCACCCGATGAGTCATGCATAAATTATTTTTATTTATTTTTTAACTGAAAATAGTTGCAAAAAGGTGGGGTGCAACTCTTAGAAAGGGGTGGGATTATAGAAAGATGATTATGGACCCGCTTTTTGAAAATTTGCAGGTCATAGTTCTCTGGAAACATTGATTTTGGAAGCTTGTTCCATTCCGTAGCAGCCCTGTAAAAGAAGGATTCTTGATGAAGATTGGTTCTTGTAGTGTCAATCTTAAGAGTTAATGGGTGAGACTGATCAGCGTGCCGAGTTCTTCGGCCGAATGTGGCCAGTGGTGGTATAAGAGTTTTTATTTCTCTGGAGCATCTGCCATGAAAATATCTGTAGAGTAATGTCTGGACTGCAACTCTTCTTCAAGTTCTAGTGGGTGAAGGGTATCTGTGAGTTGAGCTGTTTATCAACTGATTGGCCTTTTTCTGAAAGGAATCTAGAAGATGAAGATAATGCTTTGGTGCTGAACTCCAAATGTGCGAGTAATACTTCAGTAGAGGTCGGATTTGAGCCTTGTACGTCGTCAACAGTTGAACGAGAGTAAAAAACTTTCTAGCTCTCCACAGAAAACCCAAGATCTGGCTTGCTGACTTTGCGATATTAGCAACATGGTCATGACAAGACATATTATTAGACACCGTGACTCCCAAAATCGAGATGGAAGGACTTTGTTTTTTCTGAGCGATGAACTGAACAAAATTGTTGGTTTCCCACTCGACAATTACTTCAAGATCTTTATTGATGGAGTCAACCTGTTCCTGCCTGAGTCTATTTGTATCATTCACCGAAAGTGGTCGATAGGATGTGAAAGTTGAGACAAGTGTGCTGTGGCACAAGTGTGCGTTTTCAAGAGGTCGTTGATGTGTAAAATAGGGTGGGAAACCTCGGCATTGGTTTTCAACACATCAGAGGAAATACCATCAACTTCCGCATGTAAGGAGCGATTTTGCATAAAGCTCATGAGCCATTGGCGCAATTTGGTAGGGAGGCCGTTCATTTATACTTTTTAGTCATTGTACCAATTGTCACAACAATAAAGTAAAGATCATTCGTCCGACTCCTGGTGCGAATGGTCAGAGGCGCGGGGACACAGGACATACAGCGAGACTTGCCGAGTAGTTTTTGACAAGCCAAGGGCAGCTACGAAGTTTGCACAAACTCATGAAACCATTCCATACAATCACATAAATTTTTTTTTCTTCTTAAACAACTGGTACTTAAATTTTTAAGGTAGAAAAACAAACTTTTTTTTTATTTGGGATAAAGGAATTACAACAGTTCAAGCATTTAAAAAAAACGTATTTTTTCGAATGCATTATAATGTCAACGATTTTTCATCAATCTAAAACGAAAAACGTTTTATTATCGTAGATTTTGCCACTTCTGGTCGTTTTCATTGTAATCGCGGTAACATAATCTTTTATATTTGCCTTTTCAATGCTCAAACGAATTTTCGCGACAACTAGACGCCTGACCTTACTTGAATGTTATATATCAGCCATTTAATTGCGGTTGACATTTAAACCATTTGCAGAAAATGCCAAACTTTATTGGTTATAAAACTTCTCGTTTATAGTTAATACAAAACACAATACGATGCACGTCACAGCGTCATGGCTACACACCGTTGCCAATTGGTAGAAATATGGAAGGATCTAAAAATTGTAGAACGTTTCAAGTTTTGTTTTTAATACAGAAATTAGAAGTTGATCGTACAAAAATAGCTTGTCAACTAAAAAGATACTATTTAAAGCGGCAACAATGCATTTTCCTCGCCCATGCGCTACCTGCTTATGTTTTCAATTGCATGGAAATGTATGTATCGATGAACGAAATTTCATTTTCTTGTCGATGAATATCCTGTTTTAATGGTTATGTAGGTATTAATATAAACAAGTTTCATTAAGTTAAGTGAAACAACTCTCTTTAATTTAGTGTACCTATCAGGAACTATACCTAGAGACTGGTTGGTATCAACCTTTATCGCGATTCCCAAGAAACAAAATGCCAAAAATTGTAGTGTTCATAGAACCATAAGTTTGATGAGTCATACACTTCCTTAAAATAAAACACAACCGAATAAGAAACTAGATACTGAAATTAGCGAAACACAATTCGGATTTTGCAATGGGCTTGGCACCAGGGAGGCATTGTTTAGTCTGAATGTACTGACGCAACGCTGCCTCGACGTTAGTAAAGATGTGTGCACATGCTTCGTAGACTATGAAAAGGCCTTTGACAGGGTTCGACATTATTTGCTCATGGATATTTTACGACAGAAAGAAATGGACACTCAAGATATTAACATTATTGAAAACCTATATTACAACCAGAAAGCAAATACTGGGATTGAAAATACAAAAAATGAAGATATTGAAATTAAACGCGGAGTGCGACAAGGTTGTATCTTATCGCCGCTACTTTTTAACCTGTATTCGGAAGCTATTATGAGAGAAGCGCTAGACCAAGAAACAGCCGGTGTGGTCGTAAATAGAAAGCCTATCACCAACATGAAATATGCTGACGACAAAGTCTTGCTTACAGAGAACATTGATGACTTACAAAGAGTTGTTCATAGGGTGTATACAACAGGTTCTAAATATGGCCCCGGAATGAACCTGAATAAAACAAAATTTTTGGTATTTTCTAAAACGGTAAATACAAACGTCCAGCTGACCATAAACAATCAAGTCATAAAAAGAGTCTTGACGTATAAATATCTAGGAATTATAATAGACTCCAGCAATGACTCTTCAAAAGAATTAGAATTAGATCAATGATCGAAATAGCGCGTAACGCGTTTCTAGGGATAAAGCAGTTCTTTTGTAACCGATCATTGAATCAAAGACTGAAAATTAGAATGATAAAATGTTACATATTCTCTATTCTGCTCTATGGCATAGAAGCAGCAACACTGAATTAAACATCGTTGCAAAAATTGGAAGCCTTCGGAATGTGGTTATACAGAAGAATACTCAGAATATCGTATGTAGACCGAATCACTAACGAAGAAGTACTTGGACGACTAGGAAAAGGAACACAGCTTGTGAATGCGACAAAAATCCAAAAACTACAGTACCTGGGCCACATTATAAGAGGAGAAAGATATACTCTCTTATAAGTGATTATGCAGTGCAAAATTGTTGGCAAACGCAGCATAGGCCGAAGACGAATGTCGAGGCTGCGCAACTTGAGAGAGTGATTCAGCTGTTCGTTAGTCCAACTTTTTAGGCCAGCAGTGGATAGACTGTGGATAGACTGCGACCTTTAGTAGGTCTAATGTGGCTCACCCCTAGAGGTTAAAGTTCACCGCACAATCCAGCCCTTCTCACGAAGTTCATGGTTGTATAGGGTGAGATTTTTTTTTAAATCGGTAGATTCTAGGTTGGTGTAACCAAATATTCTCCTCCTCTTTCCATTATCTTCGAAAGGATGTAGTGACACCATTTATATTTGATTCAGCAGTTGATTCCATGCTTGCCTATCCTGTGCAATCCTTTCGGCATCATGCAGTCTCATGTTAATTAAGGGTTCTGTTTGGTCTACCCATCTAGTTGGAGATCTGCCTCTTGAGCGTTTGCCTTCTACTTTTCCTTCTATGATTAGTCGCTCCATTGTTCCTGATCTTCTAGCTATATGCCCAAGGTACTGCAGATACATGCGGTTTATTCTGGTTAGCAGCCTTGAACGTGGACCAATTTCTTGTAATACGGATACGTTGGTTCGGTGTTCTGTCCACGATAATCTTAAGAGTCGTCTATAAACCCACACTTCAAAAGCCTCTATTCTGTTTTTATCTGCTTTGTTTAAAGTCCATGTTTCCGCTGCGTACGTTGCAATGGGGAAGACAAGAGCATCAACTAGACGGAGTTTCGTAGTTTTGGTGATAGATTTGTCTGTGAATATGTTGAACCTTATTCTTCACAGGCCGGGGAGACGGTACCCTAAGAAGAAGAAGGAACAACGATGTGAACGTAGTAATTTTGGTTCCTTTTTAGGATGCTTTTAAAATACTGTTTCAAATCCTTTTTTTACAGCTTTATTTTTAAATTCTTTTGATTTTTATTAATTAGCACAACGCCTTATTCTTTCGTTCTTAATATGTTTTAAACAAATCATATTACATGAAAGTCAACGTAAAGACTTTTATTTTGAGAAGTCTAGAATTTCTATACGATGATCTGATCCAATGTTATTTAGTAATTTAGTACAAAAAAACCTTTAAATGACCAATGTTAAATTACTCCAAGATTGACCTTAACATTTTTCGAAAATAATTTACTTATGAAATGTGGTGTTTCCAGACTTTTTGGACACCCAGTATATTTGAGACACATGGGAATATCTCTTTTGTTACCATTTCATTCATATTTTTAGTTGATTTTAAAGATAAGAAAAGTTCAAAGAGGCGTCCAATTCATTTTCTCATTATTACATGGTAAGAATTTCAGTTTTTTTTTTTTTTTTGTTCTGGTTCCCACGAAAAGGGATATCCTGTAATGTTCAGAGAACATCGTGGGAACCAAGGGAAAGAAGGTAGGAGTTGGTGTTCTTCTTAAATTTCTGGAGGTTGTATGCCTCGGGGAACACCTCCCTAGGCAATGAGTTCCAAAGCCTCGCAATTCGTTGGATGAATGAGTCTTTGGAAAGTGATGTTCTGCAGGTCTCCAAAGTGACCACGAAGGGGTGTGAAGACTGAACTTGACGGGTTAATCTCGAAGAGACTGCCAAAGGAGGAACGATTGTTGATATTTCAGAAGAGCATCGCCCATGAAAATATCTATAAAATAGAGACAAATCGCCAACTTTTCTACGGTGTTCCAGACAAGTGAGCGAGTTTGTAAGCGAGGCATCACCGACGAGACGAATTGCCCTTTTTTGGACAGAATCCAGTAGCTTCAGGATATGTTTAGGTGCTGCACTCCAAATATGGGAACAGTACTCCAGTACAGGTCGGATCTGTGCCTTATAGATCATAAGCAGCTGACTGGAGGTGAAATAGCTCTTGGCACGAAACAAAAAACCAAGTTTTTGGGATGCACTTTTGGCAATGGACCTCAAGTGATTTTCTCAGGTAAGGTTATTGCTTACTATCAAACAAGGTAACCGAAAAATGGAAATCACTCAGTTATTGATTTATTCGTGTCAGAAGCAACATATTCAATAAAGATAAATAACACAAAACAAAACAAAAGTTAACATGTTACAGGTAACAGGCATTACATTAAACATTCTTAGCCCAAAAGCGGGCGACGTCAATAGCATTTTGTTTTGCCGGCTTGAGATCCTCCAGGGTACATTGGGCTGGACACAGCGGACAAGTGTACACATATGAGTTATTGTTTGTACGTTTCCGCAGTCACATAAGGTGGAAGGTGTGTTATATCCCCATTTGTTAATATAGTATTTTGATCTAGCGGTGCCTGTTCGCAGCCTGTTCAGCGCTCTCCAGGTTTCCAAGTTCTCCTCGCACCCAGGGGCCATATCTTCTGTGGGAGTAATCCAGTGTTGGTTTCCAGAGGCTTTCCATCGGTCAATGCTGTTTCTGGGGCCTGCATAATTTGTTGTCGAGCTAAGGAAGCATTTTCTGGACTTGAGTCTCCGAAGGGCTGGTTATGCATTGTGTAGGGGGTGTTTCGCTAACTGTGATGACCTTTGTCTCTTCCTGCATGCTGCTGCTTCTCTTCGTACTTCAGGGGGGCCATCCCAGCTAGCAGGTAAACCTTTTTAGACAACTTGTAATTATTCTGCTCCTGTTTGTTACTCAGTTAGATGTATACGAGAAGTTTATCACATGCATACATTATTACATCTTTTTTCTATCTGTTGATAAAACAGTAAATGATTCGATAAAATTATTTTTATCTTATCAAATTTTTCATACGATTACAAACCGATAATTACGATTTCTCGTAAAGCATACATTTTCGCTTGCATGGCAATAATTAAACGCTTTAATTTTGTAAACGTATGCTTGTTTTTTTGCCAAGGACCTTGCAGTAGCTCCAACGATTTTTCTCAAGAAAATGAATTCGAAAGTTACTTTTCTTTTGAAACATTAATGGCATCCCAATCGATTTATGTAAGTCCTCGAGGGTATTGCATGTTTTTACTTATTCATATCTTGATTTTCATCAGAGAAATTGAATGGTCCACGAAAAACTTCACCTCGAAATGTTTTTAATATTTACTTAAAGTGTAAACAAAACAATTCCTAAAAATTTTAAATGATAAGAAATATAATTTTTATTTTTTTTTAAATCCATGCTCAATATCCACACTTATCGTAATAAATAAACATGGAAATGGTTCTAAAATGGTTCTAGCAATGTTTATGAATAGAAAAAGATCAGGACTAAGTGACATTACCAAAAATCTTCATAAAGTAGAAGAAATTTAATTATAAAACAACGAATTAACTAGAGGGGAGAGTAGGTTGCGGTGTCTTCTCAAAAGACCTCTCACTTAGCCTGTCGTTTCGTTTGCCTGATTACTGTAGTGTGTATCAAGCCGAAATGACAGTCATTACCGGGGCAGCTGCCTGGACAGCCTAAAATTCGGCCCTTTAACGCCCACTCCAACCTTTTCATCCATCTTGGATCCATTAGTGTACCACACTACAGCATCCCTTCCTAGTTGTGGTCCGTTCTCTGTGCAAACTTGGTGGTTGTTTATAACCACTTCAAACTGAATTTCGAAGTCGTACCTAGCTGACATAATAACTGTCGGCTTAGACATGGATTCTAGGGAAGTATTTTCCAAAATCTTCAAATGTCCATTCCGATTTCTTGCTCTAATATTTATTGTCTGGCTCAATCTGAAAGCACTGATTGCTGTTTCTTTCATTACACATAAGTGCAATGGTGGAAGGTTCAGCATTAACTCTACGGCTACAGTAGGGCACGTGAATGTTTCCCCTGTGATTCCCAGACAAGCTAGCCGCTGCACTTTTTGCAGCTTGACTTGTACCGAAATTTATTGCATTTTTGGCCACCATATCAATAAAGCGTAGATGACCATTGATTTAATAAGCAACTAAGTTAAGAGTTCACATTGTCTGGGTACCAGGACACAGGGACATACCAGGTAACTGTAAGACGGACGAACTAGCAAGAGAATGCACCACCCTCCTAGCAGTATCTGTCTCATCTCAGCAAGGAGTACCGATTGCAAACTGCCGGCTTCTCCTGCACAACAAAGTAGTTTAAAAAGCCAATTTGAGGTGGTAAAATAAACCCGCATGTACATCATCGAAACAGATTTAACCTAAACTAGATCTACGTCGAACTAATCATGTTTTAACTCTATCCAGAGAGTCAATTGGAAATGCGATCGCGGCCATAACAGGTTACTGGGCAGGTAGATCCCATGCACGGCGCGTGGAAATCGCAGAGCTAGGACACGACTTCTGTAGAAGCTGTCACGATGAGGAAGAGGAGGAAACAATGGTACATCTTCTCTGCCACTGCGCTGCTCTAGGCAGAAAACGGCATTATATCCAAGGCAAGCAAACTTTGATAACTTATCTGATCTCAACTCAGTTAGCATTAAAGACCTTACACTTTTTTTTAAAAGTTCCAACTGGTTCTCACGGTAGAAGGGTATGGCATAAGTGTTTTTTCTTGAATTCAATCAAGTTTTATTGTGAAATAGGAAAAAGATTTTTTTATTCTCTCCTTATTTTTGGTAAATTTTTTTAGTATTAGAACTAAAAGGATTTCGAGGTAAAATTAAATCCTGACGCCCAAAACTCATCCTATTTTTTTTAGGTTAAAAATTCCAACAACGTCCGTACCTACGACTGAGATTAGCTGGAAGTCAATCAAATTTTTACGAAACTCAAAATGTATGTAATCTTAAAGGTGAAACTTCGCTGGTTACCACAGACTATATACAATTAACGATTTTCCTTTCTTATTCGTTTCGGCGAAAGTAATCTCGACAAAAGGAAGATATCGAGGAAAATCGCTTTTCAATCTAACCGAGTTTTCTTAATTAAGCGAAATAAAAAGGGAAATCGTAATAATTTAATTTATTTCGAGCTGCTTGGACTCGAAAAAAGGTTATCGTGGGAATTTAATGTTGTTTAATAATGCTCGGGTTTTAACCCTTTGCACTCGTTTATATGTTCTTTTGTGATTACACTGTACTCGGACTATTATTTTATTTACTTATCTATCTAGTCGGAATTTTTTTTTGTACGGGAATTTTTTAAAATGCGCTAAAATTGCGTATTAGATTCAATTAGTGCAAAAAAAAATAAAATTGTGGAAATTTTTTGTTTTAGAAAAAAAAATCGCTCAATGGCAAAAATAATTCACTAAAAATTAAAACAAAAAGTTTGTTAATTTATTTGAAGCAAGATATTGTTAAGATTTTTAGTTCTTCCGTGGGTTCGGCGATTAAAACTCTCGATACAGTAACAAAACAATGTTAATTCCAATATAATAAATTCCACTTTTATTAATCACTTAGATATACAACTTTTTATAACAATTTACATTTCTTTATTCATAAACACTTTTAAAACCAATACTGTCGCTTCCCCTTTTATACCTCTATATCACAATTCTAGATCATTCCACCTGTTTCTCCACCCTTCGCGACGCGGCTTCGAGAGGTTTCTCGACCTTGCCAGACCCCGTCGGCGGCCGACAAAGCGGTCTAATACGGACCATACCCGCGGTCAAATTCTCGGTTGCCGACAGGACCGGATTTGTAACAATATTGTAATAACATTTCTATACTTTTGTCAATTATTCGAGTTTACTGCGGAATAAATTTCTATTGAGAGAGACCACGACAATAGAAGAGTGCAGATATAAAGGCGGCTAGGAGACGCCAAAACAAAAAGCTGAATATTATATTTTTTAAACAAAAGAGAAAAGACACAAGAAGGACTTACCCGGTGAGCAGATATTGGAGTTCGAAGTTCCTGGTCGTTGGTGATAAATACCGTTCACAGGATGTGCCGTATTCTGCAAAGGAAACATATTCGTTTTGTATATAAAATTGTTTTCTGTTTGGAATAGCAGGAATTTTACACAGTTAATTTGGCAACAATCTTAAAGTGTGTTATGTTATCCAAATAATTGTAAAATAAAATCTACGAAGATAGCCAGTGATCCTAGAGACGGGGTCACCTTTTTTTGAAACACCCTGTAAAAGGATTTATCTAATGAGTACAAAAAATAGGTATGTTTCTGATGCAACGCAACGCAATATTTCAATTAACTTTTCATATTTTTTTTAGATATTTATCGCTTAAAATTAACGGTACCCAGTTTTCAATATCAGATGTTCCCGAATTAAGGGACAAGAAGATTTCCAGTGTCGCAGTCCTCGCTCCGATAAGCTACGATTTTTCAACCGAATGAAAAACCAGAGAAATATCAAAAAAATTAAACGATATTGAACTAAAAGAGGGCACAGCTCTTAAACAGTTGTTACAAAACCCATCCTTGGATAAGTTTGAAAAATTCTTGGAAAGAGAGAATGAGACTATCGGTGGGAAGCAAGCTGTAATTTAATAAGTAGCGAAGTAAGTAAATTTAATTTTCTTAGGGTCACTCCCTCCGGCATTTCCATTTTTACTACACTGTCGTAGTGAATGTTCCACAATAGCGGGCCGAGTATGGATCCTTGTGGAACATCACACGTCACTTCGGATTAAAATTTTCAATTTACTTAAATATAAAACTCGATACCTTAGTATACCTAAATTTTTCTCGAATCTTCGTTTAGAGATTGATTTTTTTTAAATTCAATGCTCTTTCAAGTAAATTATTAAAAAATATAGTATCGCGCATTTGAAGATTCCCAAAATAAGTTAAAAACAAATTAATTGTTAAATTAACGCCACCTAGTTATTTCGGATTTCGCAATAATCTTGGAACCAGGGAAGCACTGTTTAGCCTTCAGGTCTTAGTTCAAAGATGCAGAGACATGCAACACCCAGTCTTTAAGGTTTTTTTTTGACTTTGAGAAGGCCTTTGATATGGTCAAGCACGTCGAAATGATTAAAATTCTGCAGCAGGTGGGAATCGATGTGCAAACATTGGGTTCGGCCGGAACACATCAAAGGAAGTGAAAATACGACGTGGAGTAAGACAGGGGTGCATTCTGTCTCGTTTAATATTTAATATTTACTCTGAATATATCTTCAGAGAAGCCTTGGACGAAGTGGACCCTTGGTATTAAGGTAAACGGAATTACCATGAATAATTTGAGATATGCGGACGACACGGTGCTAATTGCTGCTATTCAGGAAGAACTGCAAATACTCATAAACAGAGTGACCGAGTCATGTAACAAGTATGGACTTGGACTCAATACTTCAAAAACCAAAGTTATGGTTGTCAGCAAAACACCAATACCACCAATACAAATCAGGGCATACAGGATACAGCTAGAAAAGGTTAACAACATCTCATACCTGGGCGCTAATATCAATGACAACTGGGACGTGAGCAAAGAAATAAAGATCCGTATCGAAAAAGCCAGAACCGTCTTCTTTAAATTGAAAAGAATTCTCTGCAACAAAGGAATCACTTTAAAATTAAAAATCAGACTAACACGCTGCTATATATTCTCTACATTGCTCTATGGAGTAGAGAGTTGGACGCTGACCGACTCATTATTGAAGAGGCTGGAGGCCTTTGAAATGTGGGTCTACAGAAGGATCCTACGAATAAGCTGGATGGGCCGAATAAGAAATGAGGTGGTTCTACAACGAATGAGGAAAAACACAGAAATAATTAAAGTAATAAAAAGCCGAAAACTCGAATACTTCGGCCACGTGATGAGGCATCCAGAGAAATATTCCCTCCTTCATTTAGTGATGCAGGGTAAGATTGCCAGAAGTAGAGGTCCAGGACGAAGAAGAACATCTTGGCTCCGAAATCATCGAGAGTGGTATCGCAAATCATCCGTTGAACTATTCCGAGCTGCGATAAACAAAGTTATTATAGCCAATATGATTGCCAACGTTCGATAATTGGACAGGGTACCGGAAGAAGAAGTTATTGTTGAAACTGCCAAAATAAAACAATGATACAATATTTTAGTAGGCATTAAATTCCCTTTTAAATTTAATGATACTAAGTTTGTTAAAATCCATACAGCGAAACAAAAGTAATAACTGTTATATTGAGTCAGATTTTCCACTCACCCCTACCAGTTATGTTACAAGATGGGGGAAAAAGTACTTGAGCAAACTAGGAATATATAAATTTTGTGGTACTATTACTGTGCATTTATCATAGAAAGATGATGTTTTTGTGTTATTATTGTGAACTACGCCCACTAGCGGTGGAGTAGCAAACTCGAAAATAATTTCCAGCACTTTCTCGTAGGCGAGATACAGATTTTTTTTCCTAAGTTGTACGATAAATAGTTTCTGAGATACAGTTGGTTACCTTTCTTAATCAGACACCTGGTACATTATATGTTAAAAATCCCTGCTCAATAAAATAAAGCTAGGATCGTAAAAGTTGCAAACGGCTCTCAATCATGTCCCTATTTGCAAAAAATAAAAAAAAATAGCATTCAGTTAAAAATTAGTTTATTAAACAAGTATCCTTACCTTCGCTATTTGTAATAATACTATTGAATGTTTGATGTTATCCAACATAATCTGAAAATAAAACAGAAAAAATATAATGTAATTATGTTTGTACTTGTATAATGAACAAACAACTTTACACAATAGCTGATGCGACAAAAAGTGGAACTATATCATTTTGAAACACTTGAAAGCGTTTTTTTACTTTTTTGTTAACATGGATATTTCTTTAATACAAATAATTTATTTCTCTTTGTTTCCATAAGTTGTCTTTAATCATGTAAGTAACCATAATATTTAATATTTTATTCTCTTTTAAATGTACAACAAAAAAAATCCAAACTAAAATTCTAATGAAAAAGAGGTACAAATATTCCACTTCTTGTACTAAACTGGAGCCATATCTGTCAAACAGATCTCTCCTCATATTTTAAAACGGATTGTGCATTGTGTTTCCACAAATATAGATTATTTTTTCCCTTAATTTATACAACCGTAGCTCCTTCTCGTTCGCTTTAAATCGTTACTTCTCCTTCACAGGTACAGGGGTGGAATCGGCCCTGGAACAGCCGTTACGGTTAAATTATGTAATACTCTGAATAAAAATGTATGAAACTCGCTTATTCATAATAAAACAACTACACTCCTGGCTATATGCCTACGACGAGCATTGAATTATATCTGATTACTAATCATGTATAATCCCATTTCGGGTGATATGCGGATGATTGTATAGTAAAAAAAGAATAAAAGAATTTTTACATCTATCCATTCGAAGTGACCACCTATGGACCGGTTTCGGGGTGTTGCCCCTCATCAGCATAGGGTAGGTCTTGACAAACTCATGTTTGCCCTTCAAAGAGACAAATCAACCTTTCCAACTCTTACCAAGTATACATGAAGGACGATACGAAAAGCGCTAGTCACGACATCTATACTTTTTAACAAGTACCACCCAGTAAATAGCTTCTGAATGGAAGTATTAAATTATAGAAAACTATAATACTATTATTGAAAAGTCTAAAAATTCTTGACAGCAAAAATAAATATAAAAATGTATGATTTTTAACATGCAGCGAAATTAACTGGTTCTTTAAAATCAGTTTCATACATTTTTATATTTATTTTCGCTGTTATTTAACTGTAAATCAGTTAATAAAAATAAATTCTTACGTTGGCATGGTCTAATATAAGCTGACACCTGGATTTTTCTTCTGTGTCAACTATAGTCGTTATTCGTTCTTCTAATTTCTGAAACAAAAATATTAACGTTAAAAATAAATTAACTTTATCAAGCGAGCAAGCAAGCTAGTTAACACAAGAATTTGTTGCTGAATTCGTTTTCCAAACATCGCAATTACTGGTAGCAGGAAATTTTTAAAACATTATTATAACATTACAATTTGGACATGCCGCAGAGTCTTTGGCAAGACAAGGGGACTGAAACCAAAAATGATCTACTGGTCATATCAAACGATCACTAAGCCAGTGGTCACCTATGCTTCATTGATATGGTGGCCAAAAATGCAACAAATTTCGGCACAAGTCAAGCTGCAGAAAGTGCAGCGGCTAGCTTGTCTGGGAATCACAGGGGTAACATTCACGTGCCCTACTGCAGCCGTAGAGGTAATGCTAAACCTTCCACCATTGCACTTATGTGTAATGAAAGAAGCAGCAATCAGTGCCTTCAGACTGAGCCAGACAACAAATCTTAAAGCAAGAAATCGGAATGGACATTTGAAGATTTTGGAAAATATTTCCCTAGAATCCATGTCTAAGCCGACAGATATCATGCCAGTTAGGTACGACTTCGAAATGCAGTTTGAAGTGGTTATAAACAACCACCAAGTTTGCACAGAGAACGGACCTCAACTAGGAAGGGATGCTTTAGTGTGGTACACTGATGGATCCAAGAAGGATGAAAGGGTTGAAGTGGGCGTTATAGGGCCGAATTTTAGGCTCTCAAAACTCCTTGGCAACACCCCAACCATCTTTCAAGCAGAATCACATGCCATAGAGACCTGTTGTGCCCAGAAGTGCATCGAAAGAAACACCCGAAGGGCAGAAATCTATATTTTATCAGATAGCCAAGCAGCACTAAAAGCTCTGAAGTGATACAATTGTGAGCCTAAGCTGACTTGGGACTGTAAACAGTCCCTGAAGGAAAGCTAAACAGCTTCTCGAGTTGGACAAGGAAGACTTGAAACTGGTGACGGGACTCCTCACTGGACACTGCTCTCTAAGGTACCACCTGAAAAAGATGGGCAAAACAGAAAGTGATAGTTGCCGCTACTGCGAGAACTTCGCTGAAACTGCAGAAACATCAAAAAAAGAAGAAGAATAAAAATGTACCCACAAATTATTTTTCTTAATAACTGTAGAATAAATAAGGTTAGAATTATGCGGTCTTGACGGTTGTATTTGTAATTTAATAGATCATGAAAAACTGAAAATATTTACCCGTTATTTCGATAATATTATCCTATCGATGTGGACATTACGAAGATTAAATACAAACTGATTTCGTTTATAGCAATAAGACATGAAACCGAGAACGTATTTGTCTCATGATAAAAATTCGAAAATGATTAAACAAACTATCCTTTAATTAAAATCGTACTTGGGACGCACATTTCTTCAATTTCCGTCGCGTCGGTGTGATTGAAAAAAACGAAACTTAGTACCAATAAAACAACATGGGCACATAAAATCGTCAATCGATTTTTCTCTCTAGATTAGCAAGAGAGTTTTCACGCGAATTAATTTCATGTTTTGTTTATTTTTTATCGAGATAATCTATGCGAACAAAAACCATGTTAAATGAACGCTTGACAAAATAAATCCATCGGGTGTTTGCTTTGATCCATCGGTCAGTTTAAAGATAAAATTAAAAACAAATATCAACAAAACAACGCTCGCGAAACGAAGCCCATCTCTGAATTAATTATGAGATCACAGGTTCCTTCGCTTACATTTACAATCAAACGTTTGTGTATATTCAAAAAAGGGCAAGAGGTATACCATGTCCGGTCACCTTAGCATAACACCTATTCAAGAGGCGCACCCTCTCACACTGGAACGACTTAACGGAAAAACGCGACATTTACAAAAAAAAAATTCATTAATTTTTGTATTAATTCGTTCTTAAAACTTTACAGAATATTTACTCACTATAAACTTTAAAAAAGTATCAATTAACTAATATTTTTTATAGATGAAATACAAACGGGGATGATACCACAACCGAAAAAAAGTAAATTTAAATTTAAATGTTTACTGTCACTAAGTAAGAGTGTATTATTTGTAGTAAAATAAGAAAATGCCCCGACGTAATGAATTTTCCAACAGTGAAATGCGTGATATAATTTGTGTTTTTGCTCAGTCAAATTATAGTGGACTTGGTGCAGCCAGAAGGTATTTAGAATCATACCCAAATCGAAGACAACCCAATCACAAACTGTTCGGACGTATTTATACCCGCCTAGGCGAAACATGGTGTTTTCGTCCTAAAAGCTTAAAGGGTGCTCCAAAAAATATCAACGTCGATGATGAACAAGAGGTTTTAGTTCGTATTTCGGAAAATCCAGATCTCAGTACTCGTCGGTTAAGTGTGGCAACAGGAATAAGCCAATCGTCTATCTGGAGAATTTTAGAGAAAGAGAATCTCCGTCCATATCACTATACTCCTGTCCAAAATTTGCTACCTCAAGATTTACCAGTGCGCCTACAGTTTGCTCAATTTATGCTAGATAAACAAAATGAAAACCAGGATTTTCTTAATAACCTTCTTTTAACCGATGAGGCGACATTTACTAGACGAGGTGTTTTTAATTGAAAAAAAAAATCATTTGTGGGACTCCAAAGATCCACATGCTCTAAAGTAACGACATTTTCAGCCAGAATTCGAGGTAAATATTTGGTGTGGTGTGATATCTGGTTTTTTATTGGTCCTTTTAAACTTCCTCCTAATCTTAACGGGCCCCTCTATTTAAACTTCCTTGAACAACAGTTAAACACACTACTAGAAGATGTACCACTAGCCATAAGGCGAAACATGTGGTTTATGCAAGACGGGGCGCCGCCACATTTTTCTCTGCCAGTACGGCAATACCTGAATCAACATTTTCCTTACCGGTGGATTGGGCGTAACAGTGAATTTGTTTGGCCACCTAGAAGTCCAGATTTAAACCCTCTAGACTTCTCAATATGGTCACATATGAAGGACATGGTTTACAAAGATACAATTAATTCCATCGAAGAATTACGACAGAAAATTCAAGAAGCTGCTAATGTTATTAAAAATAATCGACAAATGTTTTTTGATATTCAAAGATCTTTAAGGAGACGCCTTACAAAGTGTATTGAAGTGGAAGGCGGGCATTTTGAGCATTTACTTTGAGTTTTTCTTTTATTACTGTTACTGATTGTTATTTGATGTCTTTACTGTTAAATTGTTGAAAATTTAAAAAAAAACGATCGTTTTGTTAATTTATAACCTTTATTTTTGCTCGGACTGTTTTTATATAATACGTAAGGTTTTCGAGTTATTCGTGAAAAATGGTTCAAAAACATGCATTTTCTAGGTCGAAAATCAACATCCTAAATCATGAATAACTCAAACATTATTAACTCACCCAAAAAACTTCGTATAACATTTTATGTTTAAAATTGATCCCTAAATCTTAAAATTTCCACCCAAGTGATTAATTAGGAGGGTAAGTGAGCTTGTTTACAAATTTTCATCAAAATCGGTGCTTTTTTTTTACTGAAAAACAATCATTAAGGTAAGTGAAAGATTCTCTCAGAAAACTAATTATTATATATTTTATTGTATTTTAGTCTACAAACTTTTTTATATTTCACTGAAAATAGTCGCAAAAAGGGTAGACCTATTAAGTGGGCCGCACTGCGACTTTTAGAAGGGGGAGGGATTATAGAAAGGAGATGATTGTGGACCCGCTTTTGAAAAGTTGCAGGTCATAGTTCTCTGGAAAAACTGATTTTGGAAGCTTGTTCCATTCTGTAGCAGCACTGTAAAAAAAGGATTCTTAATGGAGATGATTGGTCCTTGTAGTGTCAATCTTGAGAGTAAATGGGTGAGACTGATCAGCGTGCCGAGATCTTTGGCCGAATGTGGCCAGTGGTGGTACAAGAGTTTTTATTTCTCTGGAGCATCTGTCATGGAAATATCTGTAGCGTAATGTCTGGTCTGCAACTCTTCTTCTATGTTCTAGTGGGTAAAGGTTATCTGTGAGAGTTGAGCTGTTTATCAACCGAATGTCCCTTTTCTGAATGGAATCTAGAAGACGAAGAGAATGCCTTGGTGCTGAACCCCAAACGTGCGAGCAATACTTCAGTAGAGGTTGGATTTGAGCCTTGTACGTCGTCAACAGTTGATCAGGAATAAAAAACTTTCTAGCTTTCCACAGAAAACCTGTTTGAAAGAATTCGGACCTTATACCGCTACTGGAGTGAAAGATTGAACACGTACAAAATACGATGTGCAAGCGCCGTGGCATGCAATGGATAGTTATGTAATTCATTCTTCAGGGTTGTAAATCTAAGATTTACATAACCACCGAGAAATAGTAGTGGCAATTAGCTTAAATCGTCAAAAAGAATGCAACCGGCTTAAGTGAAAAAGGAACTCACCAGAAGATGACGTTCGTTGTGGTTCTAATGCTGGTAGTGTGAATCTGAACGGCGAGTTTCCACGATCAATCGTTTCCGCTCCAAGAGCGAACTTCTGCCCTTTGTGATGCCACACAAAGTCAATCGCAAATATCTTTCCCTTAATATCTTTGCAAAAACTGGTAAATATTATAAGAACTGACACAATTGTCGCGGTTGAACTAATTATGAGAAAGAATAGGATTTACACCCAGCGCGTAGCGGTTAAACAATAAATTTAAAATTTGCCCAAAGACGTAAATGTAAACGAAATAAACTAAAGAATAGACGAATAGACTAAACTAACTCGAACTTTTCTTCGAATCAAAGACGAATGTAAACTAAAGATTGGTCTCTTATCAAAATGATAAGGACAAAAGCTATTTGATATTTAAAATTAAAACCATAAGCGTCCCTTTAAATTTATTCTTGCAAATAAATGGACCAGCAACAACTTGATTCAACCTTTGTCCATTATTATACCATCATTTTTGTAAAGTAACTGATGAATAAATAAATCATAATTTCGAAAGCTTTTACAAAAAAGTAAAAAAAAAAGAGTTTTAATTAAAAATAGCTGCATCTTCCAAAATTTTTTACATTTACAATTGTATTCAGCTACAAAAGAATTGAAGAATTGAATTATATATATATATATTATGATAAAGTGTTTGAATGGTTAAATAAATCCGTCAGTACACCGAATAAAAATAATAATAAAAAGTTTGTTTCCATGAAATTTTCGTTGGAACATACGATTGCATCGAGAAGCAACGTTTTAATGCAATGCTTAATACTTTATTTCAAAATGACCTTTTAGCTATAAATTTCATCTATGGAATTGAATGTATTTATTGTTTGTACTGAACATAATTTATGTAGATTGACACTGAATGGTAGAAACAATGACATACATTTAGACACCCACAGTGTTTTTGTTTACTATTAAACGTATTCGCGACAAACTTTGTTTAGACTTACACTTTAATGTAATGATGTTCAAGGTGAGACAATAAATATTTAGGATTCGTTGACTTATTTTCTCAACATTTTAGTATTTACGACCCACTTAAATAAATCACAGCAAAACCTCTGAATAACGACAACACTTGGGGAATCATATATTAGTCACTATGCAAAGATGGTTCAAAAAGACCTTCCTTGGGATTAAAACGAAGCCCATCAACAAATTTGATCGGGTATTCTTTAAAAGTTAAAAACTTATCAAGATTTACTAAAAAATGTGATCACTTGCGATGAAAATTGGATATATCAGTATGATCCACACACCAAGAGACAATTAATCCATGCATTGGACGTTACCATCCAGGGTTGTGTAATGGATTGTGAATAAAGCGCTGGCACTGTTAGATACCCCATTTATTTTCTATTTTGCTCACATATACAACTACACTAATAGTAAATGCAACGAGCCAGTCGATTGTTAAATAAGAACTCCCTAATATTTCCTTCGACACCGACTGTAATATCGTTTTCCGATCCTTTTTGTAAACATTGATTACGTATTGGATGCTAGACGTTATCTTTTTCTCACCATTACTTTGAATGATTTACGTATCGGATGCTGAACGTTATCTTTTTCTAACAATTACTTTGAATGATCTATAATTTGGATCGAATTTGACCATAATATTTAACGCTTACAAACAAATAGGTACAAAAAATTGCAACAGAAGTAGCTTGGCGGGCGAGAGATCACAAAATCTGCGCACAACGAAATATTCGAATAACGATCCGATCGGCGACGACGAAGTTTTCAGTAATCGTGATTCTCAAGTACAATCGAAAGAAGAAGTTTACGAATGTGAAGTATATTCAGCCGAATATTTGTTATTTTAGAGGCTAGTCACCCGCCAAGCTACTTCTGTTGCACTGTACTTTTGCTATAGTAAATCATACATAAGAGTATACGACTTAAAATGATAACTTTGTTTATCAGTACAAGAAATTCATGAGTGAAAATAAAACGATAAAATATAGTTTTACAAAAGTAAACATGGGTGTAGTACATTACAGTTGCCAGGTCAGCTAACCAAAAATCCTCCAATTGACATGGAAAACCCCCAAACTTTTAGTATTATTAGCTATATCATTGTATTATTTCTATTAATTGCGTCCTTCGGAGATATCCAGTTCTCAAAATTAAATTACCTGCAAGTTCAAACCTGATTTATGTAAAGTTACTCTAAGAATGACCTTAACATTTTTTAAAAATTGTTTAGGTGTATCCGTATCTTCATCAAAAAGCCATTTGTGTCCACTGCTGAACATAGGCCTCCTCAAGACGTTTCCACTTCGTTTTATTCTGGGCTTCTCGGCGGTCTACCTCTACTCCTCTTATCTTGTCTTGGCCTCCACTCTAAAACTTTTTTCGTCCATCTGCCATCGGACATACGGGCCACATGGTCAGCCCACCGCCACTTATGTCGAGTTATATAGTCAATTATGTCTTGGACTCCGGTTCGTTGGCGAACTTTTCGCAATTTGTGAATCGATTTCGTCATCAGTGCGAGCGTTTCTGCGCCATAAGATTTTACGGGCAAGACACATTGTTCGTAAACTTTCCTTTTTTTTCCGTATAGTCACGTCTTTTTCCCGTAGCGGTAGGCAGAAACCACTTCCTTCCACTTGTTATGGTTGCTTATGGCTGCTTATACAGGGCCCCATTCATTTGTTTACCTGCCTACACCCTTCGCTCAATGTCACAGTCATACTTTCCGTCTCTAGTAAACTTTGAACCCAAGTATACAAACTCATTTATTTGTTTCAAACTTTTTCGTCCAATCAGCACCTTGCAGTTTTTCTTCTCTTTCAAAAACCATTACATTAGTCTTGCTTACATTTATTTTCATCCCTTTAATTTAGTATTAAAAAAATTTAATTGTTTTAAAATATTCAGGGAACGATAAATTCGATAAATATGAGAATTGCTAATAAAACAATCGGCAACCATTTGATAAAGTATGGACGTAAATTGAGTTTTAGTTATCAGTCATATCCATAAAAAAATTTTAAAAATATATTTTTTTATTATCAAGGAGTTTCAATGTTTCATTTAAAACAGTAAAGAACCAAAACATTACAACCAAAATTTTCAAATTAAAATTTTTATATTAATATTTTATGAACGAAAAAGATAGTCAATGCAAATTAATATTTTAAAGTGAAGGTTAAATGTTAATAATATAATAATGACAAAATTTAAAAATCTTACTGACGTAACTAAAACAGGATAAATAAAAATATTCGGTACCAATACGAAGATTTAAATTACTACTAATTCGAGCTTCTATCAAATAAAAAAAAATAAGAAGTTCATTTTCAATTGTTACGAGGGTGTGTTGATATATTAATTAGTTTAAGAAGTCAATATTTTTACACATTTAAAATATACTCGAAAAATTTTAAAATAGTTGTTTGTGCTTAGATTCCGTATTCGTTTTTAATTTTATTAAAATAATAAACAAAAATGTCTCATGTTAGATAGATATATAAGGATACTGTTGAGTAAGACCTTAGTTATAAACGCAGATGAATATTGAATTAAATCTCGTGTTAAATAAATTTTGCTTTGATTTTAAAGATTACATCTTCAGATTTTTTTATTTAGCAGGTCTTCAGCCAGTGAGTCTAAAAGACGACACTAATTATCACGAAAACCTCGGGAGCACAGGGGCGGATCGTGAATTTGCTGCGTCCTGGGCTAATACTACTAAGGGGCCTACCTAATTACTAAACTAACTACCATTTATTTATTTGCCCATCACAATAAAGTCCTTTGTTAAATCGCAACTTATGGAAAGAAGTAATATATAATTTAGTCGATAGCTCGAAATGGTTGTCCTATATTTTGTATTCGAGGATAGTTAAAGAATTATTGTCCCCAAAATAATAGTTGGCGTTGAATGACAAATGCAAATAAATTGTCAGTAGCCTACAAAAATGTGGTGACCAAAGAAATTGTAAATTTAGTCCATGACATGGTAAATGGCAGAAGAATTATAATCAAGGCTATAGCAGAGACATGAAGATTTTCTGTTGGAAGCGTTGAAAGAATTTTACATCAGTAATTGGGTTTTAAAAAACTTTCTCTACGTTGGGTTCCACGAATGCTTACGGCAGAAGCGTGTTTGCCAGGTTACCTCGGAGACAAATTTGGAGATCATTAACAGGAATTTTCATCCCTTTAATTTAGTATTCAAAAAATTTAATTGTTTTAAAATATTCAGAGAACGATAAATTCGATAAATATGAGAATTTCTAATAATTTGCGTAAAAGTATTGTCTTTTAAAAGAAATATTTAACGACAGCTCGATACTCGATTTTTTCCATTTTACACTCTCATTGACTCACTCAGACGATTGTCTACCAACAACTGCTAGTCCAAAATGGCTGAAATTTTGGTGAGTACTTGTCAAAAGATGCTTTTATTGACAAGTGCTGCCGTCCTCACGTAAGGTCGAAAACTTTTTAGACCACCCTCGTACGTCTACTTGCCGCAGTTAAAGTGAAGGGATTATTATGTATATTGTTATGATATTTAATCATGGATTCGTTAATTCATAAAAGTACTACTTCTAATCTTTCTTCTGGTAATAGAATAAACTCCCAAATAATGGGGCAGGGGTTGCTTCGTTAACCACGATCCGTAACAATATTAATAATACCAAGAAAGTACTTATTTATTTTTGATAAACGCGCAACCAAGCTACTAAAAACTCTGATGTAATTTTAAATTCAATTTGTATGGAAATCTTTTTAAAAACCACGCATGGCGTGACGTCAGACTAAGGTAATCCATTTTTAACTTCCCAGTAGGAAGTTATAGTAATGGGTCCGATTTTGCGAATCCCGAATTTTGACATATCTCCACATTTTAAGGTTCTCTGAGTTGAATACAATAGTTTCGAAGTGGACGTCTGTGTGAGTGTGTGTGTGTGGGCGCGCGCGCGTATGTTTGTATGTTATCTCGAGAATAAAAAATGACATCGACGTGGGACCAACTGCATTCGACGTATAATTACGCAACTTAGAACTGATTAGATTCATAGTACTTGGCCATTTTTTTTAAAGCTTTCTCTAGTTTCAGCTAACATGTGCATTCCTGCGATCCGAGGTCTACCACCAAAGCAACAACAATAAATCAAAATGAAAACCGAAACAAACCCAAGGTTCTTTTCAAAACCAACTCTGGAAATAGCATCCATTAACATAGAAGGCTTAACAAAAAACAAAGAGGAGCTACTATCGGATTTCTGTATAAGGACGCGACATTCTGTGTGTACAGGATGTGACGCATCATTCTTTCTGCTTATTGTTGGAGACATATTTTAGTCTTCTTTCAAGGTTCCTTGAATTTTGTCGATGGTTGGTTTAGCTTCTTTTTATTTAATCTGCCTGTCAAAAAGTGGCGTCGAGCTAAGTGCCCACTTTTACTGGGTTATTTGTTAGGCAATGATTTTAATTCAGTTATTTTGAAATTTTAATTTTTAATGCTACAAATAATTTTAAAGTCCAAAAAATGACTGTTATTTCATGTTTGTAAGTTTTCACTTCTGTCGGCAGTCCCAATGACTGCCATTTTTTTTGTACATACTTAAATAAAAAGACGTTTTATAATTTAAATAACATCATACTTACCCTAGTTTGGTCAATCATAAGTTGTAGATATGCATCAGCCTCAGATACTCTGTTGTCAAAATCTCTAATAGTCGGCGAAGGATGATGACTTTCATACCTCATCTGAAAAGAACATTTTCATTACAAAAATGACAAAAAATTACTTTTTTAAAACAATCTTATTAACAAATGATGCAGTACAGGGTGTAGCGCGAAAAGTCTTGATTAAAAGTAATGGCGGATACAGTTATGTTAAAAATTTAAGATTACAAAGCTGTAGGTTTTGGATGACACTGAGTTCAAATATACTTATGTCCTGAATGTAGCACCTCCGGTTATACCGAAAGTAGACGTAAATTTTGTTACTTTAAATAGAACCTAATATTTTTTATTATATTTTCGAATTTTACAGGAAATTTTTGTAAAATTTGTTCACAATGTCCTATACTAAAAATAAAGTATTTTCGTGATATTTCGATTTTTTCATGCACAATTTAAATCATTTACAAGTTCCTTACTTTAAATTCCTTACTTTACATTTTCCGCTGTATTTTTAAGCCAATTCCGTTTCATACGGTCGAATGATGATCGTTCTATTTCAATCCTTACTTTGATTTCGTAAAAATGGTCCCATTTTTCATTCAGACTTGCTCCTAAGTATGTTATTATTGGTTGTACTCTTTGTAGTAGGGATCCATTCGCGAATAATTGGGCATTGATGTCGTTTTTACTGAATATCATAATTTTAGTTTTTGATACTTAAATTCTTGACATATGTCGACCACGTTCAGTCTTTAAAGTCCAACAGCGCTATTAGCGCCATATTGGATAATTTGTCAATTTGTCAATTTTCTCAGCACAAGCTGAGCTTCTTGCAAGCCTTTTAGGATGGTTCTAGAAAAAACTTGTGTTCCATCCTTTGCAACAGCTGCATTTCTAACTCAGGTGTTGATATCATACAGTTCCTTCTTGCAGTTAATTACAAAAAACAATCTTCATTATGGGTTGTAGATTGCGTGTGTTTTGTGTACATATGTTTGTCGGGTGCCATCTTCTAGTATACCAATAGCTCTTAGCATTTTAAATATTTTTGGTTTATTTGTCTGTGATAAAATTTTTGTGATATTTTTTAAAATTCCAACATGTTTATCCCATACTAACATTTCTTATCCTGTTTTACATTGCAAGGAATAAGCCTCCCTGTGGCCGTATTAATAATTCATAAAGTAAAGGTTGAGCCATAATACATGTACATACTGTTACGAATCACGACTAAAATGGCTAGACCTGTCCAGTTTATCGAGTGTTCTGGCGCATTCGCCAAAATCGATCATTCTAAATTCGTGTGTTCTGGAGATTTAATTGATAACAGTTAGTTGATTGATAGTTGATGAATAGTGGTAAACAGTGAATTAGAAATAAAAAAATTAAACAAATGTTATCTGGGTTAAAGGCCACTCAGGCATAGTTGGAAATGAGAAAGTCGATGAAGCAGCAAGAGATGACATCTCACTCCAACAAATAAATAACATATTCACAGCCCAAGACACAATTAGTCCAAATAATCAGTGCGAATACGATAAAAAAAAACTTTGGGAAGATTTTGTTTCTATTTCCAAAAACCCTTACGTGTCCATCCACCCTCTACTTCCTAAAATCATTCCTCACTTAAACACTTTTAAGTTATCTAGGCTTTACTCTTCTACCATAACAAGAATAAAATTAAACCATGGAGGTTATCCCTCACACTTAGCCAAAATTGGAGTTAACATATCACCTATCTGCCCTTGCAACAACTCCTTAGAAGCAGACATCAACTACTTAATATTCTCATGTAACCTCCATAACACACATCGGTCGGAATTTTTAAATAAATTAATCCTACAAGGTGTCCAATTGCCCACAAATATTGTTATTCTGCTGAGTACATTCAAATAGGATATATACATAATAATTATGGACTTATGATCAAAGAAAAATCACAATTTAATTTCAATCTAATATCACGATAATAATGATAAAAATGTCTGTGGCAAAAAAACTACGGTTTAAAGCCAACCCACCACAAAAAAAAACTACAGGAAAGTAAATAGTGAGTTGGAATTAATTTATTGGAGTAAAATTGTACGCTGTGTGTTATAAATAAAAACTGTTATTTTTGAGTATGTACCACTTATTAATCATTCCATATGCGTAACATTGGTGTCAACGGTAGAAAGCACAATAATGTAGATACCTTGTCGAGAAGAAACCATTTTTAAAGCGACAGTACCGATATTGTCATAGACTGGAACAGACAAAAGTAACAGCTTTTGAAAACCGAAAGGTACTGCGGGGTAAGAAGAAATGTAAAATGGTAAGAAAAAGGATATCGATTTGAAGTTGGTCCGATGATGGCTAAAAAATGGACTTGAATGATAGCAAATCGCCAAATTTGATACAGTTGCTAAAGGCTACTAAACTCAGTGGTATTCCCTGTATCTTCGTGATGGTCTTGTATATTGTAAGTGAAAGAATGCGGATGGCAAAACTATTGTTTACCAGTTAGTATTGCCGAGAGCACACATGGAAGATGTGCTAGAACAACTCCATAGTAGCCGAGCAGGAGGATATTTTGGCATTAAGAGGACTCTGGGTACGTTACGAAAAACATACTATTGGGTCAGATGTTAACGAATAGTGTAAGTAAGCACTGCGACATGTGTGCCACAAGAACAAAAAATCGTGGAAAGATGGTCATTACCTTTCCGGTGCATCGAGTAGCAGTCGACATCTATCCATTATCCGTAACAGAAAACGGAAACAAATATCTGATTGTAATAATGGACTACTTTTTAAAATGGCCGGAAGTAGTACCTATTCCAAATCAAAAAGCAAGCCTGAATGAAGAAGCTTTTATAGAAAATGTGATTGTAAGGCACGGGGTACCATTGGACCTGCACTCTGATCAAGGAAATAATTTAGAGTCTAAATTGTGGCAGGAGGTGATGAAAATATGGAGCATCAAGAAAACACAAACGACAGCTTTCCACCCACAGTCCAATGGAATGGTTGAACACCACAATGAAACCATCAATCAATATTTGTCAATGATCGTAGCAGAAAACCAAAAGGACTGGGATAAAATGGTACCACTATTTCTTTTCTCCTAGAGAAGTGCCCTTCACGAATCAACAGATTACTCCCCATACATAATAATTACCTAGAGAAAAATGAAGGTGCCATATGACCTGCTCTTTGGGATGCCACCAGAAGATGAAGAGAAAAAGAGAAGTCCAGAGTTCGTAGAGTCACTCAGGCCAAAATTTAATAAGGTTCATGAGTTCACTAGACACCTAACTAGCAAAAAGATGAAAAAGTTACAGCGTTGCAGTCCTTATTTGGTGACTAAGAAAATCAATAATCTAGTGTACCATATCCAGTTAAATTTAAAAAATAAGCCGATTGTAGTGCACGTGAAAAGACTCGCCAGATATACAGGTCATAATCCCCCCAAATAGTAACATCTTGGAAATAGAAATGACAAGAAGTTAACCAAGACAGAATAATTTAGAGGAGGCAGCAAAATCTTAAAGGCCGGATCTGTCCAGTTTATCGTTCGAGTGTTCTGGCGCATTCGCCAAAATCAATCATTCTTGATTTGTGTGTTCTAGAGATTTGGGGAATATTCCGCTTGACAATATATAGAAACGTGAATTGGAAATAAAAAAAAATAGTATTAGTGGAAAATCTGTGGAAAAACGATAGTGACTTAAAAGTAATTTATTGAAGTAAATTATAATTTGTGATTTATAAATATTTATGAGTGTGTATTACTTATTAAACATCCCATAGGCGTAACAATACTAAACCACATTTTTTATCAATTTTAAGTAATAATAATTTCACAGAATAAATTACTATAAACCAATAGTTTTTGAATTGCTAAATAAAACTAGAATTTGTAAAATTATTATGTAATATATTTGATATCAATTTTTTTTTTGTCACCGGTAAAAAGAACACCCCCTAATAATTTCAAAAGTAACCATTTATATATTTTTTTAATGAGGTACTTTCAATTCCAATATGTTTTCTGAGAAATAAATATTTGGTAACCATTACAACATATTTACGATACGCCATCGGTAATCAATTCGAATCAAATCGGTGCTTGGAGTTCACGTCTTTAGTTATAAAGTGAGGACGTTTGACGTGTTCCTTTCAATAATAAATCATCTCTATGTGTCGACCACATTATTCTATAATAAATTATGGAACATTTTTAATTATATCTATACACGTATTTTGGTTTTAAATTGTATTTTAGCAGCGCTTTTTATGCAACTTCCGATATTATATAATATTTCATGAAACCTGATAAAACCTGTAAGGTTAAGGTCAAATTTCTATTACTTTTGTTTTACCGAAGTCTCACAATTTTACATTTAATCTTTTTTCAGATAATTGCATTCAGGCATATACTGTGTGTCCGTAAAGTATGGAATAAATTCGATATTTCCTAAACTAAAAGCCTTTTCAAAAAAATCTAAAACACATCGTTTTTTAATTTTAATGTTCCAAAATTTACAACAAAATTTCATTATACAGGGTAATACACATTAAGGTGACGACGTCATCGGTTTTTTTTAAATGTAACCCTGTATTTTTTAACAATTTTAGATCAATAAAAATCAGTTGATTCCAAAAAGGTTTAATTCATGGGGTCTAGCGGCAAATCTACGGATTTAGCACTAAACAATCTAGTAGAAAAGATCAGTCATTCCCTTAAACATAAGGAAATTGCGCTGGCAGCTGTTTTGGATATAGAAGAAGCGTTCAAAAACGCCCTTCCACAGTCACTCTATACATCAATTAGAGATAGAGGGATCGACAGTCAAATCTGCAAATGCATCAAAAGCATGATTGAAAACCGATATGTAATATCATCACTGCATGGAGAGTCGGTTAGGTTCAGGGCGGCGAAGGGGTGTCCACAAGGTAGGGTACTTTTCCCCCTAATGTGGTCACTCCTAGCCGACCTACTGGCCTGCTCACGACTAGAAGAAAGATGCACTCACAGAGACCTAATATTATGTAACGACAAGGCTATTGCAGCCGCTATTTTTTGGAAAGATATCCTATGACCCGGACACGGAAAGTAAAGTAAGTAAGTAAGTAGTGACTAATGGATAAAATGAGGAATAGTGTGATAAAGGAACGCTGAGGTGTAAAAGAAGATGTGGTTACAAAGATAGATAAAGGAATGCTTAGATGGTTTGGACACGTAGAAAGGATGTATAAAGGAAGATTGACGAAACAAATTTATAAGGTTTTTAAGTCGGTAGAGGTCGACCTCGGAGAACATATCTTGATCAGTGTTTTGAAGAAAGGCCAGGTCAAGAGTACCAACAACCGACGAGCATGTATGAGAGCACTAATAAAAGTAGAGGAAGCAAAAGATGTGTATAAGAACCGTAGCGGAAGTGGTCTCTGCCTACCACTATGGGAAAAAGGCGTGACTATATGTATGTATGTTTTTTTGAGATACATACGTATTTTCGAGATAATGTATCCTGAAAAATCAATTTTTGCGAAATAAGACGGGTTGGGCCATCGCATTAACATTTTAAGGTTATGTACAGGATGTGCCTTCTAAATATTTTGGTCTTTTTTTGTTGTTGCATCATTTAATACTACTTTTACCCTTCAAAATCAGCTAATGAGCGATCACATTAATTTTTTTATGCTAAGTTACGATCCCAACATCGTCATAAGCTTTCACAATAACTCCAAAAATCTCAGGCAGCAGTATTTTCAAGACTAATGTCGTTTTAGGTACATATGTAAATAAAAATTATAGTTTTCATACTTAATATTCATAGTCATCGAGCTCAAATATTCCTAAACACATATTCTTTAGAAAAATTAACCAGTAAAAAAATGAATGCCTTATGGGTTACTGCTCATAACTTTGTTGTGATCTATCTCATAAATTAAAATGATAGTAACGTTATAAAAAAAACCGTAGTTGACCGGTTAATATTTCAAAATCCTAAAGTGATGGCCCAATTCTGACTTTAGATTCGGATTCTACACAGAAAATTATTTCGAAAATAGTTCCCAGCTCTCTAACAACAGACAAGACCCCTTTTTTGTAGACCTGTCTAATCATACATCAAAAACTACTGTATAATGTGGTTCACTTACTAAACGTATACAAGTTCTGTTTTACTACTTCAGCTATAATTATAAAAACTTTTTAATGAGTGTGACATAATATATCTTGTACAAGTATCTTTGTGGAGTTTGGCATGCACGGGAGCAGTGAGATTGTTTGCTCATTAAATTTCTTTCTTATTTCAACGCCAAGAAATTCAAGTGAAGAGAACTTTAGCCTATAGTGTCAAGATGTTCAGTAAAAAAATTCCACAGCAAAAAATACGCATAAGTTATTCATGCAATTTTTTCGGGAACGAATAAATTCTTTATAACATACATAACAAAAAAATTTGAACACCCAGTAAGAGTTGATGATTTTTAATAAAATGTATACATATTGTTTGTTTAATTTAACTTCCTCAAGCGAGTGTAATAATTACCCCAAAATTTTTAAATAACATTGGGGGTCTTTTTAAAGCTCTGACAATTCTCTTTAGGGTAGTCTTTAAATTTTACATTTCTTCCCAATATTTTGAAACGCACATTCCGAAGAATTTCCGGAGGAATTCGACGGCACTCGTCAAAGATTCTTTGACGCAAATCTTCCGAAGACGCTCGTTGTGTTTTATAGATTTTACTTTTTAGATGTCCCCACAAAAAGAAATCGAGGGGCGATAAATCTGGCGACCGTGGAGGCCATTTAATGCTGCCTCTTCTCCAAATCCAATGCCGCGGAAAACTTTGGTCTAAATACTGATGAACAATACCCGCATAATGCGGAAGAGCACCGTCCTGTTGGAAATAAAAATGATCTTCGCCATACTGTGGATTACTTTCAAATACATATTAGTCAAGGCAGGGTCAATAGCGTCTTCCAGTAATCGCAAATACATTTCCCCAGTAAAATTGCCTGGTAGAAAAAAAGGACCCACTAGTCGGTCACCGCAAATGCCAGCCCATACAATTAATTTCTCCGGTTGCTGTGTATCTTCTTCTTATAGTGCATCTCCTATCGGAGGTTTGCTATCATCACAGCTATCCGGACCTTATTGCCTGCAGCTCGGAAGAGTTCAACATCGCTACAATTAAACCAGTCCCTTAGGTTTTTAAGCCAAGACACAAGGCGTCTTCCAATATTCCTCCTTCCACCAATCTTTCCCTGAACTATCAACTGGAGAAGTGCATATTTGGGTCCTCTCAGTATATGACCTAGATATTGAAGCTTTTCTCTTTTTTATGGTGTTAATGACTTCACATTCCTTATTCATCCGATTAAGGACTTCCATATTAGAGATCTTTTCTGTCCAGGGAATACGCCACATTCTACGGTAGCACCACATCTCGAAGGCTTGTAGTTTGTCTGTCATTCTTCTTGATAGTCCATGCCTCCACTCCATACAAAAGCGCGCGAAAAACACGTAACAACACAGCACCCTCATCCTAAGTCCAATCTTGATATCTCGACTGGTGAACAACTTTTTTATTTTCGTAAATGTTAACTTGACTATCTCTATTCTCGTTCTTATTTCTTTTGTTTGGTCACCCGATTGTCCTATCCAGACTCCCAGGTATTTGTATGACTGCACATTCTCTATTAAGATGTCTGCTACTGACACGTTTACATGGTTGTGATTTTGGGGGAACTTTGTAACTACCATTAACTTGGTTTTTTTAAGATTTATCTTTAGACCGTATTCGTTACATCGATCATTAAATTTCTCTAGATGTTGTATGTCTCTTTGATTGCTCGTTAACAAGACGGTGTCATCAACATATCGCATATTATTTATAACTTCTTCGTTAATAACTATCCCTACCGATTCTTCTTGCAAGGTTTTTTTAAAAATGGCTTCGCTATACAGGTTGAATAGTATTGGCAATAGGATGCATCCTTTGCTGTGTATGCACCTTGTAAAAAACTCTTGGGTTTGAATCGGACCAATAGCGGCAGTTGTGGCCATTTACCATCCAAGAAAAAACTGCACTCATCGGAGAAACATATTTTAAAAAGGAACTGTGGATCGTTCCCTGCTCGCGCACTCATTATTTAACGAAACTGCAAACGGCGGTCATAATCATCCTCATTCAGCTCATAGATTATACGTATTTTATATGGATGGAATTTATTCTTCTTCAAAATGGTTTGTCATTTATTTTCAGACTTAGTTCATTGTTCATTCCTGCAATTGTGATAGTATGGCTTGTTTTAATATTCATTATTCCACGTCCTAGATATGGGGTGGAGCGCGCCATACATGGTTAATAATTTTCGAGTTTGGCTATCTAGTTTGTTTATTTCAGATATGGTCCACTTAATAATTCCGAAACTGTATTGAATAATAGGGACTGCTAGATGTTTAATTGCAGACACTTTGTTCTTGGCATTTAGCTCGGTGTTTTTATTATTATCTTGGCTTTGAACACAAAATTCATACCTACGATCTTTTAAGAATAACAAGAAAGTAAAAAAACAGGAATTTCAGTTTCAATGTGTAGTGTTATATACACAATTTATAAATCGCATTATCTATGCGTTGATGAGATTCGTATTTATTTTTGGGGGTACTTACACGAATTTTATCAAATTTTTTGTATTGACAATGCAAATGTACACAAAATATTAATACAGTGATAAGGAAATAATTATTAATTTGTTAAATGAATATCAAATTGAAAGACAAAAACATACGACGACTGTTTTTAATCAAAATGATGCACAAATATAAATTCGGGTAAACTTGTGTGCTAAATTTTTATTGTATGTGTTTAGTTAAATAGTTCATTTTAATCGGGCTTGCAGGTTTGATTTAAAATATATATAAATATAGATAGATAATAAGATAATCATATAAAATTAAAAAAAAAAATTTAGAAATGTGTGTAATATTTAGAGCATCGTTAACATTTTTAAAATAAAGGTTCTGTCTATGGCAATGTTTTTCATATAATAAATTTAAATTTAATAGCTGCGCAATCAGTTTTAAGTTGTTTAATACATTTTTTAAAAGGGGTTGGTATTTTTTATATACAAGGTGTTTAAAAAAAGGGACCCCGTCTCTAGAAAATTAAAAAATAATTGGGGTTCGTTAGTAAAAAAATTTCGTAACGCCATCCGTATTCCGGATAAAGGGCGTTAAAGAAAAACTCTTATTTTCGAAATTTCGTCGAATTTTTGTCTGCTGCTTATTTAATGTGACAAAATTATGAAAGTATATATGTATGTGACTCAGTCACGTGCTATTTATAATACATAGGTAAATAACAGAATAACGAGAATAACAAACCAACGAGAAACGATAGCTTTGCCGGAACGTTTGATATTTGTGAAGTTGATTTTTGGTGACCGTACCATCGAATAATAACAAACGAGACGTTTAAAATGCTTGAGATACTTAAAAATTTTGCTTTTTTGTATCCTACTTCCTACTACTATTATAAGCGCGAAAGTTTGTGAGTATGTATGTATGTTTGTTACTCTTTCACGCAAAAACTACTGAATGGATTTTAATGAAACTTTACAATAATATGGCTTATACATCAGAATAACACATGAATTGTGGATTGTAGGGGGGGGGGTCGTGAAGGCTATGCTGCCTCTCAAGCACTTCGACCTACCAGATTTTTTGTGCATAACCCTTAATCTATTCGAGGCCCGGGATTCCGAGACTTCGTACAAAGTTTATCAGTTTCCTGAGAGCTTAGTTCCTGACATCGGGGGACTTTAGGAAGGCACCTTTCAGTAACTTGAGCCTCTTGCAAAGAAGCGCTGGGCATTCGCAAAGTAAATGTTCTGCAGTTTCAGCAAAGTTCTCGCAGTAGCGGCAACTATCACTCTCTGTTTTGCCCATCTTATTCAGGTGATACCCCAGAGGGCAGTGCCCAGTGAGGAGTCTCGTCACCAGTTTTAAGTCTTTCTTGTCCAACTTGAGAAGCTGTTTAGCTTTCCTTTCGCTTGTATTTGTCCTGGCCCATTATTCCAGTGAGATTTCATTTCATCTGTTTCCCAGCGTCAAACCTCTTCTTTTAAGTGGGCCTTGGAGAGTCCACAGAAGGGTTCTTCTGGGCTGAAAAATTGTGTATGTGACCCTTTCTTGGCAAGGCAGTCTGCTTCCTTGTTGCCTTTAACTCCCTTGTGACCTGGAACCCACATCAGAATTGTTTGCTGCCAGTTGTCTCAGGGATTGTTTACAGTTTCAAGTCAGCTTAGACTCACAAGTGTATGACTTCAGAGCTTTTAGTGCTGCTTGGCTATCTGATAAAATATAGATATCTGCCTTTCGGGTGTTTTGTTCGATGCACTCCTGGGCACATATATCTATGGCATGTAATTCTGCTTTAAAGATGGTTGGGGTTTTACCAAGGGGTTTTAAAGAGCCTTAAATTTGGCCTTGTAACGCCCACTCCAACCCGTTCATCCATCTTGGATCCATCAGTGTTACACACTAAAGCATCCTTTTTACAAAAACGTGCTTACTACAGTGTTAAAATAAATGTCTGCGCTTTTTTTACACAAAGATAATAATAAATTGTAGAAATGGCAATTAGCATACCCAATCTACTTGAAATTGTATACACAAGCTTCCATATTTTAATGTAAATTCATAAAATGGTTGATAAATGTGTCTTTAAATAAAATCAAATAAAACGAGTTCGAAACAAGTGGATAGTTGATAAATTCTTTAAATACTGCACAAGCTATTGACTTTTAATATTAAGGACACATTCGATATTTCTAACACTAATTTTAACATTAAGCTTGATTGATTTGTTGTACAAATAACATACATGCTTCTACAATGTTTGAACAAAATATGTGTTTATTAAGAATAAAAAAAAAATAATTCCACCTTACAATCCTCAGGGATTCTACTTCCTTAATTTTCAAAAGGCAATTTTTTTCGATTTTAAAATTTTTAAATTGAGAAGAAAGCCTATACTTTTTTTTCCATTTTAAAAGTTGGTGAAGAAAGAAAAAACGACATACTTATCTAATATTTAGGGCATTTCAGGTAAAGCGCACAGCGAAAAAAATGAGAGGATCTTTAAATGTCAGATTTGTTGTCCGCACGACTTGTATCCGTCATATTAATATCCCTTAAATATGTCAATAAGTCTTCGGACGATTTATAATTATTTGCAATTTGTCTATACTATATTTCGAAATGGTACGGAGTAATAAATCCTACTTATAAATGCAAAACGCTAACAGAGTAGTCAAACAAACTTTTATGATTTCTAAATGGTCCGCTGTTATTAGTGTGCATAAAAAAATATTTTTTGTCCACTCTTACCCCCTCAAAAGTCTATATTTGACATAAAAAAAACCTAACCAAACATGGGTCCTATAGCTCAATTAGTCTTCGGACGATTTATAATTATTTGCAATTTGTCTATACTATATTTCGAAATGGTACGGAGTAATAAATCCTACTTATAAATTCAAAACGCTAACAGAGTAGTCAAACAAACTTTTATAATTTCTAAATGGTCCGCTGTTATTAGTGTGCATAAAAAATATTTTTTGTCCACTCTTACCCCCTCAAAAGTTTCTATTTGACATAAAAAAAACCTCACCAAACATGGGCCCTATAGCTCAATTTTAGTTTCTCATTTAATTAACAGAACATTTGATAAGTTTTTTTTTTGATGAAAGAATAACAGCAGAAATTAAAATGAAAATGATAAGTGCTATTAAGTATCAAAAAAGTGATAACACGAGGGTAATAAGATTCGACGTGAAGGAGAGTGAACTAGATATATCAATTCAAAAAGATCCAAGTAATTTCGTTAGTGTGGATTCTCTTTTTCTTTTTAAACAGCTTTAATTGTCTTATGGGTTCCTTAATATTCATCCAGATTTGTGGGAAACGAATCCAGAATTCGTTGAAGGTAAATTTTTTTTGAAGAGTTTGGTCGTCAATGATGTAGCGGAGCGAGGTGTAGCTCTTATTACTGCTTAAATAGAAACGACGAGCAAAAACAATTTTTACTCCAATTAGTTTAATATCACAGACAAAAATTCCCAAATTGCACTAAAACAACACTCGCCAGTGAAGAAAAAACCAAATTACTGGCGTCTCAAAAAGACGTATTTTTCTTAACTGATGTATTGTACTCTAATTATCATTAATAAAAAAGTAATATAAAAATAAAAAAAAGTAATAATAATATTATAATGTATAACAAAGTTATAATCTATAATTACTTGTAATTATACAAATAATTTATTTATCTTATTATTACCATGAGTGCTGCCACCTACACTACGTACTAACAACCATTTTTGAAATCTGTAATCCATAAAAATACATCCGGTCGGACTTCCGGTTTGATTCTTATATATATCGAAATCACCTAAAAAGCACTTAATTTGTCACGTTACGGCAGCAGACGAATTTTAAAAATCGTCCCTTACCTCTAAAAAACGAGCACGAAAATAATGAACTCAGCACCAAATTAGCACCATACAAGGTACTTTCGGAAATCGTAGAATTTTGCCTGCTGCCGTCACGGAGGTGTAAGCTATCAAAACCTTATATTGGGAGAATCCCCAAGAGTAGCTTTATCAAATTACGTAATAATATATAGGGTGTTCTATTTAAATAAAAAAGTTGTAGTCAACTTCCGGTATAACCGAAAGTAGTTGAAGGCTCTAAATATTTTAGATTAATTCGGCATATCTGAAAACCTTACACCTCAAATTTTCATTTTTTAATTATGTCAAGTTTTTCTAAAACGTCTAATTGGAACTCCCATGAATTATCCTGTTTCATAAAATCGACTACCTATTTCTTTAGAATACGAGTAAATATAGTACTTCCTAGTAAGAAGCGGTCGGGTTAGAGATCTGGGAAACTAGAGAACTAGCCAGCAACAATCTTTTTAATGTTTAAATATAAAAAGAAAACTTGGACAGATCCTTCATTCCCCTACGCGGACGTTTGAAAAGTTAGGTTAGGTAAATAATCAAATTGTTACAATTTTTTATGCGATATAACGTTTCCTGCTCCAAATTTTATCAGAGCAAGGTGACTTACACACTCTTAAAAGAAAAATAAATCAGTGGCAAAAATAATTTTAGCAACCAATGTAATGAAACTTTTTTAACTCATAGTGGGCATAACATTAAAGATTTGAAAGGTTAAATAATGTTGAGGACATCATGCAATTATATTTGACAAACCTGCATTAAAAAATCGAGAGGTTTTTTTAAAATTTTAGCTATTAAATTGTTAAAGAATACCTGATAAACTTTTAAGAATCTCGATCCGAACTTTACAATCTGTAAGTACGTTTAGTTTCAATTTTATTTGTTAACGACATGAAATAACAATCCTTTTTATTAGTTAAATTCAATCTTACCCTGTTTCCGTGTCTGATGATAGTTTCTTCTAAAGCCTGCACCCATTTTTGCCTCTCTTCGGCGTCTCTAGCTTGAAAATGGAAGGTCTTGTGATCCACGGTTACTGTAAACGTACTATCGTCTTCATCGTCGATACCGATAACTGCACCTTTTAATCGAACGCAACCTCTCCGAACTCCGCGCATCATTTTTTCTTTAGACTGGAACAAAAAATTACAATTAGTTACTATAACAGTACACAAAACCAAGCACCAGGAAAAGACTAATATATATATATATATATATATATATACATATATATATATATATATATATATATATATATATATATATATATATATACATATATATATATATATATATATATATATATATATATATCACCAAACAATAAGATCTATTCTAAGAAACCCCAAACACAAAATTAAATTAGAAAATCAAAGTGTCAACAACGTGTCATGTGGAAATTGCAATTTAACCTACGTCGGGCAAACTAATCGAAGAATCTCTGCCAGATTAGAAGAACACAAGTTAGCCATTAAAAACAAACAACTAACATCTGCCCTCTTTCAACATCAACACGAAACTGGTCACCAAATTAATTTCAACAGCTGCCAACAAACAAATAGCCAATATCGAAAATTACAAAACAAGAACAATACGTGAGGCCATTGAAATAGAGAAGATGGGGCACCTTAACAAAAGAGACGATGCTTTGCACTTACCATCTACATGGAAAACCATAATTAAAAAAAAAGCGAAACCACAATGTCTGAACACAATCGACCAAACGAAATTTTGAAGGGGGTGAAGCCAATGCCAACCAATGAGCGCCGTTACAATCTTCGGCGCAAACCTATAAATATCACCTGATTTAACAACAGAAACTCTCAGTCCTTATCCGACCATCGAAGACTACGCATTGAAAATGCCAAGTGAGATCTTGGCGAAACGTCTGCCAAAAACCAAACGGTTTTTAACTAACAAACGGATGCAATCCCGGATCGATATTTCATCATATATATAAAATGAAAAACGATGTATTTTCTACCGTACTATAACTGTTTCTTATTGGTTTCTTATTCAGGTTTGCGGTCTGTGACAAATGAAACTCATTCGTTTTTTTTTAATTCTCTATATTTCGTCAATATTTATTGACTTCATCAGGAGAAGGCTAAAAGTAAATAAAATTTAAAAAGAAGGAAAATACTGTAGTTGCACAAAAAATGAAAAATTACTTACAAAACATAGGGTCAGTCACTTAAAAACAAATAAAAATACATATAAATGTGTTCGACGGCACATTCAGACTAGAAATGTAGAATTGTGATAAATGTTCATTTATCAAGAAGAGAGAAAGAAACTCTAGGTAAAAAAGGCCAAAAATAACACAATGATTTCTTTCTTTCTTTTACAATGTGATTAATATATATTTGAACACCCTGTATATGTATATATTTAGTGTTCAAGATGCGTAAGAGTATGTCCCTAACGCCGCACCGCACATAGCATTGCAGAGTCGTCCAAATGTAAGTTTGGGACACACACGGGGTCGGTATGTGAATGCTCAGAGGTGTTTTTACTGTCATTACCATAGGAACAGCAGTGACCAGGTGCGTTGATCTGAAGCTATGCACTAGGCAGTACCTATTTGTTTGTCGAGACTTTGCCAAAGTTCTTGTTTAAGTTTTTCATTAATTATTTTTGTGTTGATTATCGGCAGTGCGATTTTATTTAAATTTCCTTTTAGTTTACAGTAACACCTAGTACTTATAATGTAGTGTAATATTGACAATTTACAGATCATGCAGGCGGAGAGAGGTTTTATACCTAATAGACTACTAATTTTTTAAATTTGGTAAAACACCTCAATATATTCACAAAATTATTACAGTATTGTAGTTGATTGAAATCGTAAAAAATGTATTCAGTTGGTTATTGTCCATCTCATCTGCGTTTCGTTCACGTAATTTTCTATTTTTAGGAACCAAGAGTGGTGACTATGATGATGAGATGAACCACTTTAATTTTATGAAGTGAGTTCAAAACACAACTTTTGCTTAATCTACAAAAAACTTATGGTCATGGTAGTCAACAATGCATCATATAACAATGTCACAGTTGAAAAAAATGTAACATCATCAAGTCTCCTTAAGGCGCATATGATTAAATGATTACAAGAAAAATATATCCGGTTTGGTGATAAATTAACAAAACCTGACTTGTATAAAATCATACCGACAAATAAACCACGGTTTCCAATTGTTTACGTATTGGACGCAGTATTAGAAGGGCATGCTCATCGAGTCCTTCGTTTGCCACCGTATTATCCTGAATTAAACCTGATTGAAAAAATATGGGTTCTCGATCCTTTTAAATGGTTTGAAAATAGTTTTGATGTCATATTTTGCTAAGAAGATCGAGAACTATCTGAAACCTGCCAAGGATAAGAGAGCCTCACTAAGTTCTGCAGGTGTTTATCGTATTTCATGCACTTGTGGAAGTGTCTACATTGGCACAACTAAACGATCCATTAACACCAGGATCAAAGAACACAAAGCCAACTGCCGTCTTGGACATACAGAAAAATCTGTCGTCGCAGAGCACACACATAATAATAATGATCACATAATTAAATTCGAAGACACCCAAGTTTTATGCACCACATCTACATATTAACCGAGGCTCTATAGAGAAGCGATTGAAATACATAACTAAAATTACAACGCTGCTGTCGTCAAACATAAGGAGAACGAATATCCTGAACAGTCCTGAAATACCCACCAAAACGTATATAACCTGCGATCGTGACATACAAATGTAACAAACTGTCAGCCGACAAAAATACATCCACTCGTGATGGCGAAACATCGGCAATTATCTTTGGCTTACGACGGCCTAAGAACCCGAAAAACCATACACCACTGGTGATTAATGTTTCTTTACCCATCATGCACAACGCGCCATATGGAATGGTCGAAAAATACTAAGCTCGATTTAGGAGTACGATGGTCAGTGCGCCGTTATAGCCCCCTTATGATCAAGCGCAATTAACTTTATAATAACATTTACCTCACACAGGGATGCTATGGTGCAATACTAAGTGCGATTCAAGGTGCGATAAGGCGTTATGGCCACCGACTTAGAAAACCCATTATTAAGTTACTCATTATTTTATTGAAATTGTATGTGCATGTAAGATGTCAGGTCAAGACCATCATAAATTAACACATGCACGTGGTAGTATTGTCCCTTTTAACGACATATTTATTCCTCTGAGGGGGTTCAAGGGGCTGATATACCTACATATAACTTTTTAGTAATCAGAGGTTCTATTGTGCAATTTTATTAGTCAAAACAAGTCAGTATAAAAAAATCAAAATGGTGCGTAAAGTGCAACACTTTATGGTTAATTTTGTATCAATAAAGTCTACGATATCTATTTCTTTTTCACTAGATCCTATACATGACGAAAAATTATACAATTATATTCAAACACGAACGCTTATATTAAACTGCGCTTGTCTCTGTAGAAACAACCTAGCAGGTATATCTGACAGATTATAACCTCTATAAAAGTATCCCGAGTGTCTACAATTTTTTAGACACGACATTACTCCAAATCGGATAGTCAAATGTGAAAATGAAAACATAATTCAATTATTAAAACTTTTAGTACAGTTACGTAAAAGTTAATAATAATTTGATGTTAAATAAACGTTGCTTACATATATTTATTTACAAAATTTGGATTTTTACCACAATGTCAGCTAACATAATTTATTTAATAATATTCGGGGGGTTATATTTTTTATTAATTTTGCCTTTTTATGCTAAATGGAAATCCACTGTAAAATAGTACCTAGTGATTTTAGTAGGTTATACGGCATGTAGGTGAATGAAATACGTACATTTTTTTTTAATTAAAAATTTCAAAAAAAAAGTTATGGTTATGGTTAATTACTCGTAACAAATACCAAATAAATTGTAAGAATACTTTGATAAATAGTTATCTAATCAGCAAAAACTATTAGTACCTAAGTGAACATTTTGTAAAATGCTTTAGGAAAATGACATAAGTTATTAACAATTCATTAATGAAAGAATATATTTCTCAAGAACGAAAAAACATTGTCAACTTATAACCGAGCCAAAATGGATATCCCACATACGATGAAAAATATCATAATGAAATATGAAGAGCTGATGGAAAAACATTCTGGTAATATCTTATTTATTTTTTAAGAGTTTGGTGATAAATTTGTATTAGAAGTACTCTGTTTTAAACCTGTAATGTAATTTGATTCATAATTATTAAAAAATATTATGTTTTATAGTCAATAAATATTAATACATTAGTACATTGTACAGGGTGAGTGAAACTAGATGTCTCAGTTCTATTATTAGAAAAGGAAAGACAAGATTGAGTAAGGTCCATTTTAAGCCTAATTTGCATATTTCTCCATATTTCCAAACTGAGGTAATGACGTTATACATTTTTTTTCAGAAACATACCTATATTTTGGCATATTTAAAACGATCTCATTTTCTGAACAAATTTTATCGAGAAAAAAATTTAGTATCTTTTTTCGTTATAAAATTATAAGCAAATTTGTAAAAAAAAGTATTATCAAAAATTCTCAATCGTCACGATTTAAACAAGTAGCCTTTGCAAACAAATAGCAAAGTCGCATATGTCAATAATTAATCATTATTAATTAGTATTATTTATTTATTTAACATTACAAAATACAAAATTTGTTACTACTAATACCATAGAAAGAAACAACGTATTGAATCAAATACAAAAATTTTTCAATGCATTCACCTACTACTTCCAAACACTTATCCAATCTCCGCCTTACTTCTCTCACTGAAGCCTTACGTAACATTTCTCTAGATAATTCATCGCAAGCATTTCTGATTTTTTCTTTTAAATGTTCCAATTTAACAGATGGTGTACTGTAAATTTTATTTCTCAAAGTTCCCAATAGAAGAAGTCTAGTGGAGTAAAGTCCGGTGATTTAGGCGCCCACTGTATCGGTCAATTTATACCTATCCAATTTTCTCCGTACGTTTCATTTAAATATTGTTGGACAATTCTTGCTTTATGCGATGGAACTCCCATCATGCTAGAAACACATGTTTGCTCGCAGCTGTAATAGCACATTTTCGAGATATTATTGCAAATATCCTTTCGTAAAAAATATGGAGAAATCAAATTCCCATTAATAATACCACTTTTTCTTCCTAGTCATTTCTTCATTGCAGAAGAGTTGTGACATCATGTCTATGAGCATTGATGGGTCGATTGTCTCCACTGCTGTCGGTCTTCCGCTACTCTTAAATTTGTCTGCAAGGTTTGCCCTGTAATCTCTTTAATTTGGTCTATCCATCGTGATGGAGATCTTCCTCTTAACCTTTTACCTTTCACTTTGCTCTGCACGATAAGTCTTTCTAGATTGTCTTGATCTCGTCTGGTGATGTGTCCGAAGTAACCCAGAATGGATAATGGATAATCGATTGTTGATTCCTAATTCGCTTTATACTGACAAATTGGTCCGGTGTGCAGTCCTGCGTATCCGCCAGCACCACAATTCAAATACATCTATTCGTTGCCTGTCGCTCGACTTTATTGTCCACGATTCGGAACCATATGTAAATATCGAAAACACTAAGGTGTTAACCAGGGCTCTTTTAGTGTTTCTGGTTATGCAACCGTCTTTCCATATCTTGGATAAGTTTGGCATTGCTGTCCTCGCTAATACTATCCGTCTTCTTATTTCTGTTTCGAACCCTCCCTTGCTGTTTATTAGCGATCCTAAATGGATGAATTCCTCTAATACTTCAGTTCTATTTTGCAGATATCTCAGATCTCAGAACTGTATGGTGTTACTCCTATCAATGATCATTAGCTTGGTCTTGTATAAATTTATATTGAGATTTAGAGCTCGGCTTTCATTTGCAACCTGATCAAGAAGTGCAATAATCTCGTCTTCACCTCTTGTTATTAGGGTTATGAATTATGGATTATGAATCTTTCTACCATTGATTGATACACCTCCTTCAAAATTCTCTAGGCTTGAAATAACACGTTCGGCGTATCTTTGGGCGTATAACTGAACTGCTTTTCTAAGGTTCTTTTGAGATTCCCCATAAACTTAAAACACGTCGACTTTTTCGTTGAACATGAACATTTTTTAAAGTCAAATCACAACAAAACAATATTTGTCAACCATTAGTTTAATTATTGACACATGTGACTTTGCTATTTTCCGAAGGCTACTTTTTTATATCGTGACGATTGCGAATTTTTGATAAGACTTGTTTTTACAAATTTGCTTATAATTTTATAACGAAAAAAGATAGCAATTTTTTTCTTCACAAAATTTGTTAGGAGAAATTTTTTCTCTTATCTTTTTAAAAACACCAAAATATAGGTGTAATTCTGGGGGAAAAATCGATATTACTTTCCAAATATGTAAATTGAGCTTAAAATGGCCCCTTCTCAAACCCATTTAAGAACATCTTTTCGGATTTTTTCTATCGTTTTTCCTTTTCTAATAATAGAGCTGAGACATCGAGTTTTTCTCACCCAAATCACACTGCTCAAATTAGATCAAGTCTAAAATTAAACTCTTTTACCTCTCAGTTACTACGATAAAGAATAATATAAATTGGATTTTTAATATTTTTATTTCCAGGAAAAATCGAGAGAATATAAAATATATGTAAAGGTTGCTCCGATTTTTCATTATTTTATAACAAGAGAACTACAAAACTTTGGTATCCTCATTTGGTACCTAGTCTTTAGAATTTTTACTGAATTTAAAAATAATCAGAAAAATATAATTATAGTCTATTTGGAAATGCAAGACAGCACAGTTTTTATGGCAGAGGTTCAAAACAGTTGTTATACCTACATGATTGTTTAAGGCAGAAAAAACGTAGACATCGATGCGTTCGTATCTCAGATTTTACTAGAACCACCCGGACAAACCTCGAACACAATAAATAATAAAATGCAAATGAGCAAATCTTAATACATACATACATACATATAGTCACGCCTTTCATTTCCTTTTATTTGCTACGGTTCTTACACACATCTTTTGCTACCTCTACTTTCATCAGGGCTCTTATGCATGCTCATCGGTTGTTGGTACTCTTGACCTGGCCTTTCTTCAAAACAATGTTGATCTGATCAAGATATGTTCGCCGAGGTCGACCTCTACCGACTTGTCCATTCATACTCGCCTTATAAATTTGTTTCGTCAATCTTCCTTCATCCATCCTTTCTACGTGTCCAAACCATCTAAGCATTCCTCTATCTATCTTTGTAATCACATCTTCTTTTACACCACATCGTTCTCTTATCTCACTATTTTTTACTTTATCCGACCGAGTCACTCCGGCTATACTTCTCAGACTACTCATCTCCGCAGTATTAATCCTATTTTCATGCTTCTTCTGCCAAACCCAACATTCACTACCATACATAAGTGTAGGAACCAACACACCTCTATGCACAGCCAGACGTGCCTTTCTTGACACTTTATTGCTGTTCATAAAGCTATGCAGTGCCCCATTTATCTGTTTTCCTGCAAACACCCTTCGCTCAATGTCACAGTCATACTTTCCATCTCTCGTAAACTTTGAACCCAAGTACATTTACTTGTCCCACTCAGTTTGTCATGCTTTTTTCATCATGCATAACATTAACCATCGCCTGCAACTCCTTTTTAGATGACGCTAATATGACTTAATCATCGGCGTAAAGAAGGTATTTATTTGACGATAAAATCATTCATTTTCAATACATACGCAATCTCTTTTAAATCTTTTAAACAATCGTTTATGTATCAGTTAAATCTTACGAGATAAATAAAAACATTTATTTTTTAGTGACTGAGAATGAGCATTTAATTTTTTACCAGTTACTACATAAGCGTCCTTACCACGTATAACGTTGTTATTGTGACCATTGTAAAGCGGATATTACACTGCACAGCTGAACAAAAAAAATGTTTTTGTTGTTGCCCTGGATATTTCTGCAGCTTCTGATTTCAAGTACACGGTTTACAAATATATTTATGAAAGTACTGAATTGGCTCTGGTTTTTATGATTTTGGTGTATTTATAATATTAAAAATAATAAACAATTTACGCCGGCTCCTCTGAACACGAGTTATTAATAAGGGTTTGATTTCTGGTTAAAATTTGCTTTTTGCACATTTATTTCCCGCATACATACATAACGTGATTGTGCAAGTGATTTCCCGCACTCTTCACTTTGTTAAACTGTCAGAGATCATTATTTAAGAAGATTGCAGGACGCATGACGCGCGTTTGGGTAAGTTGCTAATGTGAGGATGCGTAGTAGACATTAAAGGTTTTATACGAAATAAAACGAGGAAATATTTAACTTGACAGTCTACAAAATATTCTATCTTGCAGAATATTTATTCTATTTATGCCTCAAAAGTGGTTCGTATGCCCTCAGAAACTCTGATGTTGCCAAACTCGCAGCATTCAATACAATCTACAAGTGGTAGTAAATATGAAGGTGGAACAACAGCTCCACAGTTTTTTCTAAAATGAGCTCAGGGATTTAATACGAAATCTTAATTTATTAAAACAAGCATCAGAACTTCTTGCATCAAGACTAAAATAAAAGAACTTATTAGAACCTAAAGTAACAATTACAGCATCATCATCATCATCATGCAGCCGTCTGCGTCCACTGCTGGACATAGGCCTCTCTTAAATTGTTCCAGGTTCTCCTGTTCTGGGCAACTTGCATCCAGTTTTTAGTCACCCTTCTTAGATCGTCCGCCCATCTAGTTGGAGGTCTTCCTTGATTTCTTTTGCTGTCTCTTGGTCTCCATTCCATGACTCGTTTGGTCCATCTATCATCTCGAAGTCTCGCCAGATGACCCGCCCAGTTCCATTTCAAGTTCGCGATTTTTTCAATGACATCCTGAACTCCTGATCGTCTTCGGACTTGTTTACTTGGTAAGTGATCTCTTAGGCTTATCCCTAACATAGCACGTTCCATTGCTCGTTGACTTATTCTCAGCTTACTTACTGATTTTTTTGTTAGTGTTAAGGTTTCCGCACCGTATGTTTGCACCGGTAAGATACATTGATCGTATACTTTACGTTTGAGACATATTGGTATGTTGCCTCTTAAAATATGACTCAGCTTTCCGAATGCCGCCCAGGTTAAGCCTATTCTCCTGTTTATTTCATGCGTTTGATTATCTTTTCCTATTTTTATTTCGTGTCCTAGGTATTTATATGTTTGTACTTGATGTATAACATTATCATTGATGTTTATGTTATCACTCATTACCATATTTGTAAGAAATTTTATCTTTTCGAAGTTCATTTTTAGTCCAGCTTTCTCAGATGAATTTTTAAGTGTTTCTATCATGAATACTGTGTCTTGCAGATTGTCTGAAATTAGAACAATATCGTCAGCGAATCTTAAATGATTTAGCATTTGGCCATCAATGTTAAGGCCGATATTCTGCCATTCAGTACTCTTAAATACGGTTTCCAGAGCCGCTGTGAATAGCTTCGGCGAGATGTTATCACCTTGTCTTACTCCACGATTGATGGGAAATTTTTCGGTATTCTCGTACAGGCGTATATTCGATGTAGCATTTTGGTATATATTTCTAATTAAAGTCGTGTATCTATAATCCACTCTACTTTGTTTAAGTGCTTCTAATATTACATCCAGTTCTACTGAATCAAACGCCTTCTCGTAATCTATAAACGTCAGAACCAATGGTCTATTATATTCTATACATTTTTCAATTATACTTTTTATGGTTTGTAAATGATCGTTTGTGCCATATCCTGCTCTAAAACCTGCCTGCTCTTTGGGCTGGTAAAAGTACAATTTAGGTGTTAATCTTTTCGTTAGAATTTTCATGAACAATTTGTACATATGTGTCAGAAGACTTATAGGTCTGTAATTCTCTAGTTTAGTGATGTCACCTATTTTATGTAATAGGATTATGACTGCATTGTTCCAATCGTCTGGTATTGTTCCTTGTTCTAGACATTTATTTAGCAAATCTCTCAGTGATCGATAAAGGAGGTCTCCTCCAGATTTTATCGCTTCTATAACTATTTCGTCACTACCCGGGGCTCGGTGATTTTTCATTTCGTTACTAGCTGCTCTTACTTCCGATAGTGTTATAGGCATCAGCACTTCCGACCCTTGATTTATAAGCGTTTTTACTCTTGGTGGGGGTTCGTTTTGCTGTCTTTGACTAGTATAGAGATTTGTATAGAAATTTTCAGCCACCTTAAGGATAGCCTTTACAGCCAATTACAGCATACACAACAAGAAAAGTGAAATATTACCATTTTGTAGCGAAAATAAAGAACTTGTCTTCTGTAATACTATCGCAGAATTACTTTTAGACATGGGCTTGAAAAAATATAAATCTATTGATTGACGACTCTTCATTGAAAGCTGCAAATAAGTTTTTTTTGGGTATGAAGAAGTTGAAAGCTGGAATATTCGATAGCCCTCAAATTTGGACAATAATGGAAGATACAAACTTTATAAAAATAATGACTAATTCTGAAAGTAAAGCTTAAAGAAATTTGTGTTGGTTGTAAAACAATTCTATGGTAACTATAAAGCACCAAATGATAGAGAAATTGTGCAAAAGATGTTGGAAACCTTCAATATTTTAGGAACGATCTACAGTCACCTGAATATATTTTCAAATAATCTGGGAAATTACAGTGAGAAGCAGGGAGAATGCTTCCACCAAGATCTAAAATTGATGGAGGAAAGATATCAGGGTAGATGAAACCGTCACATGACGGCAGATTACTGCTGGTCTTTACAAAGGGATTCTCACACAAAAATTACGAAGGAAAAGCTTATAAGATGTATTTTTCCAAATTGTAACATTGTTTTTGTTAAGTTTTCTCTTTTTTTACATCTACGTAAATTAAATTATTGACACAAAACAGTATTTTTTAAATAAAAAAAAAATTTGTACTTGTTTTTTCTTTCTTATACTTACTACCTTTTTAAAGTGTAATATAAAAATAAAGATTTAAAAAAAACCAAAGCCAATATTCCAAAATCATTCAAAGTTTCATAAATTGTTGGCATAAATTTACTATAAATTATTTTCATATCAAGGGCAACAAACCACTGTTGGACCAGTGCTATCAGTATTAAAGTCATCATTACTTAGTTTATTCTTAAATAGGAAAACTGTAGTCATCGTGAAATGCTAAAAGAATAATGAAGTAGTAATAAAGAAAGACTTTCGAACGTAATGACATTTATATTGATCGCCGAAGGTCTGCTTAAGAGATAAATTAAGATAATATATTAAGCTTCATTTATTTTAGATTCTCGAGTGAAAAACTGGATGCTGATGAGCGGAGTAGGTCCAACATTATACATAATTATAGCTTATTTGTGTCTGGTATTGCTATTAGTACCGGCTTTTATGAAAAATAGAGAGCCATTTAAATTAACCGTCTTAATTAGATGTTACAATGTTAGTCAAATAGTCATTTGTGGAGTGCTCTTTTATATGGTTAGTACAAAAATTAGTCCGCTTCTGGTAGCCCACTTTTCACAACTACAACGAAAACTTGACCCCCCTCCAGAAACTCAGAAACCAAGAGTTTGTTGGAAAAAAAAAACACGTCATATTTTATTGGAAGGGGGACGAATTTTCATACAAAATTTATACCAAAAAATGCAACTCACTGCAGCCGCGCATCAACCCCCAATTTTTTTTAAATAGCAAGTGTGGTCAAGTGACAAATCATTTGACAGGTAATTTAATTCTCTACGCAACATTGTATTTTTTTTTTAATTTTTAAAATAACTTTGAAGATATTTTGGAATTACGAATTTATTTTAATATCAGCAATAACAAAAAAACTTAAAATGTCTCCAAATTATTTAATAGTCCAGTAAATTGGGAAATGGCAAATTAAATTTCGAAGTGTTCCTTTTATCCCTCTAAAACGCATTCCTCTCCTTTCACCATACTACCATATTGGTATTTGATTTTTTCAGTTGCAAGGTAGAATTTTTACCTCTGGCCGTTCTTATGGACTTTCAGAAGAATTAAATGTTTTTCTGAAAATCGTCAGATAGTTTTTTATCGAATTAATCTTTATCATTTTTCTTCTTTTTTGCCACACTCTCTTTTACCACTCCTTTTATATTCATTCCTTGCATCGTTTAAATTCTCAATCGTTGCCTTTTGCGTTCTTTGATTGAATTTTGTAGCCAGCCAATCCAACCAGGCTTTTTTCGTCTCTGGCACTGCTTTTTAACAGGCTTATATTAGTTTCCCCTGTATACTTAGATGTTTGTTTGTAACTGACTCTTTGGCCCCGATTTTGCCCTACTTTAAGCGATCAGATTTAATTTAAACTTCAAACACTTGTCAATGCAATAATTCGATCAAAATATCCGATTATCCTAATTATTTTCGCCAGGATTCATAAATTCCCTCAGGGAACCTTTGCATGAGAGTAAGAGAAATAGAACTAGCGCGAAACAAAAATACGCCACAGTTTTTACTTTCCAAAATAAGTAGTTTGCCTATTATCTAGTAGATAGCGCCACTAGCAATTTACAGTAATACAAATGATAGTTTGTATTTTATGTTGCATTAAAGAATAGTGTTAATTTTTTAAAATACTAATGATAAAATCAAATTTTCTTTAAATAACATTTGTTTTATAATATTAACAATGTATTCAGTGTAACAGGTGTATTTTTAACACGCTTTTATTAGTTTCACCTGTATGTTTGTTTGTAACTGACTCTTTGGCCTCGATTTTGCCCTACTTTAAGCGATCAGATTTAATTTAAACTTCGCACACTTGTCGAAGACCGACGACAATACAATAATTCGATCAAAATATCCGATTATCCTGATTAGTTTCGCCAGAATTCATAAACTTCTCCAGGGATATTTTGCACGAGAGTAAGAGAGATAAAACTAGTGCGTCATATTATAATTTACACAATCCAATATACTTGTGAGAAACGTGCCGAGGGATGAAGGGCAAGAGGGTGAGTAAAACAAATTGAACTAAAAAGCGAAAAATAAATTATAGTTTAAAAATGTCATACAAAGCATGCTCCTAGAAAAATGACATTAATTTTCTCGTCAGTAATTTTATTCTTATGTTAGGAATTATTTTTTACTTTTTAGTTTGATTAACTCTAAAAGCGTGTATTTAATTTTTTTAAATTTAATTGAATATCTTTTTTTTATCTTACATCACATCCTTCTTTTACTTAAACTACTCACTTTAATAGCAACATCCACGAATTTTAATGCCGAGTTTATTTATGTGTAAACATGAAAGATTCTTTAGTTTTTCATTCGATTTTCAGCACGTTCAAGTTATTTCAGATTAAATTTGCTTAAGGTAGGACACTATTGTTACTAAAATGTTTTAAAAAACATGGCACAAAAACTTTTTCAAAGATATTTTGTTAGTGACAATTAATAGAAGAAGAAATATTTATTAAGTAGGTTTCCCTAATATACAAAAAAAACTCTAATATATGTATACATAAATAACAATATAATCATCCTATATGAATGATCTGTTAAATAGGTTATTAATCTGTAGTAATAAGAATAACATTAATACAATTAAATATAAAAAAATATTACAATGAAATATAAAAACAGTTATAATTCATACAGTGTAAAAAAGAAAAGTATATAACAATTTAATTATTAATCCTTTAAGATTTAACAGTAAACTGGATAATAAGAATAACATTGCAGATAAAAAATAGTTCTAATTTAGTTCCCTTATATGTATCAACAATTTGTGTCTGAAGTTTTCACAAGATCCACTAGATTTAACATTATGTGGTAAGTTATTGTACTCTACCATACCTTTATAAAACAATGAATTTCTCGTATTTGATAATTTTACTCTCGTCACATTAATGTTGTTCAAATTACGGGTGAAATGATTGTGAATCTCGTATTTGAAATTAACATAATCACGAAAGTAAGAAGGTGCTTCATTATGTATTATTTTATAAATAAATATCATTGTTAGGAAGTAAAGACGTTTAGAGACTGGTAGCCAATGTAATGTATTCAACATTATTAAAATGGGGGTATAGCGATTGCAGCTCAAAATAATCCTCATGCTTCTATTCTGTAGTTGTTGAAGCTGTGTCATTTTATTTAGATTGAATTGATATAGTAAAGTTGCACAGTAGTCAAAATGAGGTAGCAAAATTGACCGGTACACAGTGATTCTTGTATCCATAGATAAATGCTTCGCAATTCTTGAAAAAAAGTATAGTTTTTTCGAAATTTTTTTAGTAATATATATAAAGTGTGCATCGAAAGTAAGTAAATTATCCAGTTGGAAGCCCAGTTGGGCGTAACAACTGACAGTTGTTACGATTTCAATTTGCTCGTTATCAATCCTTATATCACTGTCATTAACATTTATCTGCTTATATATTGACAATTAATAATTCAATATTATTGTTTAAGATTGTTACGTCCGGTTGGATACAAGGAGACTACAGTATGGGATGTCAAGCTATTGATTACACAAATAATCCAAAAGCTTTAAGAATATTACGAGCAGTTTACTACACATACTTATTAAAAATATACGAATTAAGTGAAACGGTATTATTTGCGTTGAGAAAAAAATTTAACCAAATTTCGCTGCTGCATATTTACCACCACGTTTCAACATTATTGATTGGATATATTGGTAGCAAATTTATTGGAGGTGAGAAATTTACGTTTATAAATTATAAAGCAATAGTAATGTAAAATATAGTTCAAGGGCTTTGTTGTTATCCAAAAATACATTACTATTGAAGGGTATCTTACGTGTCTAAATTCGACGAAGTAGATTTGACGACTACAAAAGAAGTACGTGCGGAAATTTTGCCGGGCTATAATGTATAGATTAATATTTAATGTTCAAAATTACTAATTTTTTTGTGGGTTGAGGCCCATACAGGCCTTAAGGATAATAAACACGTTGATTTGTTAGCAAAAAAATCTATTGAGGATGGTACGACCAGGGAGTATAAACTCTTCAATACAGATGCATTTATGACTGCAAAAAATTATATAAAAAACCAGTGGACCCAAGAATGGTTTCACAATAACCTCGTTTACGCAGTATGCACTAATTCAACCTAAAACCTAAATACTACTGTTACTCCAGTTTCTTTTTAACTCTAAAAGTAATAGATAATCTCCTTTAAAACATAAACTTTTATAGTATATGATGAAGTTGGTACGATAGATTTTACATTCAGAATAAATACTTAAATTTTGCCAGAATAGTGAGAAACAAACAAATTTCTTAACGTTTTGTCCCAAATGTCATGGGCTTCTTCAGATAAACAAAAGACTTTTGTCCCTGACTTGGATAACACGTTAACGTGTCCTTACTGTACTCCTGAAAAAGTGCAATACAAAAAGCCAATATACTCGTATTTTATTATTTAAATTTTAAAATTTTTATTAATCAAAGAATTATTAATACTTATCTAAAATGTAAATTTTAGGGAAAGCAAACGCTACAGTTATTGATTCGTTGTTCGGTGCTTGAGATACGATTGTTCAATTGAATTTCTATTTGTAGGTGGAATGCTGGCTGTACCAGTTATGATGAATCTATTGATACATATTTTCATGTACACATATTATTATTTATCCTCATTTGGAATAAAGTGGCAAAACAGATTATCGTCGTGGAAATCCAAATTGACTATGGCACAAATGGTGAGTCATTCATTCTATGCTTCATTTTTAAATGTGTTATGTATTTGTTTTCTATACAGGGTGTTCCAATAGTGCGATAACGTTCTTATATGCCGTTATCATTATCATCAATAGACCAATCGCGTCCACTGCTGGACATAGGTCTCCCGTGGCTTTTTTCATCCTTGCCGATCCTGTGATGCCTCCATCCAGTTGGTCTTTATCCTTTTGATGTCGTCGGTCCATCTGATTGGTGGACGGCCTTTACTTCTGTATGCTTCTTGGCGCGGTCTCCACTCAAGTATCCTCTTTGTCCAGCGATTGTCCGAATGTCGCGCCACATGACCGGCTCATGTTCCATTTTAAGGTTGTTATCCGGGTAATCGCGTCCGTCACTCCTGACGTCCCCCTTAATGTTATATTTGGGATACTGTCTCTTAGCAATATACCTAACATCGACCTCTCCATTTTTCTCTGCGCGATACTTATTCTGACACAAGCAGTGGAATACTCGTAAAGTGATAATAGCGCTCATATCAAACTACCGCTCACCCGATAAATATGAATATGATAATGAAATGTTAAACTATTGAACTATTTTATTTCGTTAGATCATAGAAATGTGTTACTCAATAAGCGACAACGCCGCACGGATTGTCTAAATGGTGCCATGTGCAGAGACATGTGTGTACTACGAAATCTGACAGTTTCGGCTATTATTAGTAGCGCTGTTGCCGAAGGTGTTGCATTAATTGACGTCTCCGTACCGCCCAGCTTGCTTTCGTCACATTCTAGTGGCGTATCGCAAAATCGTTACAATATACAATGTCGATCACAATTCATTCCTCACCAATCCAGTCATAGGCCCTTTTAAAGTCTACGATGATATGAATTTAAAATCCATTACCACATGCAGTAGATGACCAGATTCGCATTTAGATTCAAGTTTTTTTCAAATATATGAATTGGAGCCACGATAAGTTGTTGCCTACGGGAGATAACCTAGTTTTTTTGCCCAAGATCCTGGTCTGTTTGCTACTGGATCGGTTATTTATACGTGAACAGAACCTACAGATTGTGGAACTCACTTTCATGAGAAGTTATTTCTGCTCCACTAGCCTTTAACTCTTTGAGACTCATATTAACTAATACTAACACCTATTTTACCAATCAGACCAGATTCGCATTTAGATTTAAGTTTGTTTCAAATACATGAATTGGCGCCCCGATAAGTTGTTGCCTACGGCAGATAACCTAGTTTTTTTTGCCCTAGATCCTGGCCTGTTTGCTACTGAATCAGTTATTTTTTTTTTTTATGAAAATAGTCGCAAAAAGGGTAGACCTATCGTGTGGGCCGCGGACGGCCCGCACTGCGACTATTAGAAGGGGAAGCGATTATAGAAAGGAAATGATTGTGGACACGCTTTTTAAAAAGTTGCTGGTCATAGTTCTCTGGAAAAACTGATTTTGGTAGCTTATTCCATTCCGTAGCAGCCCTGTAAAAAAAGGATTCTTGATGAAGATTGGTCCTTGTAGTGTCAATCTTGAGAGTAAATGTGTGAGACTGATCAGCGTGCCGAGTTCTTCGGCCGAATGTGGCCAATGGTGGTACAAGAGTTTTTATTTCTCTGGAGCATCTGCCATGGAAATATCTGTAAAACAATGACTGGTCTGCAACTCTTCTTCTATGTTCTAGAGGGTGAAGGGTATCTGTAAGAGTTGAGCTGTTTATCAAACGAATGGCTCTTTTCTGAATGGAATCTAGAAGACGAAGAGAATGCCTTGGTGCTGAACCCCAAATGTGCGAGCAATACTCCAGTAGAGGTCAGATTTGAGCCTTGTACGTCGTCAACAGTTGATCAGGAGTAAAAAACTTTCTAGCTTTCCACAGAAAACCTAGCCTCTGGCTTGCAGACTTTGCGATGTTAGCAACATGGTCATGCCAAGACATATTATTGGACACCGTGACTCCCAAAATCGAGATGGAGGGACTTGGTTCAAGGGTATTTCCGGACATTGTGATGGGATGATTTGAGAAATTCACGTTCTTGGAAAACGTGGCACTTTGTGTTTTTTGGGCGTTGAACTGAACAAGATTGTTGGTGCCCCACTCGACGATTGCTTCAAGATCTCTATTGATGGAATCAACCTGTTCCTGCCTGAGTCTATTTGTATCATTCACCGAAAGTGATCGATAGGATGTGAAAGTTGAGACAAGTGTGCTATCGTCTGCGAAACTGTAAATGGTGTTCGTGGTGGTTTTCAAGAGGTCGTTGATGTGTAAAAGAAATAAGGTGGGGGACAGGATGGAACCCTGGGGGACCCCGGCATTAGTTTTAAACGCATCAGAAGAAATACCGTCAACTGCCACATGTAAGGAGCGATCTTGCATGAAGCTCAAGAGCCATTGGCGCAGTTTGGTTGGGAGACCGTAAGCAGATAATTTACTTAACAATGCCTGGTGCCAAACGCGGTCAAAGGCTTTAGATATATCCAAGGCTATTGCACGAGATTCACCAAACTTTTCAATAGTGTTTGTCCAGAGCTGAGTGACATAAGCCAGCAAATCTCCAGTAGACCGAAGTTGTCGAAATCCATATTGTCCGTCATGGATTATCTCAAATTTCTCCAGATATTTGATAAGTTCTGTGTTAATCGCTTTTTCCATAACTTTGGATATGACTGAGAGCAATGCAATAGGGCGATAATTTGCAGGAATAGTCTTCTTTCTTTTTTTCGGAATCGGTTGGACCTTAGAGTTTTTCCACATGGACGGAAATACTCCTTTGCTATATGATAACTTGAAGAGTCTACAGAGAACTGGGGTGAGCTCTTGAGCACAGGTCTTCAGGACAATTGTCGGAATTCCATCTGGTCCTACTGCCTTATTGGAGTCAAGATTTCGTAGGATTTTCCTGATAGTGCGATGGCGGATAGTGACCTCAGGCATTGATGCGTTTATTCTAGGTATCGTTGGGGGTTGTTTTCCATTGGTATCGAGGGTTGAGTTAGAGCTGAACATTTCGGCCAGCAGATCCGCTTTTTCTTTGGAAGATACAGCTGTCGTGCCGTCGGACCTCTCGAGTGGTGGTAAAGAAGAAGTTGTGAAATCCTTATTTATGGCTTTAGCCAAAGACCAGAAGGTCTTTTATCCAGGAGGGGCATTGACAAGCTTCTTGCATATTCTCGTGTCGTAGGATTCTTTGGCAAGATCGATCGTTCTTTTGCAGGCGTTCCTCGCGTGGAAAAAGGCTTCTCGGTTGGCAATTGTCGGGACTTCGCACCAGAGTCGATGTGCTTGATTTTTATCACGCACCGCACGGTTGCATTCTTGGTTGAACCAGGGTTTGGGGTTGAAGATCCGTCTTGTACCATGAGGAATGTATGAGTCCATACCTAGCCTTATGATTTCGGTTACAGATTCTGCACATGTTGATGGGTCTTGTGAGCGAAAGCAGACATCTTTCCGTGGAAATGATAGGTAAAAGTCCCTCAGTTCATTCCATTTGGCTGATCTATAATGCCAGACAATAGAGGTACCAGGCATGATTTTGGGTGGGGTTGTTTGTTTGGACGGGGTTGTTTGTTTGGACGTGGCTGAGATGAGTTTATGATCAGATTTACCGATCGGAGCGGTTATAGAGACTCGGTACTGGTCGGGATATGTCGTGAAGAAGGGATCGAGTATGTTGGTTTGGTGATTGGGGTTATCGGGTATGGGTTATCGTGATCTTGGACGATATTTTCATGATAACTAAAGAAAACAAAATAAAGTTTTTTTTTGGTCCATAATTGCTCTATAATTACAAATATATAATTACAAAAATATGTATGATTTTTTTGGTAGCATCAAACGCCCGACAGATTTGCGGATGATTTATAGCCACAGGCGGTAATTGAAGACCTGCAATGTTACTAGAATAATTCCAGAAAGAAATCGTTCTTTCGGAAACGATTAATCATATCTATATAAGAACCGCTGTGCCGCGAGAATATACAGGGTGTGACGCAAAAAGTTTTGGTTAAAAGTAATGGCGGATACAGTTATGTTAAAAGTCTGAAATTACGAAGCTGTAGGTTTTGGATGACGCTGAGTTCAAATATAATGTTGTCGTGAATGTGGCACTTCTGGTTATACCGGAAGTAATGTAAGTAATGGCAAATGTAGGATTTACTAATGATGATTTTTTAAATCTTATTATTATTTACAGCGAGTGTAATAGAATTGTTAAACAGACTTGTCTTGTTTTTGTGGAAAGATATCCAAATCGACCAAACGTAACTGGTGATATTTTAAGAAGATTGCTTAAAAATTGCCGTCAATTTGGTCAATTTAAGACAAAAATTAATAAAAATATATCACTAGTGGACAGTGACATAAACGAAAATAATGTTTTGGGTTATTTTACGGCCTCCATTAGACATTCTGAGAGAGAGATCTTACTTTGTTGACGAGAACAATTCATCGCATTTTAAAAAAAGACAAATGCAAACCATTTTTATATCATTTGGTGCACCACTTACACCTTCATCGAAAAGTAAAATTCTATAAATGGTTTTAATAAATACTCAAGAGAATGAAAACTTCATAAAACAAGTTATGTGGTATGATGAAGCAAAGCTTAGCAAAAATGGATTATTTAATCGACATAATTACCATTTTTGGTCTTATAAAAATCCACGTAAAATCCCGATAAAATTAAATATTGCCAAATTTTAGAAGAAGCCATACGACCGGCGTTACAGGGTCCGTTTCGTTGGCCAGCTTGCTCTCCTGACTTGGCTCCTTTAGATTTTGTTATTTGAGGTTACATTAAAAATCAGGTATTTTCCAAACCTATTACGACAAAGAAAAATTTGATTCAGAAAGTCTTACTTGCTTTTAATTCTCTAACACCCGACCATATTTCCAGAATAACAAGACATAACTTAATAAAAAAAATTTAAAAATGTTTAGAAGTAGATGGTGCTAATTTTGAACACTAAAATTTTATTTGTTTGATATTACATTTAGTTATTTTTGTTTGAAAGTTATCTAATTAAATTAATACAAAATACCTAGTCAACATTTTTAATGATATCCACAATTAATAATCCTTTCATGCTATTGGTTACTTTTCAGAATTAATAACTCATGAAAAAATAATAAAATATCACCTTAAATAATGGAAATCATGGCTTACCCTTTACTAATGTGGAAATAATTAAGTGTTGTTATGTTTTAACTAAGAAAATAAAATATCTCAAAAGTGGTTGAATTTAGGTCATTTTGCGTCATCCAAAACCTACAGCTTCGTAATTTCAGATTTTTAAAATAACTGTATTCGCCATTACTTTTAATCAAAACTTTTCGCGCCACACCCTGTATAGTTTTGAGAAGATTGTTAAAGTTTTAGTTGAAGTATAGTTTTGAGAACATAGAGATATGTAAAGTGAATATCTAAGTGATTTTTTTTATTGTATTACATATACAGAGTGGACCCAGAGCCTGGAAACAGACAATTATCAGTAGTAATAACCCAAGGACATTGATAATTGTCGAAACAATTTTATAACAGATTTCGAAAGCTTGTTGCTTGGAAACAGACCGACGCCGTAGGCGGAGGTCTGTTGCCTATAAGCAACAAGCTTGAGATAGATGTTATAAAATTTTTGAGCATTCATCAATGTTCGAGGGTTATTCGGATAGAAAATTTTTTGCTGATCGTGACATATTGAAATATTTGAATTGTCAAAATCGAATTGAAAGGAAATGTAGGTATGTATCCATAGCAACATGACATGATTTAGTGAAAAGAACCCATGGGCTCTTTTCAGTATAATTTTGTTTTGATTGGTTGTGTTCGATCAGATGACCACAAATTGACTGATTTTATTGGATATCAACTTGAGCAAAAAATTTTTTCGTAAATTGCTAGTCCGAATTGTACATAATTTGGGGCAAGCCTATTTTGAGATACGGAGATTCCAGATTTGACATTTGCAATGTTGTCAATGTCAATGTTGCCGTTTCTCCGTTTCTCTGGCAAGGCCTAATTGCATTAATAATTTTTTAATACAAACAATTTTCAACTTAATTAAAACTTAACAATTAAAAAATTACAAAACTTTTAACACAATGATTACTTAATCTAGTGTTCAAAATGTGGTCCATTTGTAAGTTGACAGTACCCTAATCGATGGTAGAATGCGTCTCCCACATTTTTCCATGATTGTTTAGACCTTGACTAGACCTTTTGGAGTACATAAAATCATAAGTGTTACATATGGCTGGACTCGTAGTGAGAAGGAGATTCCAATAATGACTGAATAAATAGGGTGATGTACTTAAAAAACCAAAGTGACTAATAATTTTAGAGAAACGGCAAATCTGACAACAATGCAAATGTCAAATCTGGAATCTCCGTATCTCAAAATAGGCTTATCCCAAAATTTTGTACAATTCGGACTAGCAATTTACGAGATAATTGTCCGTTTCTAGACTTTTGGTCCACTCTGTAAAAAGATTAGAACAAATTGTTTAGTTATTGTATTAAGTTTCGGTTTATCAATAGCAATTTATCTGTCAGTTAATGCTTAACTACCAGTTATTTTGGAAAGGTCGGTTTATCAACAACAGGTTAACTTTAACCGGAAGCTAAAATGTCAAATATTTATCTGTTAGTTTCAACTGGCGGTTAGGTCGATATCTGGAGGTTAAGGTCTATTATATAACCTCACTTTATGCAAAAGAGTTGTTTTGTTTTGATTTCGAAGTTTTTTGGTGTGTCTAATTTACTTGGGTTTGATCAAAGTGAAAAATGGAAAGTACTAGTACGACTAAGAAGAGAGGATGCAATTTCACAGCAGAGGAGGGAAATTTGTTTTTAAAAATTGCAAATAAACATAAACATGTCATCGAAAATAAAAAAACGTATGGGGCAACCTGGAAATCGAAAGAGGAGGCTTGGATGCAGGATGAAGCAGCATTCAATAGCTGCAGTAGTGGCACCGTAGGTAAGGTTCAGTTTTCCATGCAGTACATAATAGTTGATTTTTTGTAGCCTCGTAAATCCAAGCAACTAAGAATGATGTATGAATCAATCAAGAAAGATATGAGGAAAAAATGTGCTGCAAATAAAACTTACCTCAGAGGAACTGGAGGAGGACAATATGTCCCACCTCCTCAACCACCAAATGAAGAGGAAAAGGAGTTGATGGAAACCGTTGCAATTTCCCTACATGGTTTGCAGAATCCATTTGACTGTGATAATACACAAAGTAAAAAATCACCTACAAATGCTCTCCACTCTTACTTGCTAGTATAATAATTCATATGCTGATAAGCTTAATATTGACAGAACAGACTCTTTTGTCATCCTAAATCTTGCTTGAAAATCCTGGTCATCCCACTTTTCGAAGTTGTCTACTCTTTCCCTTACTGTATACGGCCTTCGTTCGTACTCACGAACTTGCACAATATCCTCGTTCTCGTCGCTATCCAGAATATAATTATCCAAAAAACGCATGTTCATCAACAATCAAAAACTCTTCAGAAAGTAAAAACACAAACTTTTGCATAAACAAAAACAATCAACAATAACCTAACAAAACGGTCGTGACATCTTAGTTAATGTGACATGACCTTGTTCTTGTAACAACCAATGAGATTGCTTACATTCATCCATCAGCATTGCCAACTTTCATTATCTGTCAGTTAACTAACTAGAGGATAAAAACGAGTTGATAAACCGCTTCCGAACAAACTGGAACTTTATCTGCTAGTTAGTTTTATCTGACGAATACCTAACTGATGGATAATATTGGCAATTGATAAACCGGCCCTAAGTATTGTAAATTACCAAACCCAAGGGTAAATATCGTAACATAAATTTAAATTCCAATCTTATAGAGAAATATTAAAGCCAATCCGAATACGCGTTCTTTCTAATTTTGAATTTTACCAATGTCTATAAAAAATTAATTCACTATAGCAATGTGTGTGATTTAAATATATTGTTACGTTAATTTTGTGCGGGAGGTTATTATTGATGTAAAAAATTTTAGTTTTTAAACAAAATTTGCGTTTGCTAACGATAAATTATTGTTCTAGGTTCAATTTGCCCTAATGATAATTCATTCGATCACTGCTTTCCAGCCTGGATGTGAAGTTTCAACTGCGTTTTACTTCATGTTTGTGCCTAACATATTTTTGTTGTTCAGAATGTTCCTAACATTTTATAAGAGGAGTTACAAGTGCAAAACACTATAAAAATAAATACACAGTGTGGCCCATTAAAAAGTGTCCACCCCGTATATTTTCCGTAAAAATTTTGTTCCGGAAAACCCAAAAAAGTTCGATTTTGTTTTTAAAGGGGACGTTTTATCCTACATTTTTTACCTTAAAAGAGCATCAACATTTAAGGGGGGTGGCAACCCTTAAAATAATTATAAATAGTTTGGTCAGTGAGACATCGTTTTAAAGGTACTTCAATTTTCTTTACAAACATACCAAAAGTTTCCCGTTCTGTAAATGTTCTATTCACTGAACTGAGCTTTAACTGTCACTTTTACACAAGCTCAAAAGGTTCGGAGCATGGACCTATTATCCAAAGTAGACGCAACATCCCATTCATAAAACTCTGTTTCATTTTGTCGCAATGATTACACGAGAGTGGCGATGCGTATGACGAAGAATACCAATCGATTCTCTTTGTCCCGTCTTCGTGCTGGCAACGCTTTAACATTATTGTGGACTTATGGCCACGCTTGTAAATCAGTGGCGTGCTGTTTGTTCAAAATGAGAATATATCTATCGAGTAATATTTAGTTTTCTATGAGAATATATTTATGATACTCAGTTTTTTATCAAATTGAAATGTTGTAGCCAACTAAAAGCATTTTTCTAAACACCAAAAGTTGGGCGCCAAATTGTATTACCGTGACTTAACTGTTTTTCTAAAGTTACAAGAGTGGGGTGCCAATTTTGTGTAACTTTAAAAAACTTACCAATTCCCCAAATGTTGGGCGACAATTTTGTATTACGGTAAAGTTTCCTTTCTAAAGCCAATTGTGAATAATGTTATAAGTTACTTTTATAAAACTAAATTATTTTATCAAATTAAAGTACTGGAAAAGAATTTTAAATAATTTTACCTAACTGTCCGATATAAAAACAAACTTAAAAAATTATCATTAATATTAATTGAACAAATAAAATGTAATGTATTTTAAATTTTAATTTTAATGTTCAAACTATTTATTAACAGCTAAGTAACCTAAAGGAAAATATTAAAATATTATACTCAGGGTTCCGTGACTCCTTGATTTCTCGATTGGAATAAATTTGAGGGGATGTATAGATTTCTTATGAAATACTACTATAAAATAGATCAGAAAGGTATATGGTTCTTCAAATAACAACGAAAGAAGGATGATACCACTGAATAAGTGTTGCTGAATATTAGAGAAATAATGATCATTTTTGAGAATATCTCGAAAAGTATTGATTTCCGCATCGTTGGTTTTTCGGATTCGTGTTTTACGCCTCAAAATAATACCTGTTTATTTTGATATTGAAATTGTCATTGCTACCACTGGATGAAAATATAGTAAACAATGAGATGTTCCAACTTACTTGTGAAAAGAAACCCTGGGGCTTACATAGTCCGGTTTTTTACACACTTGGCAATAACGAATCATTTCTTTCACTAAATTTCATTGAATTTTACCAATAATATGCTGAAAATCATGAAAATAATACTCCAAAATCTTGTTGCAACACCTTCGGCAACAGCGCTACTAATGATAGCCGAAACTGTCAGATTTTGTAGTACACACAAGTCTCTGCAAGTGGCAATTGAGCAACACATTTCTTTGATCTAACAGAATGAAATAGTTCAATAGTTTAACTTTCCATAAAATGGGTTGTATTATTTAGGTTGTTATAATTCATGAAATATTAATGAGGGATATAGAATTATGGTCACAATATTGTTGCAAACATAATCAACAAATACTATGGACGATTCAATAACAATCACAAATCTCTTGACATAACTGGAGAGCAGGCAACATCACAGCGCAACACATTCCAGTCGGCCGTATCAAGATGATAGTCGACCAGAAAGTGGGGATGTATGATTGTGTTTAAAAGTAAAATAGTTTCGTCTCCTTTGATAATAGGTCATGATTTGGAGCGTTTAACCCTGCGGACAAGGGAGGTCTAGAAATTCTAACACTTCGATCTTTATATAATTATGGAGTCGTTTCTCGTATAGTTTAAAAAAAATTGTCCCTTTCGAAAGCAAAATCGACTTGATCCGGGGTATTTTTTATAAAAAATATTCGACACTTTTATATGGGTCATCCAGTATAATAAATTCGAAAGATCTTATTATTTCTAGTATCTTTCATTTATTTTTTTAATGTATTGCGTTTTTTTGTCTACTAATTCTTTTTTTATACTTATTTGTTACACAGTGTACTTACTTTAGATTTGAACTTTTAATTTTTTTTATGCGTTAAAAGTCTTAGATTAACTACCAAACTGCTTGGTATTTTTAATTTTGAATGCGATAAATTATAATGTGTACCAATAATTGTGATGTGGTTTTTTTTAAAAAATAGGATTCTAATTGAATAAGTCATTTGGAAAAGACTTTGATTCTCCGCTAAAGTAATTTTTTCAGCAGAAATAAAACAGATTTAATAAAACATGGTTACGTGTGAGACGAATATTATTGAGATAAATCTTCATAACACCATAAGGACAATTGAGACAAAACGAAGAGTCTTTATTCTAGATCTCGATATTAATATTTTGGTGTATCGAGTTTCGTGGGAACCGATAAAAACGAAAGACTGGGAAAATGGAATAAGGTGGTTAGACTTGACTGGTTAAAGAGTGAAAACTGATGTTTAGTCTGAGATGGTTAGGTTAGGCATTATGTGAGTGGGGCGTGGCCACTGCGACCTTTAGTGGGTCTATTGTGGCTCACCACTAGAGGTTACCCCTACGGGGAAAAGGCGTGACCATATGTATGTATTCCACATCTGCTTCCATATATACATTTTAGAAACGATCTTCTGAAAGATAATTTCATTATTCCCCATTATTTGATATTTGATGGCCGTGCGGGTGGGTGGCTACAAGTACATCCGCGCGTTTTTTTTTTTGGTAAATCAGGGTAACAATTTTTTTATATTTATTGGGTCCACGAGAAGGGGGCCATGGAGCCTAAACTCCCCCCCCCCCCCCTTGAATCCGCCACTGGTACCTAAGTAGGAAAGCATTAAACAACAACTGCTACAAGTGCAAGATTTATTAGGTACACTCATAAATCTGCTAGTTGTTATGTCTGATTTTTTCAAAAATACCTCATGAATATTATTATCTATTATTAAAAAAGAAACTAATCTATGTACATAAATATGCCATATTCCCACTGAATTTAAACCAGACGACCTCCATCGAATTTTATAAAATGTTCGCATATTTGGTCTTCAGTAAAAACAACAAATCATGTCCTTCCACTCATTTAATTAACAAACAATGGTTAATACTTTGACACTAAAAAATTCAAAAAAATTCTTTATATATACATAGTTTGGCTTCACTTATAATACCAGTATTTCTTGAAAAGGTTGGGGGTAGTGAATGGGGCAAATGGTTTCAATATGGACACTCTAATGTATTATTACAATTTGTTTATGACAGATTTTTGCGGTAAGTTTTAGTATAAATTATAAACATACCATTTAAATTGAATGTAGGTAGTTCACTGTACTTTTTACAAAATAAACAAAATTGAAAGTAATATAATTGACTTTTAAACAATTCTATTTTGTTTGCACGAGCGGTATTGTTTTGACGTCAACAAAAGAGAAAAAATTGACACACAATTAAAACATAGGCGTTGCGTTCCATTTTTAAAAGGTGTTGCGCTTTAAATTCTTATGAATACTGCCAAAAATCGGGATGGACTGCTTTCTGTGGCTCACTCTGTTTATTTTACTAGCTGTGGCTGTCTGATATTAATTATTAGGTAATTAAATAAAAGTTTTCTAGCAAAGATAGATTTATCGAGAAAACACATTATTACATACATACACATAATCACGCCTTTTTCCCGTACGGTTCTACGTTGCTACGGTTCTTACACACATCTTTGTCTTCCTCTACTTTCATCAGGGCTCTCATGCATGCTCGTCGGTTGTTGGTACTTTCTTCAAAATGTTGATCTGATCGAGATATGTTCGCCGAAGTCGACCTCTACCGACTTGTCCATTCACACTCGCCTTATAAATCTGTTTCGTCAAACTTCCTTCATCCATCCTTTCTACGTGTCCAAGCCATATTAGACCATATAGACATACACGAAACTAATAGGGATTTCGCAAACAGAAAAGCAAGAAGAGTGAAAATAATATAATTTAAGTACGAGGGCAGTTTGATAAGTCAGTGACTTTTTGAATTTCCCGCGCAGTTACTCCAAACGCAACAGTGCTGCCGTCAACTATAATCTATCAGTGGGTAACTTTCTAATTTTGAGCAAGCTACGTCGTGCAGTTGGTGTTTGATAGCCGTTCAAAGCAGACAACCTCGTGAATTTTTACGAAAATGGAAAAAAGTGAATTTCGTGTGCTGATTAAGCATTACTTTTTACGTAAAAAATCCATCACTGAAACTAAGGAAAGACTTGATAAATACTACGGGGACTCGGCACCATTAATTTCAATGGTTAAGAAGTGATTTAAAGAGTTCCGTTGTGGTCGTACCAGCACTAGTGACGCCGAACGTCCAGGTCGCCCAAAAGAAGTGATCACGCCGGAAATCGTCGATAAAATCCATGAAATGATATTGGATGATCGGAGAATGAAAGTGCGTGAGTTGGCTCATGCTGTAGGTATCTCAACTGAACGGGTACATCATAATTTACACGAATATTTGTACATGAAAAAACTCTCTGCGAGATGGGTGCCGCGATTGTTCACACTCGACCATAAGCGCAATCGTGTGACCACTTCAAAAGAGTGTTTAGCGATGTTCAGCCGTAATCCGGACGAATTTTTGCGCCGTTTTGTTACTGTGGGTAAAACAAGGATCGATCACAACACGCCAGAGACCAAGGAACAATCAAAACAGTGGGTTGCTCGGAGTGAACGTGGACCAAAGAAGGCGAAACAGAGTCTGTCAGCCAACAAGGTCATGGCCACAGTTTTTTGGGATGTACGCGGTGTCACTCACATGGATTACCTCAAGAAAGGTAAAACGATCACCGGCGAATATTATTCAAAGCTTTTGAACAGATTCGACGTTGATTTGAAGCAAAACGGCCGCATTTGGCGAAAAAGAAAGTGCTGTTCCATCAAGACAATGCATGTGTGCACACTTGTCTAGTCACGATGGCCAAAATCCACGAATTGGGATACGAACTGCTACCCCATCCAGCATATTCTCCAGATTTAGCCCCCCGCGACTATTTTCTGTTTCCAAATCTAAAGAAATGGCTGAGCGGTACGAGATTTGAGTCGAATGAAGAAGTCATTACCGAAACAAACGCGTGTTTTGAGAGCTCAATATCACTGTCATACTTTCCATCTCTAGTAAATTTTGAACCCAAGTACACAAATTCATTAACTTGTTCCACTCTTTTTCCCCCAATCGAAACTTTACAGTTTGTCATGCTTTCTTTTCCTTCAAAAACCATTACTTTCGTTTTGCTCACATTTATTTTCATCCCTTTGATTTTCAGGGAATCATGCATAACATTAACCATCGCCTGCAACTCCTCTTCAGATAACGCTAATATGACTTGATCATCGGCGTAAAGAAGGCATTTGTCGATCAAATCATTCATTTTTAATCCATACGCACTCTCTTTCAGATCTTATAAACAATTGTCTATGTATAAGTTAAACAGCCATGGCGAAGCCACACATCCCTGTCTCACACCTTTTTCGATGTTAAACCAGTCCGTGCAAGCTCCGTTTATCCTGAACATTTATTTCGGTCGAAATTATCAAATAATAAAAAAAATAAGTTGAAACAAGAAAATTCGTGAAAAAAAAGACGCTTCATAGGTTTCGCAATCAGGCGCGGCACTGTAACCTCCCTAGACAGGACTCACATCTGACAGCTATTATAGTTGTTATTGTTAGCTTCCATATTAATTGTAAAATAAATGGGTAAATTAGTCAATGGACTGCCGTTTCTTATGAAATACTACTATATAGTACCGAAAGAATGATAATACCACTAAATAAGAGTTGCTGAATAACAGGGAAAAAATGACCTTTTTTAAGAATATTTCGAAAAGTATTGATTCCTGCACCGTTTGGTTTTCATATTCGTGTTTTACACTTCAAAATAATACCTGTTTATTTTAATATTAAAATCGTCATCGCCATCGCACCACTGGAAAAAACGTAAACAAAGAGACATTTACTTGGCAATGACGAACCATTTTTTTCACTAAATTTTACTGAATTTTACCAATATTGTGCTGAAAATCACCGATAAAACTCCAAAATATCGTTTCAACAGCTTCGGCAACAACGCTACAAATAATCGCCGATTCTATCAGATTTTGTAGCACGCACAGATGTCTCGTTGCGACAAGCCGTGCGGCGTTGTCGCTTATTGGGCAACACATTTCTATGATCTAACGGAATGAAATAGTTCGATGGTTAAACATTCCATAAAATTTGTTGTATTATTCAGGTTGTTATAATTCATAAAATATTAATCAGAGATTGTGAGATCTGCTGATGACAGATGGACAAGGCTAATTCTTGAATGGAGACCTGGATCGGAAGCCTTCAGAAATAGAGGGCGTTTCCCCACCAGGTGGACCGACGACTTAAAACGCATCAGTACCAACTGGATGCAGACAGCATCGAATACAGTGGAAATTATTAAGGGAGGCTTACGTACAGCAGTGGACTTCGATAGGCTGATTGATGATGAATCAGAGATAGCCTTATGGTCACAATATTGTTGCAAATATAATCAATAAATACTATGGACGATTCAAGACAATACAAAAAGTGGGGATGTATGATCGTGTTTAAAAGTAAATAGTTCCGTCTCCTCTGATAATAGGTATATGGCGGGGACGTATTAAAAAAGACTCTGAATCGCGACTGGGTTGGCTAAAATTTTTTTGAACGGGCTATGATAAATTAAAAATTCAACAATGGACTTTTTTATACATTGCACTCATCCGTTTAATAAAAAAATTATATACAAATCGAAAGTATACAGCTTATGTATAGAATATGCAAACCCAAAAATTCCTTAAAATATTAAACTTTGGATAATTTGTCTTTGGTAAGTGTCAACCACGTAATTAAGATAATTTATCGAAGTGTATAAAAGTCTCTTTGGAAGCGAGAGGTTGACATTTTAACTGGGTATTAACTCATTCATCAACTGGATTGCCTTTTTCTACACGAAAAGCAAACACTGAAAGTGGACAGAGGAGAATACCTGTAAATGGACGATAAAATAAATGTTATTTACTTTGTGAATCTTTGTAGAAATAAAACGTGCTTCGATATTTACGTTGTTTACACAAATCGTAAACGACGAGGCTTACGTCCTGTGTAAACCCGACCGATGAAATTGGGTGTTAAATCAATTTTTTTAAAGGTGTTAAAATTTTTTGATATTTCCCAATTTTACTATTCATCATCATCATCATCATTATATAGCCCCTCGCGTCCACTGTCGAACATAGGCCTCCTCAAGGTCTTTTCGCGTTTCACTGTACTGGGTAGTCGCAATCCAATTTGTAACAATCCTCTCTAAATCGTCGCTCCATCGGGTGGGAGGTCGACCTCCGCTGCGTTTGTCGGCTCTCGGTCTCTATTCCAGTTATCTCTTTGTCCAGCGGTCTTCGTTCATTGTAGCTATTTGTCCGGCCCATTTCCATTTTGATCTTAGTATATGTTCCACGACATCATGTTCTCTCCGTATATTTTCATTTCTGACACGTTCTCTTAGGCTCAGACCAAGCATGGATCTCTTCATTTTTCTCTAAATTATCTGTAATTTTCTAATAGATGAATTAGTAAGTGTTAGGGTCTCTGCGCCATATGACAAAACTGGTATTATACACTTATTGAAAGCTTTTCTTTTCTTCTTCTGGACAGCTCACATGTCTGATTATCTCGTGGCCAAATATACATATATTTGTCCACTATTTCGACGCACACATTTTTAATCTTTATAGGTTCGCTAGGCAACATGTTTTGTCATCATTTTGGTCTTTGTAAAGTTTATTTGTAATCCCACCTCTGGTGCTATATTTTGTAAGTCTTGTAAAAGATCTTTGACTTTGCCGAGGTTGTCGGCCAGGAGAACGATATCGTTCGCTAAGCGGAGATGGTGAAGTCTTTCTCAGGATCAATAGCGTCTTCCAGTAATTGCAAATACATTTCGCCAGTCAAATTGCCTGGTAGAAACCACCAATCGGTCATCGCAAATGCCAGCCCATACATTTAATTTCTCCGGTTGCTGTGTATGCACCTCGTGAAGAACTCTTGGGTTTGAATCGGACCAATAGCGGCAATTGTGGCGATTTGCCGTCCCGTGCAAGAAAAAACTAGTTACTTGCTACTAAATTTATACCATTGGCGTACTTAACTCGAATTTCACATTTAAAAATTTAATTTCTCAATAAGTAATGGGCGGAATTTTAAAATTTAAAAACTATTTTAAAAGACATCTTATTCGACCCTAAATGCCATTTAAAAGATTTGGGGTAATGCTTACTCTTGGCGTTTGAAAGTAGTGGAGTCAAAAATACCGAAAAAGAGTGTCCCCCTTTAATCGAAAATCGACGAGCGTAAGCGTTTTTCTAAAATGTTGACGAGGTTCCTGCAAATGGCTCTTGTTTCGTTTTCTGTTGGCCACCCTGTACATTAAGATATTAACTTAAGTGAATTTTTTTCGAGTTGTCATTCAATGTAATTTCATGAAGTGGTTCTTAAATTTTTATTATAGTTATATTTCTTTTGGGATAATGTTGAAATACAAATAATAGCTAATTATAACTGCGCAATCTTTCTAGTAACCAATTAAATGGCATTAAAATGATAAAATGTTACATCCTTTAGCATAATAACATCACGTGGGGCGACATGAGTTTACTCGAAGACAAGTTGATGTCCTCCCTTACTGGGAGGACATCAAAATCCCGTGTACATTCCCATGTTACAACTAGAAAGTATAAAACTTGTATAAGTTGGTTATGTTAAAGTATATGTTAAGTTAAAACTTACATTATGAATTACTGAGTTAACGCAACAGATACGAAATACGTATTTATGTGTTTTACTACTCGGTTTTGTCGACACCAAAGTTATAAAAAATAATTGTTTCTCTTATCGTAAAATTTCATTTTCGATGCTAGTGGTTTTTTAGTAGTAGCGACACAATCAGTATTGCTAGACGATTCCGTTGGGATCGGACCAACTACTCAGAGTTCAACATTTGGAACAAAAAATAATGAAGCACAGGGGACAACAAACTTTAACCGAATTTTTTCAAAATCCCGGTAAGAATTTCTTTCATTTACCACTTTTAGAGCAATTGACATTTTTCCGTAAGTAAGGTAAAAATTTCTTTAAATCTAATTTGGATTATTTTTCGCACCACTCAAAGCAGTGAATATATAGGAAATTTTTATAAATATTTTATTTGTGAACACACGACTTTAACAATCCTTTAAAAACTCTCAAATTTTTTTTTATTAACTGGTCCTTAATTTTTACCTTTTCATGAGTAAGTACATTTAATTACTTAATAGTTAGTTATGTTAGTAGGTATTTTTTTTACCAAAAATATTTAATAGCTTCTTTCCTTGTGGATGAAAATAACGAAATCATCTGAGTAATAGATAATACACAAATACTCTACACAATACTCTATAGCGTTGACAAATTGTTATTACATAGGAGTATCTAAAAATTGTAAAAATTAAGAGTAAAATATATATATATATATATGTATATATATATATATATATGCAAAATATATATATATATATGCAAAATTTATAGAAAACATAATAATATTATAGTAAACTATTAACATTTTTCGACAGCGTGATGGATGTAAAAAATGTATGACTGATTTTTTAAAAAACCAGGTAATATTGCTGTCTGTTACCTATATATATATATATATATATATATATATATATATATATATATATATATATATATATATATATATATATATATATATATATATATATATATATATATATATATAGGTTCATGTGGGTCGATTATGTATCAAAAACAACGACTCCTACCAAGTATACATGAAGTGCTATGCGAAATTATGTATCAGATGTAATTCAATGCTTGTCTTAGCATATAGCCAGAGGAGTAGTTGTTTTTTGATACATAATCGACCCACATGAACCTATATATATATATATATATATATATATATACAATGTAAAAATTTGTGGGAATGCAGCTGTTTAAATGAAACTCTTTTTATTTTTTGTAGAAGCTTTCAAAATTTATTTTTTCTTCAGTTACTCTAAAAAATATATGGTATAATAATGGACAAATTTTTAAAAAAATATTTACAGTATGTAAGTAAAAGAAAATATAATATTTTTTGGCAGTACTTAATTTGAAAAGTCAATATGAAGTTATTAAATGAAAGATGTAGGTATATAGGATATAGTAAAATAGTTCATAGAAATATCTTTGTAAAAGGTTGAATCAAGTTATTGCTGAATTATTGAGTATATGGTTTTTCTTACTGAATTTTTTTTCAATATTCAAAATATTATACCATATATTTTTAAGAGTAACTGAAGAAGAAATAAATTAATTTCGAAAGCTTTTAAAAAAAGTATAAAGAGTTTCATTTAAATATAGCTGCATCCCCACAAATTTTTACATTGTATAATTGTATTCAGCTACAAACAAGAATATATATATATATATATATATATATATATATATATATATATATATTTACTTTAGTTATTATATCTGTATAAAAGACAAGTACAATAGGCACTATTGTAAATTTCAATTGATACATTTTAGTAATGATTAAAATGTTATAATAAAAATGTGTTTTTAAATTTTACCTCGCATTATCTAAAACTAGAGCTCTCTTTTAGCTTTGTTTTTATTTTATGAATTTTGACTTGCCCTGTATAATAAAAAAAACACTTTAATTCGTGACATAAAACAAACCCGTGAATGTATAAGTGTGTAACAATATTGAAATGTAAACGTTCCTAATATAACAATATTTGGCTTAATCGACAATTTAGAAATACCAATACAGTATATTGTTCATACTTCAGCAGATAGTAGTGATTTTTTATTTATAAATAATGAACGTATTGGATGATATTCATCAAATTTTTAAAACGTCTGGTAAGGTAAATAAAATTATAATTTCTGCTACTTTTAAAAATTACAACCAGATAAAAATGTATTTTTATTCGGAAATTACAATTACTATATTTTAAACTTACCAAAGACAAATTAAGAAATTTTTTATTTTTCAGAAATCTAAATTCACGTACGAAAAATTATTTTTATCTCTTTGGAAAATATGTGAGAGTGTTGTGTCCTGTAATGTTTAGTCTAGATTTCTAAATTAATATATTGGTATAGGGTTTCATAGAAACAGATAAAAACAAAAGACTGGCAAAAGTTTGACTTGTTAATAAGTGAAGGCTATGTTCAGTCTGAGATGTAGAGTTGTCTACATTTTTACTAAATTTATTTTGGTTTTAAATACACTCATGGACAATCGAATATTTTATATTGTCACTTTTATTTCAAAATGATTTTAAATTATCTCCGTAAACTTTTCTATGTGTTAAAGTTATTCATCTTCTTCTTCTTTGTGTGCCATGCTTGTTAGCAAACGTTGGCTATCATCAAGCGTTCAGGCTATCATAGAGTTGACAATTTTTTGGAAAGCTTCTCGATCGGTAGCTACATGAAACAATTCTTCGACTGTTTAACCCGTCCAATGTCCAATATTACGAAGCCAAGAAAGCTGTTTTCTGCCAAACCATCGCTTTCCTTCTATTTTATCCTGGATAATTAATCGGAGCATGTGATATTTATGCCCCCTCATCACGGAATCTTTAGCATACAGCGATAGCACCATGACTCAAACGCTTCCAATTTATTTAGATGCTTTACTTTCAGTGTCCAGGTTTCACATCCATAAAGCAAAACAGACCAAACGTAGCTATTTAATACTCTTAGACGGATGTTCATCGAAAGACTTCTATTACATAGTACAGAACGCCAATTAGTGAATCTTTTACGTGCCAGTTTTATTCTGGTTGAGATTTCTTCATCGCTTTCAACTCTACAGTCCATCCAGCTACCCAAATACCTAAAGTGTTGTACTCTGTCCAGAATTTTACCATCTAATTTTAATTTTGGATACTCGGTATTAATTTTAGCGACAACCATCCACTTTGTTTTCTTTGTGTTGACACTTATACCATTTTCCTTGCATGCATTGTTTACTGCTTTAAGTAGTGTTTGGAGGTCTTCAAGGCTTTCTGCCATTATAGCAGTATCATGAGCGTACCTAAAGTTGTTAATGACTTCTCCACCAATTTTAACACCTTTATGGCGATATTTCAGCGCTTCTTTAAAGACAGCTTCCGAGTAGACACTAAAAAGCATTGGTGACATGACATATCCCTGTCAAACGCCACGTTTAATAGGAACTTTTTCTGAAACCTCTTGTTCCACTTTTACTCTAGCAGTCTGGTTATTCATCTAGTAGGTGAATATAGTCACGTGTCATGAATATTTTGACGTTTATTTAAAATTAATGGCGATTTTTGTTTCTGCTGTCTTCTAATTAAGTTATTTGTGGTGAAGTAACCGAGTCATCCCCCAATTTGGTATTAAGTCATGTCTTCTTCATGTTCGTCTTTTGTAAATAAATTTCGTGACAAAAATGTATCCTGATGATGGCTTGACGACGAAAACGTTGGAAAATTTGCTTGCGATAATTAAAAAATTTTGGCGTACTATATAGCCTTTTTTACCTATTGATATCCTGAATATCACAGTACACACAACTCTCATTTTCTGTTATAAGTAACTAAGTGACAGTAATTTGATTTTGCATTTTTCTTAATTAATAACAACAGTATGCCACCAAAATCAGACATTGCAATGAAGTTGAAGCGGTACAAATTTTAACTCTACATAACAAATGATTGTAACAAAATGTGGGATCATCTGAAATGCCGCATACGACGAAGATATCCCGTTCCTAGTACAAAAGAATAGCTTTGAATTGCGCTGCGCATGAGAAATGGAATTCAATTCCTCAAGAATTCATTCAAACTTTCATTTTTAGTATGCCAAGAAGGATGCAAGTAGTCACAATAGCTCGAGAATGAAATACTCGTTACTAAATATGCCCTTATTTTTATCAAAAGTATAGTACTTGTCCTCCTAATGACATTAAAGTTTAAAGTACATATCCTTAATTAACTCAATTTTGTTAACATTAAGTAATAATTTTTTTTTCACGATTCTCTACTCATAAAAGCTAAATATTGTTCACTTAAAATTTAAAAAATAAACTGTTCTTCCTCGTTTGATGGCTTGATTTATTATAATTTATATTTTCCAAATAAAAATATGACAATTTTGAATTATTCGATAATTTTGCTCATGAGTGTAGTTGTTATTTTATTAACCCAATTTACATATGTCATTTTTTAACAAATTTACGAAAGAGGGTACTCAAAAATAAATCTTCATTTCCTTTATTATTAAAAATAAATGGCATTTCTTTCCTAACTTGAACTACACACATCGAAAATGTCTAGGAAACACTTTTCCTCGTATATACATCAATTTTAATTGGATTTTAAAACGTGATACCTGATAAGTCAGCAATGAATTTATTTTAATTTCAGTGTAATTTGATTTCCCTTTGTGGGTATAATCAAACAAAACTTAAAAAGAACACTTATTTGATTAAAATTTTTAAAATAACAATAAATGTAACACATGAAAATATAAACAAAATATCATTGCTCTCCGGTGGTCTGGGTGCGACCCGAGTAATCCACACGACTAACTTCCTAGTGGAAAGAATGAAAAAATGCCACATAATTTGTTAATTATGCCTACGTTTCCCAACCAAACTGCGCCAATGGCTCTTGAGCTTCATGCAAGATCGCTCCTTACATTTGGCAGTTGACGGTATTTCTTCTGATGCGTTTAAAACCAATGCCGGGGTCCCCCAGGGTTCCATCCTGTCCCCCACCTTATTTCTTTTACACATCAACGACCTCTTGAAAACCACCACGAACCCCATTAACAGTTTCGCAGACGATAGCACACTTGTCTCAACTTTCACATCCTATCGATCACTTTCGGTGAATGATACAAATAATAGACTCAGGCAGAAACAGGTTGATTCCATCAATAAAAATCTTAAAGCAATCGTCGAGTGGGGAACCAACAATCTTTTTCAGTTCAACGACCAAAAAACACAAAGTGCCACGTTTTTCAAGAAAGTGAATTCCTCAAATCATCCCATCACAATGTCCGGAAATACCCTTGAACTAAGTCCCTCCATCTCGATTTTGGGAGTCACGGTGTCCAATAATTTGTCTTGGCATGACCATGTTGCTAACATCGCAAAGTCGGCAAGCCGGAGGCTAGGTTTTCTGTGGAAAGCCAGAAAGTTTTTTACTCCTGATCAACTGTTGACGAAGTACAAGGGGTTCAGAACCAAGGCATTCTCTTCGTCTTCTAGATTCCATTCAGAAAAGAGCCATTCGCTTGATAAACAGCCCAACTCTCACAGATACCCTTCACCCTCTAGAACATAGAAGAAGAGTTGCAGACCAGTCATTGCCCTACAGATATTTCCATGGCAGATGCTCCAGAGAACTCTTGTACTCTTGCACCACCATTGGCCACATTCGGCCGAAGAACTCGGCACGCTAATCAGTCACACACATTTACTCTCAAGCTTGACACTACAAGGACCAATCTTCATCAAGAATCCTTCTTTTACAGGGCTTCTACGGAATGGAATAAGCTTCCAAAATCAGTTTTTCCAGAGAACTATGACCTGCAACTTGTTAAAAAGCGTGACCACAATCATTTCCTTTCTACAATCCCTTCCCCTTCTAATAGTCGCAGTGCGGGCCGTCCGCGGCCTACACGATAGGTCTACCCTTTTTGCGACTATTTTTATAAAAAAAAAAGTAAAATTTTATTTTAAAAAACGATTTCAAATTGTTTATAACACATTATAATTGTCATTAACAATATTCTGTTTGTGTCAACAGTATTCTTTCAAACCTTTTCTTATCATTTTATAAGCGGGAGCTATTTTCAATTGTTTATAACAATTAAAAATTTTTTTTAATTATTATGATCAATAATCATTTGTAAGTAACAATATTTAATTGTTATAAACAATACTTGATTATTACTAGCAATAATTTTCCACTGTTATAGCGTCTTCAATACTATTCTCTCAATACTGACACAAGTTTAAAAATTTTCAATTCCTATTTTCTAAAACTATCTCTTTTCATGAAACATTGTCATCATATTTTTGATACAAATATTCCTAACATGCAATAATTATATTATTTAAAAGATCTTAAAATTCTGTATTAAAAATAGTATAACTTATAAATTGCAAAATTCAGGTAGTTTACCATTTTTTTCAGTTTTTTTATTCTCTTTAAAAAACTGCTTGACCGATTTTGCTGAAAATCTAATCAGTTCTAAGTTGCGTAATTATGCGTCGAATGCAATTGGTCCCACGTCGATATCATTTTTTTTCTCGAGATAATCGAGACAAAAAATAAATCCGAACGCACATACGAACATACACACAAGTAGTTAAACAACAGGAATTCAAGCCCACTTGGAGTGGGGGGAGGAGTGGGGGAAGTGGTGGGGGTGGGAGTGGGGGAAGTGGTGGGGTAGAAGTGGGGGAAGTGGTGGGGGTAGGGGTGGTGGAGTGGGGGCAGTGGTGGAGTGGGGAGGAGTGGGGGAAGTGACAGGTGAAGGAGTGGGGAAATGACATTGTTGACATATGACATTGTTGACATATGACATTGTTGACATATGACATTGTTGACATATGACATTGTTGACATATGACATTGTTGACATGTGACATTGTTGACATGTGACATTGTTGCCATTGTTTACATACGGCATTGTTGACATACGGCATGTTGCCATTGTTGACATATAACATCATTGTTTACATTGTCCCCATCGACTCGATTAAGAGGGTTACGTAAGCACGTTGAAAAGTGGTGTGACGTAAGCGTTGAAAAAAACTTGGCTTCTCGGAGGTTCGAACCTTAATCCTTTGCCTTACTAAACGGATAGCTATACCATGTAGCTACTACGCATATTAATTTTATCGTGCAAGATTGGATATACAAATATATATTTGTGACATCATTTTTGATAAAAATAACCTTGAACTGCGCTACCAGATAACTTTGTTATCGTATACTTAAATGAGGTGTAATATTGATTGCGACAGAGATAATAATTACACACGCACATAGTCCCAGTTTAAATGTGTGCGATATTGTTGTACATGTACAGGGTATGTCACAAATTAAGAAGTCAAAAGAACCTTAACGAATGTTGGCATGGGAAAAATTGTTTTTATGAAAATTCCCCATACGCTAATCTTAAGATACGCCGTTCTAAATATAAAGGGGTGCATTCACTGTTGCAAGAGATCTAATTCGAAAAATCAAAGCACTGAGTTATCGTATACTTAAATGAGGTGTAATATTGATTGCGACAGAGATAATAATTACGCACGCACATAGTCACAGTTTAAATGTGTAAGATATTGTTGTACAAGTACAGGGTATGTCACAAATTAAGAAGTCAAAAGAACCTTAACGAATGTTGGCATGGGAAAAATTGTTTTTATGAAAATTCCCAAACGCTAATCTTAAGATACGCCGTTCTAAATATAAAGGAGTTGGAAATTCCGATTAAATTAAATCAAATTTCAAAGTTCGAGAAACTAAACGAAATTTCAGTTAACATCTATGCTTTAGAATTGATCGAAACAGAGAAGAGATCATTTTACATGGTTATACCTGCGTTTTTAACCAAAAATAAAATGAAACGTCACGTCAATTTGTTACTAATACAAGATCAGTATTTTCGGAAATTAAATGATTATAAAGCGCCACCTATCGACAATGAAAATGTTGAAATCAAATATGTTTGGATAAGTACGAGGTATGTCGTAAATTAGGAAGTCAAAAGGACCTTAACGAATGTTGGTATGCGACCCATCAAACGATTCAGCGCTGCTTAAAGTACGTCAAGTGTCACGTGAGTACGTCAAGCGTCACGTAAAAAGTCACGTGTCACGTTATACGTAACGTGTCACATTAAAAACACACACACACACATGTTGAATATTTTTCTTCATGTACAGGGAATGTCACAAATCAAGAAGTCAAAAGGTCCTTAACGAATGTTGGCATGTGACCCATCAAACGATTCAACGTTACGCTCGTCACGTGTCACGTTATACGTAACGTGTCACATTAAAAACACACACACACACACACAAGTCGGTCGACCTCGGAGAACAGATCAGATCAACATTGTTTTGAGGAAAGGCCAGGTCAAGAGTACCAACAACCGACGAGCATGTATGAGAGCACTGATAAAAGTAGAGGAAGCAAAAGATGTGTGTAAGAACCGTAGCGAAAGTAAAAGGAAGTGGTCTCTGCCTACCCCTATGGAAAAAAGGTGTGACTTTATGTATGTAATAAAATCTCAAGAGTACCAACGACCAAGAACACTAATGCAAGTAGTTCATTGTATTTAAAACAATTTCCGGTAATAATGTATTATCGTACCGATCGTCGGTAAAACATCGAAACCATGACAATAAAAACCCCAATAATCTTTATTAAAAATCATGAATCAAACAAACAAAAATTAGCTTAAGTCCTCATGATGACATTTATTGCCTGGGATTATCGATACTCTTGCTTTGGGTCATTATAGTTTAAATAAATATTTTTTTTCACCCTAGCGCATATCTATAGTTAAAAAAATGAATAGTTTGTTCCTTATTCAGCATTTAGACGATGCATATCTCTAAAGGTAGTGTCAAGGCCGGGATGCGTACGCGCTCGCTGGCCGCTGCAAAAATAATATAGATAGGTATATATACAGGGGGGTGCATGAACTGGCAAAACTTTTGGAACTATTGGAAAAAATATCTTTTTAACAAAAAAAAAAAACCTTGGTTAAAAGAACTATTTAAGCTCTCTTTTTTCATGTATCACGCAATAAAGTGTCTTGCTGCGTCATCAAAAGATTCAGCATTACGCAAAGTGCGTCGACCGTCATGTGAGTACGCCAAGCGTCACGTTAAACGTCAGGTGAGTACGTCAAGCATCACCTTAAACGTCACGTGTGTATGTCAAACGTAAACGTCACGTGTCATATTAAAACACACACACACACACACATACCAGTTTGATTTAAACAATCTGCATGGTTGAAGCCCTATATCGAGCTGAACACTCGTTTAAGGACTACAGTTCATGCATCACCTTAAACGTCACGTGTGTATGTCAAACGTAAACGTCACGTGTCATATTAAAACACACACACACACATACCAGTTTGATTTAAACAATCTGCATGGTTGAAGCCCTATATCGAGCTGACTACTCGTTTAAGGACTACAGTTCATTTGCAAAGAAGCTCCCCTTTTTCATGTATTACGCAATAAAGTGTCTTGCAGCGTCATCAAAAGATTCAGCATTACGCAAAGTACGTCGACCGTCACGTAAGTACGCCAAGCGTCGCGAACAACGCGGTGTTCGGCAAAACAATGGAAAATAAACGCTTCCGCAGTTAGTAAGTTCATACGATTGTCGTTACAGGACAAAAAATTTAATTTCTAGAGCCAGATTTCACAATAGATCAATTTTTGATGATAATCTAATGTGCAAAGTACGTCGACCGTCACGTTAAACGTCACGTGAGTACGCCAAGCGTCACATTAAACGTCATGTAAGTACGTCAAGCGTCAACTTAAACGTCACGTGTGTACGTCAAACGTAAACACAGCGTCACGTTCAACGTCACGTGTTTATGTCAAACGTAAACGTCACGTTAAAAGTCACGTGTTACATTAAAAAACACACACATACCAGTTTGATTTAAACAATCTGCATGGTTGAAGCCCTATATGGAGCTAAACACTCGTTTAAGGACTACAGCTACCAGTTCATTTGCAAAGAAGCTCCCTTTTTTCATGTATTACGCAATAAAGTGTCTTGCAGCGTCATCAAAATATTCAGCATTACGCAAAGTACGTCGACCGTCACGTGAGTACGCCAAGCGTCACATTAAATGTCATGTAAGTACTTCAAGCGTCACCTTAAACGTCACGTGTGTACGTCAAACGTAAACACAGCGTCACGTTCAACGTCACGTGTTTATGTCAAACGTAAACGTCACGTTAAACGTCACGTGTTACATTAAAAAACACACACATACCAGTTTGATTTAAACAATCTGCATGGTTGAAGCCCTATATCGAGCTAAACACTCGTTTAAGGACTACAGCTACCAGTTCATTTGCAAGGAAGCTCCCTTTTTTCATGTATTACGCAATAAAGTGTCTTGAAGCGTCATCAAAAGATTCAGCATTACGCAAAGTACGTCGACCGTCACGTGAGTACGCCAAGCGTCACGTTAACCGTCATGTATGTACGTCAAGCGTCACCTTAAACGTCACGTGTGTACGTCAAACGTAAACACAGCGTCACGTTAAACGTCACGTGTGTATGTCAAACGTAAACGTCACGTTAAACGTCACGTGTCACATTAAAAAACACACACACCAGTTTGATTTAAACAATCTGCATGGTTGAAGCCCTATATCGTGCTGAACACTCGTTTAAGGACTACAGCTACCAGTTCATTTGCAAAGAGTCAGTTTAAACTCGCGAACAACGCGGTGTTCGACAAAAGAATAGAAAATAAACGCTTCCGCAGTTAGTAAGTTCATACGAGGGTCGTTACAGGACAAAAAGTTTAATTTCTAGCGGCAGATTTCACAATAGATCAATTTTTGAAAGCGAACGAGCAAGATATTTTAAAACATTTTAGTCATTTGAAAATTGCAGGACCTCGAAAATTTAAAGTTGGCGCCATTGTACGCCAAACACGTTTTTAAGAAAGGTTATACACCCAATTGGTCAACGGAATTATTTAAAATCACAAAATGTAAGATAACCAATCCTGCAACGTATCTTCTGGAAGATATGATGGAGGCACAAATCAAAGGAGCCTTCTACGCGGAAGAATTACAGAAAACTGCTAATCTTGATATCTACTTAGTAGAAAAGGAACTTGGACGCAAAGGAAATAAAATGTACGTCAAATGGTTAGGCATAAAAGGCAACAGTTGTTTAATTATGAACAAAAATCGACTTTTAAGTGGAGGGGAGGAAGGTTACAAATATGCGCGAGTTATATGCGTCATTTCCGCTGACTTCTATTAGAACCATTTTTGCGACGCAGCAGTTCTAGAAGCTTCCAGAAATTGCTTATCTAAAAAAAATGTCACGCTCGCATTTTCCTTTGTTTAACTTTATTATAAAATAAGCATTATGTATTAAAATTAATCAATTTTGACTTTATTTCTAAATTTTTTTTATAAACATCCTTGAAGATATAAAAAGAAAAAAGCCATACGGTTTAGTACCATTTGACTATTCACATTAAACGTTGATAGATTTTTGCGTGCAAGGGCTCCAAGAAGAAAAAAGTAAGTTTAAATTATTGTTGTGTGTGTTTTGTCTCACAAAATATTCTTATTTTTGATTTTAGATGAATTTGGAAAAATTAAACGAAGTTTCCTCCATTACAGCACGGAAACCTATAGTAAAGCTGCAGGAGCTACCAATAGGAGTTTCTCAAGCAATTTATGCTGCGAAAATAACCAAAACACCATATGGTACAAGCGTTCTTCTTAAAACATTCCTACCCAACAGAGTGACTGCTACCTATGAGCCGTATAAAAGCCATTTCGAGAAAGGGAAATACAGCTTAACATACCAAGGATCTTACGATTGTGGCCGCCCCCATTTGGCTGCAGCATTTGAAATTAAAGAAATTTAGTCCGATATTCCAACAAATGAGAGCATGAAAAATAAAGTCGATAATGTTTTTGCAATGACTTGTGTAATATTGGCATCTATTTTTGTTTTAATTTTAAAATTTATTTTAAAAATTGTAAAACGAAAATTTAAATCTACATGTAATATAAAAGTTGATGATGAATACACATAGTGTTTTAATAAAACATCCAATTTTTCTTAAACATTTATTTAAAATAATTATAATGGTAATACAACATTAGAAAACCAGTGACGGAGACGTTGTACATTTCGTTCGGTACACGAATATGGTCCAGAGGCGTGGCAGGGGTTTGGATCCTGGGCAATGTTAATATTGTTGACATATGACTTGTTGCCATTGTTTACATATGACATTGTTAACATATGAAATTGTAGCCATTTTTGACATTGTTTACATACGACGTTGTTGACTGCCATTGTTTACATACGACATTGTTGACATATGTCATCAAATTTCCCTTATACTTGAATACTATGGGACTACATATGTTTTTATCTAATGTCATTACGGAATTTTGGCAAATATGGAAAGCAAGATTTTCGATCCAAATTTTTTATTTTATTCACATATTCATTGTATTTAAATTAATTTTCTTTTGTTTAACTTTTTAAATTTATTTTTAACACTTATATTTTAAAACTAAAAATTAATTTTATAAACATTTTTATTTGTATGATACTGTTAAAATGATTTTTTCGAGTACTTTTTTAGTTTTAAATCCAATTTTAGATATTTACTTAAATTTTGAACATTTTAACATTTTCTACGTTAATTAACTGAAATAAATGTCAAATGTTTGAGACGTGTGTCGAACGTTACTTCCAAAAATAATTGAAACGAAACAATATTCATCCATTTCCTTTATTTAACTCAAAAATAAAAAAAATTTTAATTAGTTTACACAATTATTTGGAAAATTTGGGAAGCAAGATTTTTGATACATAATCTTTATTTCATTCACATATTCATTGTATTTAAATTAATTTTCTTTTGTTTAACTTTTTAAATTTATTTTTAACACTTATATTTTAAAACCAAAAATTAATTTTATAAACATTTTTATTTGTATGATACTGTTAAAATGATTTTTTCGAGTACTTTTTTAGTTTTAAATCCAATTTTAGATATTTACTTAAATTTTAAACATTTTAACATTTTCTACGTTAATTAACTGAAATAATTGTCAAATGTTTGAGGCATGTGTCGAACGTTACTTTCAAAAATAATTGAAACGAAACAATATTCATTCATTTCCTTTATTTAACTCAAAGTTTTTTTTTTAATTACTTTACATAATTAAAGTAGAATAGGCCCATTATCTGCAACATAAAAAAAAAACATTTGTAAAATATAAATATAAAATCATAGATAAATTTATACCTTAATGCCCAAACCCATATCTCGCTCTCTAGTACCTCCATATATATACTGTAGGGGCCCACATCCCCTACGCATATCATTGATGGAGGTGGTTTGCCTCCACGAGAACCCATCATAATTATAATGGATTTAGCCTGTAAAAAAAAAAGTTTTAATTAAAATTTAATTTACTAAAATTGACACAAAGAATTTTTAATTTAGTAAAAAAATATCTAAAATGATTAAAACCTTATGTTAATACAAAAATTAGCATAAAAAAAGTTAGCCTAAGAAATTTTAGTTGGAAATTAAATTTATTGTTAAAACTACCAACACCAAAGTAAGATTGGTAGAAATAATTAGCAAATGGTTTTGTTTACTTACTCTTTGATGCGGGGGTAATGCTCCTCTTACTCTACTATATATGTAGTATTCTAATCTGTCTGTAAAACAATTTTAAATTGAAAACTAGTGTGTAAAAAATAACAAATTTGATTAAAAATCAGTATTATCAAAAATTAAATAATTATGAAGCTCAAATGATGAGAATTGTAAAATTAAATATAACTATTGCTGCATCAAAGATTTGTCTAGATTAATAAATAGTCGAGTAACTAAGAATAGACAAAAAATTTATTTGTGAGTGGTGTTTAAATTATTTTTTAAATGACGAAAAATAACTTAAAATAAATAAAAAAGTATTTTGAAAATTTGCTAAAATTTTGTAAAGGGTAAAAATTTAAAATAAAAACACAATTAAAAAAGTTTTAGTTACTTATCCATCTCGTTTTAAATTCTAGTAAAAATGCACTTTTTGTTTTTCCCTTTTATAGATTTTAAACCGTAGGTAAAATATATTTAAGGTAAGCGGTCACTGTATGCGCTTTTTTTGTTTTTCTTTTAGATTTAGTGCAAAAACAATAAATTTGCTAAGTTTAAAGAAATCTGTAAAAATACAAATTTGTAATTTCTGTTACAAACCGTTTAAAAAGATAAGTTGTCGTCATATCATTACGCATTTAAGATGTCCTCTGTGTAATTTAAGATTTAAAACAGAAACACAATATTTTAATTGTAAATGCTTATTGAAGGTGTTACAAGATTTGATTTCTTTACTTTAAAACTTAAAATCACTTAATATTTTTATATTTTAAAAAACCATTGCTTAATAAAGTTAAAAAAAAAGTCGATAGAAAAATTGATCGTCCGTTAAAAACACCGACAAAATTTCTTTATTTATAATAAAATAGTTACAATTATTTTTTTCTAACATAGAAATTAAATAAATAAAAATTAACAAAAATGTTTCTTACCCATAATAAGCGTGACACTTGAAAACACAACAGAGCAACAACTATGCAAATATATTTATAATACATATTCTATAGAAACGTAGATTCAAGCATTCCTGAATTACCAGGTCAAACTTATATCAATGTCAGCAATAGCATCAGTTATTAAAAGCCCAATTGTAATTTTTACATTCAATTATTTTTTCAAGAAACAATATCATATTATAATCATTTCATGTACACATCATATTTGCTTCCACGAAGATCACCTCTAACCCACGTGCCTTGGCCACAACAGTACATCCATTCATTTTCGCGTTATGGTTTCCCAGTAGTATTAACACGCATAAAAAATTAAAATATTTATTTTACAATTAAAATTCTTACACTCTTATATTATATGAAGAAATGTTATAGAATGCATTTAATATCTGAAATTTAAACAATTGTTTTCATATTGGCTAGTCAAATAAGCCTTAATGGTTTATGAACGTTAAATGAAGAAAAGATCGATATTAAAAAAATACATGCACAAATCAACAATTTAAAAAAAAATTACATGTTATTCGTAAAATGAAATTAGCTTTAATAGTAGATATTTCAATTGTTTCTTCAAACTTTAAGTAGGGCACAGCATCTTAAATGATTAACAAATATTATTTACAGTATATTTATAGAAACTTAAAATTTCGGGGAACAAATAAAACAAAACTTTTTAAAAAAATTATTTATTTAAATCATTAATTGTGGTAATTCTATAAAAGTAGATAAACTCTCTCAATGCACTATTTAACAAATCATTTGGAAGTATTTCCGACAATAATGATAACGATAATTCACCATGCAGTTTACAAAAACCAATAATATTGTGATAATATGAACAGAAACTAAGTTTGTTTAATAAATTTACTCGATGCGTCAGCAAATGCGCGTGGATTTTAAGAATTTCTTGAACATCTTCTTCGCACAAATAGTACTCAACGTCGTGTTTTCTTAAAACCAGGAACTTGGTATCATCATAAACTTGTTGCATGATAGTACAATAATCGCCACAGTGAAACGTTATAGGGGTGTTATCATCGTCTTCATCGGGATACGTAGGCGACATCTCATGAAAAAAATCTTCCATCCTTTTCTCCAAAATACTGATGAGGGTACCCCATTCAAAAACGTCAAAAGATATTTTAGTAGGCCCAAAATGTTTAGCCAAAATGATTGCCGGAGAAAACGTCCGAGCAGGACTAAGGCCACATCGAACTTCATATTCTGACAACATATATGTCGTTAGCAGTAAGTAATGCACTTCACGTTTGGCAGCATCTTCGTAGGATTGAACAATTGTTTCTATGGAAGTTGCCCCCGGCAATACGAATTCGGACATTTCAAAGTCACTACTCACGCTATCATCACTACTCGACGTCATACTAAAATGATTACTGTCTTGACTGCTGCACATGATGACTGACATCCACCTGCCAATGACGCGAATTTTATAATTCGTTTTAAATTTTATTTTTTTATTTTTTTTAATTATAAAAGTGGAACAGAATGAAATTATAAAATTAATGATATCAGGAATGAGGAATATGTAAAGTTATTATTTTTTATATCTCTACGCAAACGGTTCTAATTCTAATTATTCTATACTGTAATGACCCCATGGTAGCGTGTTAAATGATCCCGAAATTAAATATCTTTTATCATCCTCAGGGCTTAAAGCAATTTTCGATTGTTCTATGCTAAATACGTCATGTTTATAGGATCGAATTGTGCACTGTGTAATATTTTTATGTTTAAATGTTTTAAGACAATCTACGTAATCTTCAAACGTCAATTTATTTTTGACAACATTATATTTTACCCCCTTAGACTTTTTAGGGACGTTTTTATCTCCCTGAATTTTAAACGCGTACATTTTTGATCGTAACCCAACAAAATGCGTAATGATTTTGCCGTTGGCTTCATCTTTCATAAGACCCGGTATTTTTTTGTTAAGTAACGGGATATTGTATATGTTATTTCCACTATAATCGGAGGTATCAAATTTTTCGATATACCTACCGATTATGTCTTTGTAAACATTGATATTCATTATTTTGTAGAAGAAACTATCGGTGTCGGTGTAGTTTATGATACAATTGTTCACCCCTAGGGTGGGGAGCATAAAATTATAGTGGAAATCATACATACACGTTTTCGAAATATCGAGAATGGACATTCCAATATAAAGGGGTTTATCGAAAAGTAATTCAGACTTTTTTAGTTCGATAGCCATTAGATTTTCATCAAAAATTGATCTATTGTGAAATCTCGCGCTAGAAATTAAATTTTTTGCCCCGTAACGACCCTCGTATGAACTTACTAACTTTACTACCCTATGTAAGCGTTTATTTTCCATTGTTTTGCCAAACACCGCGTTGTTCGCGAGTTTAAACTGACTCTTTGCAAATGAACTGGTAGCTGTAGTCCTTAAACGAGTGTTCAGCACGATATAGGGCTTCAACCATGCAGATTGTTTAAATCAAACTGGTGTGTGTGTTTTTTAATGTGACACGTGACGTTTAACGTGACGTTTACGTTTGACATACACACGTGACGTTTAACGTGACGCTGTGTTTACGTTTGACGTACACACGTGACGTTTAAGGTGACGCTTGACGTACATACATGACGGTTAACGTGACGCTTGGCGTACTCACGTGACGGTCGACGTACTTTGCGTAATGCTGAATCTTTTGATGACGCTTCAAGTCACTTTATTGCGTAATACATGAAAAAAGGGAGCTTCTTTGCAAATGAACTGGTAGCTGTAGTCCTTAAACGAGTGTTTAGCTCGATATAGGGCTTCAACCATGCAGATTGTTTAAATCAAACTGGTATGTGTGTGTTTTTTAATGTAACACGTGACGTTTAACGTGACGTTTACGTTTGACATAAACACGTGACGCTGTGTTTACGTTTGACGTACACACGTGACGTTTAAGGTGACGCTTGAAGTACTTACATGACATTTAATGTGACGCTTGGCGTACTCACGTGACGGTCGACGTACTTTGCGTAATGCTGAATCTTTTGATGACGCTGCAAGACACTTTATTGCGTAATACATGAAAAAAGGGAGCTTCTTTGCAAATGAACTGGTAGCTGTAGTCCTTAAACGAGTGTTTAGCTCGATATAGGGCTTCAACCATGCAGATTGTTTAAATCAAACTGGTATGTGTGTGTTTTTTAATGTAACACGTGACGTTTAACGTGACGTTTACGTTTGACATAAACACGTGACGTTGAACGTGACGCTGTGTTTACGTTTGACGTACACACGTGACGTTTAAGTTGACGCTTGACGTACTTACATGACGTTTAATGTGACGCTTGGCGTACTCACGTGACGTTTAACGTGACGGTCGACGTACTTTGCACATTAGATTATCATCAAAAATTGATCTATTGTGAAATCTGGCTCTAGAAATTAAATTTTTTGTCCTGTAACGACAATCGTATGAACTTACTAACTGCGGAAGCGTTTATTTTCCATTGTTTTGCCGAACACCGCGTTGTTCGCGACGCTTGGCGTACTCACGTGACGGTCGACGTACTTTGCGTAATGCTGAATCTTTTGATGACGCTGCAAGACACTTTATTGCGTAATACATGAAAAAGGGGAGCTTCTTTGCAAATGAACTGTAGTCCTTAAACGAGTGTTCAGCTCGATATAGGGCTTTAACCATGCAGATTGTTTAAATCAAACTGGTATGTGTGTGTGTGTGTTTTAATATGACACGTGACGTTTACGTTTGACATACACACGTGACGTTTAAGGTGATGCATGAACTGTAGTCCTTAAACGAGTGTTCAGCTCGATATAGGGCTTCAACCATGCAGATTGTTTAAATCAAACTGGTATGTGTGTGTGTGTGTGTGTTTTAATATGACACGTGACGTTTACGTTTGACATACACACGTGACGTTTAAGGTGATGCTTGACGTACTCACCTGACGTTTAACGTGACGCTTGGCGTACTCACATGACGGTCGACGCACTTTGCGTAATGCTGAATCTTTTGATGACGCAGCAAGACACTTTATTGCGTGATACATGAAAAAAGAGAGCTTAAATAGTTCTTTTAACCAAGGTTTTTTTTTTTTGTTAAAAAGATATTTTTTCCAATAGTTCCAAAAGTTTTGCCAGTTCATGCACCCCCCTGTATATATACCTATCTATATTATTTTTGCAGCGGCCAGCGAGCGCGTACGCATCCCGGCCTTGACACTACCTTTAGAGATATGCATCGTCTAAATGCTGAATAAGGAACAAACTATTCATTTTTTTAACTATAGATATGCGCTAGGGTGAAAAAAAATATTTATTTAAACTATAATGACCCAAAGCAAGAGTATCGATAATCCCAGGCAATAAATGTCATCATGAGGACTTAAGCTAATTTTTGTTTGTTTGATTCATGATTTTTAATAAAGATTATTGGGGTTTTTATTGTCATGGTTTCGATGTTTTACCGACGATCGGTACGATAATACATTATTACCGGAAATTGTTTTAAATACAATGAACTACTTGCATTAGTGTTCTTGGTCGTTGGTACTCTTGAGATTTTATTACATACATAAAGTCACACCTTTTTTCCATAGGGGTAGGC